>CM056840.1:1734878-1807378 GCA_029853015.1 Chelidonichthys spinosus
GCTGTAGATAAAAATAAAAGGTGCCCGACAGGTCGTAAGACTTTTCTAAGTCATGGAATTCACGGAGACCGTGTCTCCCTATGATGTCCTTAAAAAAACAAACACCTCTGTTGCTCCACTGTGGAAACAAAATTGGTTTCTTCTCAATCAGGAGAGAGTAGTTATAGAAGATAGGGGATTGAGCGAAGAATGTATTGCAAATTTTGGCAAATCGGTGGACTTTATGCCATACGGTGAAAAGATATGAAATTATTGGCCCAAAATCTCGTTTGACTGTCCTATAGGGTATATTAGAATATATCAGGCTAGATAAACTATGTGGATATATTAAATGTTCTTCAATAGGGCGCCATGACACCAAGATCTCTGGATTCAGCCAAGCGATAAGTGGGCGTAAAACAAAGCACCATGAATACCATTCAAAATTGGGCAGACTAATCCCTCCTGATAATCTGTGTCTTTGTAGAGTAGAAGCTTTGATTCTGGGTTTTTTTTTGTTCCATAAATAAGTGCTTATGATAGAATTCAGCTTCTTCCAGTAACTACCCGGTGGAGCTAGGGGAATCATATTGCTAACAAAGTTAATGCGAGGTAATATATTCATCTTAATGACTGAGAGTCTGGACTGAAAAGAAGTAGGGAGAATGCCCCACCTTTTCAAGTCGCCATCCACCTCTTTTAAAACTTCATTATAGTTGTCTGCAGTTAGTAAGTTGAGGGAAGGATGGATGGACACTCCGAGATATTTAAAATTACAAACAACTGGGATAGTAAAGAGGTGTGTCTGTTCATCCAGTCTACCCAGTAACATTAAGGCAGATTTCGTCCAGTTTATTTTGTAACCTGAAATACTACTAAAGACCTCAAACATTTTTAGAAGATGAGGGAGGGATTTGGAAGGGTTTTTTGTAAATATCAGAGCTGGAATGTTATGTTCAATTGTATCCTCCTGAACAACTACTTAATTCTAGCAATAATTTCTTATAGTAAGAAAACAACATATTTATGGCCTCGGCGGGCCTTAAATCACAGCAAAACACAAATACACAACATTGACAAACAAGACGTTACAATGAGCTCATACAACTTTCAAACCGGTTAAACACATGTCATTCATTCAATATAACAATCTTTTACAAAGAGAACCACTGAAATCCATAAGAGTTTCACCATGCAAATCGTCATTACATTTCCAAGTAGGAATTACGATGACATGAGTGGCGGACTGGCTACCCCACTTAGATATCGTCAACCTCACATAACAATCTCTCACATAGAGAAACACTCAGACCCATAAGGTCACGGAGAATTTCACAATGCAAACTGTCATTATGCTACCAATAGGATTTAAAACAATATGAGTGGCGGACTGGCTACCCCACTGAAATATCGTCGACCTCACATAACAATCTCTCACATAGAGAAACTCTCAGACCCATGAGGTCACGGAGAATTCCATTATGCAAACTGTCATTATGCTACCAAGTTTAGGAATTATGACAATATAGTGTCAGACTGATTCACTCCACTAAAATTGTCTACCTCACATAACAATCTCTCACATAGAGAAACACTCAGACACATAAGGTCACGGAGTATTTCATCATGCAAACTGTCATTATGCTACCAATAGGAATTATGACAATATGTATGGAAGCCTGGTTACTCCATAACAATATCATCCACCTCATATAATAATCTGTTACACCGAGAAAAACTCAAACCCATAAGGTGATGGAGAATTCCACCATGCAATCTGTTATTATACTACATAAGGCCTTTTTTTTTAAAACTCACCAGAACAGCCTGCAGTCAACTGCTGCTATTTGAAAATTTAAATCGCGTAACCTGGGTCTATGGAAGATCCGGACCTGAGACAGGGCATTGTGAATATCAGCAAAAGTTAGGAATTTTACAAGAGGCTTCCTTTACCCTTTGAATTTGGCGCCGATTGCTAATATTCAAAATCACTGGCTCCAGTCCAGACGTCCTCTAGCCCAGGGTTAGCGAGATGCCGACAACGCCATATTGTGGAAGAAAACTCTTCAGGTCCAATTCTGTAGCTGGTTCAAATGAGGTTTAATCACTGACAGTGGAGAAAAGAAATTCACAGTGTGTCTATGAAGATCCAGTCTGTGGAATGGCCTGGCTGAGTTGGATTTATACAAAACAGTTTGAGAGAACAAAAGGGAAGGCTTCATGAGTGGATTTGCATTGAATCAACACATGTCTCTCTGCAGAGTAAGAGACATCTGTTGATCTACAAGGTGTGACCGTTCTCGGGAGAGCTTGACGATGTCACTACAGGGGTCACTCATAGGGCCTTGATCAATGTATGACAGATGAAGGTGTTTCGGAGACGGTCCAGGAAGGGGGACAGATCAGAGGGTCTTTTCATCAACATGACAAGGCTTACATACAATGAGTGCAGCTCAGCAAGACATTTGATGTTCCCGAGAGAAAGTAATATTATACCAAAACCAAATAAGAATTATAAGGTAACACATTTTCTTCTACACAGGGTACACCCTGGACAGGACGCCAGTCTATCACAGGGCCGACATGTAGAGACAGACAACCATTCACACTCACATTCACACCTACGGGCAATTTAGAGTCATCAATGAACCTATCTCCATCCTGTATGTCTTTGGATTGTGGGAGGAAGCCGGAGAACCCGGAGAGAACCCACGCTTACACGGGGAGAACATGCACTCCACACAGAAGGAACCCGGGCCGACTCGGGAATCGAACCCAGGACCCTCTTGCTGTGAGGCGAGAGTGCTACCCACTACACCACCGTGCAGCCTTGTAACATGATTTAAATAAATAAAAACACCATTATATTATTATCACTGTCCACACACATTTATCAACACAATTCCAATTACTATATGTCTGCATGAAAGTAATTGTTAAATATGCAAATAAGCATTTTGTTTGTTTACATGAAGGGGCGAGATGTGCGGCACTTTAATGTTGCTCTTGCAAGGAATTGTGGGTTGCAGGATCTCCTTTCCTTTTGTATCCGATGAGCAGGACCGACTGTAAGTCACATCCGGCTCGCGGGTGATAAGGGGAGAATATTTTTTTTAATTATTATTTTATCTATTTAAAAAAAAAAATATATATATAAATATATACCGTAAATCCTCTAATACTGGCCTGTATTCTATTACAGGCCAGTTACATTGGCCGAGGCAAATTTCGACAGGCAGCGTTATTTCCACCCTTCCCATTCATTCAGTCCGGTTCGCGTTGCGTTAATATAGAACTCTAAGTTCTATATTAAAGGATTTACGGTATGCCCTGCAATACATTCGACAAACGGCGAGTGTGGAGAGACGGTGCGCCGCTGCCTCCCGCAAGCTCTCGAAAATCTTTTAAACTGAATGTTGTCGATCTAAAATAAAGACAGATTCAGCAACTGCATAGCTTACTTCTCGCTTAAAATGTTTTCAGAAACAAATTTCGGTGAACTATTGTCGCAAAATAAGAGAATGTTTCCAAACGAGCCGCCATGTTGGTCGGTTTGAAATCCAGGAGCAGACAGGACAGCTGTGAAAGTGATCTTTCAATCAGGTGCAGCCATGAAGTGTGCACGTGATTGTATGAAGGAGAGTGCCTGTCAATAATCATAATTTAGGCCTCATTGTGAGGCTATTTTGGTGCAAATGCAATTTCTTTTTGATGTGTAGGCCTTCATGAATAATTTCAAATAGCCTACCTATCCATGTGTTGAGTCAATGTTTGGCCTTTTCAGTCCAAAAAGTGTAATCCGGCCCCCTGAGGTCTCAATTGAAAAAATCTGGCCCTCTGTCCAATTTCACCCTGGCCTCCCTGATTTAGAGGCTGCGGGGAAATACCTTCTTTGCTAGGTTCCTAACTGAAGAAGTGACCAGGAAGTAAACAAGTGGTGGCCATGATAAGAGCCGTTCAGATTCTCTAACTGCAATGGACCTTCCTGTACGAAAAGAAAGGAGATCATGCCGACCCACAATTCTTTGCGAGAGCAACATTTAAAGTGCTGCACACCTCAGCTGTTCATGAAAACAAACGATATGTGCTTTTGCATATTTTCAACAATGACTTTCATGCAGACATATAGTAATTGGAATGGTGTTGATAAATGTGTGGACAGTGATAATAATTGAATGGTATTTTTATTTATTTCAATCATGTTACAAACTTGAAAAAAAAGAAACTAAAACCACAAATGAAATGTAAATACAGCAAACGGTCAAACAGGAAGGAGGAGCTGCTGGACCTGAAGCCGGTCAGTGAACCAGCTGTTTATAAAACCAACAACATGTGGAGAAGTGGACAACGCACTTTTTGTAGTCCATTAATGTAGTTTCTCCAGCGCAGACGCACGTCAATCACCAGTGCCGATCATCAGCTGTCAACCATCCATCCATTGTCTACCGGGGGGGGGCTGAAGCCGATCCCAGCTATCATTGGCAGGGTTCAACTGGACAGGTCAGCAGCCTATCGCAGGGCTGACATGTAGAGACAGACAACCATTCGCGCTCACATTCACACCTACGGGCAATTAAGAGTCATCAATGAATCTATCCTCATCCTGCATGTCTTTGGACTGTGGGAGAAAGCTGGAGAACCCGGAGAGAACCCACACTTACACGAGGAGAATATGCAAACTCCACACAGAAGGAACCCGGAACCCGGACCCGACCCGGAAATTGTACCCGGGACTCTCGCTGTGAGGTCTGAGCACCACGGTCGTCTTTTCCTAAATCGTTTTGAGTTCTCCTATCGCTTTTCCTTAACCCCGTGACTTTTCACCCCGAGGTCGAGGAATAAGAGTTAGGAATAGGAGTTAGGACCTATTTTTTCGACTGTTCGACTGCAACCAGAGAATTCAAACGGCTCTTATGTGTCTTCTGTTGACTTCCAGGTCACTTCTTCAGTTAGGAACCTTCCTAAGCAAAAAATACTATTCGACCCGATTCCACCGGCTCAGTGAATGAACTCGGTTCAAAGAACTGACTCTTCTGTCGGACATCTCTACTGTGCTGTTTGTTGGAGCTGGTACTTCCAGTCTGCTACCCTTAATGTTTGGTGATGTTTACTTCTAGTTTCATGTTTTTTTTTACTGAAATCCACTTCACACCGGGGCCTCTTGACGGAGCTCGGAGACACGCCTCCTCACGCCATCTAACCGGAACTCCCGTTGATGATTCTGACGCGTTGCCAAGGAAACACCGTGACAGCTGGAAGAAACGGAGTCGAGTCTTGACAGCATGGCGACTTTAACGTCTATGGAGGCGGTGAGAAGGAAAATCCAGAACCTGCAGCAGGTGGCATACGAGGCGGAGGACCGAGCCGAGCTGCTGCAGGGGGAGGCAGACATGGAGCGGGACGCCAGAGAGACGGTAACACGTCGGAGCTAGTCACCTACTCTATCTGCGCTCTCGCGAGAAAACGTGGTTTAAATCGGACTTTTATTCTTAGAAATCAGAAAAAGTCAGAATTCGTATTCGTAATATAGTTGGATACGCATGAATGGACATTCCCGTTTATCAACGTAAATGGATGGTTATATTTATGTGTACCGTTCCCATAGCGCCTGGTTTAACGGGCCACTTCCGTGCAAAGTAAACGATTTACGGCATGAGGTGAGGTTTTACAGTAACGACTGTCAGTGGAGCAGTGGCAGCTCGACCACTTTGGGGCCCTAGGCAGGATTTAAGATGGGGGGCTGCTCCATCACTGGTCTGTGCTGAGGTGGGGAAGGGGTCTGCAGGTGGACCAAGGGTGGGGTTTAATTATTTTAAAAGGGCATTGGAGTGAAGAGAACTACGTGTGACCAATGGGTGTTACGTTTAATAATAATAATAATAATAATAATAATAATAATAATAATATTAATAATAATAGTAGTAGATATAGGCTTCAAGATAAAAGATGCATGGTGTTTACTATGGGGCTGCACGGTGGTGTAGCACTCTTGCCTCACAGCAAGAGGGTCCTGGGTTCGATTCCCGGGTTGGCCCGGGTTCCTTCTGTGTGGAGTTTGCATGTTCTCCCCATGTAAGCGTGGGTTCTCTCCGGGTTCTCCGGCTTCCTCCCACAGTCCAAAGACATGCAGGATGGGGATAGGTTAATTGGTGACTCTAAATTGCCCGTAGGTGTGAATGTGAGCGTGAATGGTTGTCTGTCTCTACATGTCGGCCCTGCAATAGACTGGTTACCTGTCCAGGGTGTTCCCTGCCTTCGTCCAATGACAGCTGGGACCGGCTCCAGCCCCCCTGCGACCCTGAATACAGGATAAGCGGTAGAAAATGGATGGATGGATGGTGTTTACTATACATAAGATGATGATGATGATGATGATGATGATGATGAAAATTAAATGAAATGCTGTCTCTAACAGGAGTGCAAAGAAGCGCAGTAAAATATATGTTGAAGCTAAGGTATGGAGTATTAACGGTAATGATGTACACTTTAACTCTGATGTAAACTTTCACAAACAGAATCAGAATCAGAATTCCTTTATTGTCCCTCAATGGGGAAAAATGTTTGGGGAAAAATGTTTGCCACAGCAGCCAAAGGACAGTATGTTACAAGAAACACAATAGTAATAATAACAATAGCAAAAATTAACAATATAAATTAAAAAGTGTAAAAAAATAGAATAGAAATAGAGTAGACTTGTTATACATATAAACATGATATTGTACAAACGTGTAAAATCAGGCTTACAACTATTACATATAACAGGGAGTTTGAGTTTATTTATTTAGCACACAAATTTCAATGGTGCAAGGAGGGAACGAAGCCGGTTGGCTTGTACATAGGTTCCACCCCTATAACAAATTACAACAAGACAAATTTCAATGGCTAACAAATAAACATAAAAAGGAGATAAAGTGCATACATAGTCAATGTTATGTGAGCAAAAGAAAACAGAAATGAGAAAAAAATAGAGAGATAAAGTGCAAAGTAATTCGGTAACAAATAAGGACAATAGTTAGAGAGAGATAATATACAAAAAATTAATTAATTAATTAAACTCATAAAAGGACAGAGTAAAGGCCTGATTATGCTTCCGCGTAGTGATCACGCAACGGCAACGCAACGGCAACGCAGTTGCTTGGAGACCGTGATGGTTCTGCGTTGGGTTTACGCGTCGAAATGCAATTCAATGCCACACCGGTAAAGGGCGCTATGTTTTTTGTAAAGACTGACCGACCGACCGAGACTCTTGACGTATATCGTCGTTAGCCTCGTTATAGCGTATTTGTTTACTTTCCGGCTTTAAACATCCACTATTTTTCAGAACTTGGTGTTTTATTTCTTTGTGCAAAAGCGACAAGGTGCAAACAATAAAACGAGGTGAAAACAATAAAAGTAGCCTTTTAAAAGTTTAAATGGCGGTGTTTATGAATGGAAACCGGATAGCAGTCTCCAGCGGATGTAGTTAGCGGACCAATCACAGCCGATGCCGCTGCGTTGGTGTTGCGTTGGCGTTGCGTCGCCTCGACGCGCGTCGAGGATTTTTGGGAGGCACACGTCAGGCCCTTGCGTTGACGCAAGGGGGGTCCGCAAGGACGTAAGGGGTCCGCAAGCTCCCTTGCGTTGTGTCGACGCGGAAGCATAATCCAGCCTTAATGTGGGATATGGAGAGAGTGAAAGAGAGAGAGAGGAAAGAGTGGGAAATTCATGAGAAATTGAGATGTATTTTTAACTGCTTTTTAAAGAGTGAATAAGAAGAAATGGATCTTAATGAGGGAGATAGTCCATTCCAAAACATTGGACCTCTGTATGTCATATTAAACTGATGGGGCCCTAGTTTCGTAGACCGGCGCAGGGTGGCGCAGCCGGCGCAGTGCAAGTTTCGACCCGCGCAGCCTTGCGCACCGTCAGTTTGGCAGTTTGGTAGATCGCCTGCGCCAACATGGGTGTGGCGGCGCAGCAGGGGGAGGCGTCAGAGATTCAGCTTGGCGTAGCGGAAGTTTCGTGGCAAAAAGCCTCGCCGAGACTGCGCTGAAAGCTCGCCAGCTCCGACCTGGTCTACTTTCGGCGCAAGGCGAAGGCGTAAATGAAGTCCATTCATTCAATGCGAATCACAGCTGGCGGATCGGAAGTTTGGTGGACCGGCGCGCAGTGCGCACACGTCACCGAGATCTCACAGGCAGGTTTCCACAGTTCCAGGCACATTTACATGCAATAAATAATCACAACAAACACTATTTAATGCAACTAACTGAATCAACACGTGAATTTATATCTATATAGATTGTCCCGTCACATCTGACGTCAGATCAAAGGCGGATTGCACGCGTAACGGAAACTCAGCCTCTCGGACCAAAACATCTCCCTCTCTCTCTCCTGTTTTTTATAATATCGGCATTGATATTATTATGATACGCGCGCACAGCGCGTGATGCGCGTGCTGGGAGCGGCGGCGCTGCTTCTGTCATCGGGTTGTCAAGTGACGGAACTTGCACTGAACCTCCCCTAACGCATTAAAGGAGAGGAGAGGAGCTCATTTGATTGGTGAAGATCTGAATCGGCTGTATTAATCCCGGTCCACGCCTCGTCTCCTCCTCGTCTCCCACTCACGCCTTTTTCTCCTCCCTCTTTCCCACTTGCGCCGGTGGGCGAGACCGGAGGTGTGCCTGCGCGAGCCTGCGCGGTGCACGAAACTTGCAAAGTCCAGGCGGACACGCCCCGTTGGCGCGGCGCAGGTGCGCTGAAAGCTGACTGCGCCTGGTCTACGAAACTAGGGCCCATGGTGTGATGTGCGGATAAAGGGTAAATATAGAGTAAGATTATTACTGTGTCTAGTGCGGTGGGAATGTACATTATGAGTGAAGGTAAAGAAATTTTGAAAAGTGACAGGGAGATCTTGATTCTTGTAAATGAACTTGTGAACAAACAAACAAATCTGATAGTTATTCAATTTGTGAATTGGTAGAAGAGAATACTTAGTGAATAGTGGTGCTGATGGAGCATATCTATTTGAATGTGAGATGAATCTTATGAATCTCTTCTGAATAGTACATAATTTCTTGAGATGTGTAGGAGATGTAGCTGCCCAGACCATGTTACAGTAGTTCAAATAAGGAAATAAAAAACTATAATATAACGTTAAATGAGCAGAAGGATGTATAAATGGGCACACTTTTCTTAGGATGCCCATCATCTTTGTTAATCTCTTGCAAACAAGTTCTATGTGATTTGTCCAATCAAGTCTTTCATCAACCAATATTCCGAGGAATTTGGTAGTTTTGACTTGGGTCATTTCTATTCCATTAATGTATAATTTAGCTTGATCTTTAGGATAAGACTTGTTAATATTGCAAAAGATTATAAAGTTACATTTCTTCACATTGAGTGTTAGTTTATTCAGTTGAAACCATTTTGAAATTGAAGATAAATCATTGTTCACAGAATCAATCAGATAATTAAAATTATTCTGAGTTGCTATGAGGGTAGTGTCATCAGCAAATAACACAGGAAAAAAATATTTACAAGATAAAGCTAAATCGTTTATATAAATCAAAAATAATAAAGGGCCCAAAATAGAGCCTTGAGGCACCCCGTGTAGAATACTGGACTTGGCAGAGGAGTGGCCATTAAATGTCACATATTGTTGCCTATTCAATAAATAATTTTTAAACCAATTCAGGGCAATATCCTCCACACCGTATCTATTTAATTTGGCAATCAAAATACTGTGATTGACAGTATCGAATGCCTTAGTTAAGTCTAGAAAGACCCCAAGGGCAAATTTTTTCTGGTCCATAGCAGATGAAATAATATTAGTTAACTGAAGTAATGCATGCTCTGTAGAATGTTTTTTACGAAATCCATACTGGTGATCATGTAAAATATTATTTTCTTGTAGGTGCTTCAATATTCTAGAGTAAACTAATTTCTCCAGTAATTTAGAAATACAGGGCAGGATGGATATAGGTTGATAATTTCCAAAATTGTCAGTATTGCCCGTTTTAAAAATAGGAGTGACTTTAGCTATTTTTAAATCATGTGGAATATTACCAGATTGCAGTGATAAAGAAAGAATATGGGTTAAAGGAGAAACTAAAAGATCAATAGTTTCTTTAATCAAAATGCTCTTTATGCCATCGTGGCCTGGGGCTGAGTTCTTTAATTCCAAGATGATATTATGGACCTCTTGTATAGTTGGAGGATCGAGGGTGTTAAAAGAAGGATATTGCCCCTTAATAAAACAACAGGGGTTCTCACCAGCATCAGAGAAACTTGATGCCAGGACAGAGCCAACATTAACAAAAAAATTGTTAAAGCCATTTGCTATTTCATCGGGGTTTGCAAACGTCCCCACATTCCCATGCATTAATGTTGGTGATGCAGCTGATAATTTTTTACGGTTGAGCAGGTGATTAATAAGGTTCCAGGTTGACTTGATGTCGTTAGAGGCCTGGATGAATTTTTCTGCATAATACTTTTTTTTTGTTTTTCTTAGAACAGCTGTAAATGTATTTTTATATTTCTTGTAAATTTCAATATTCAAAGGGGTGGGATTAGTAATGGTTTTCCTATAAAGTTTTTTTTTTTTACGGGAGCGTTTCTTTAGGTCTTCAGTAATCCATGGTTTCCCTCTAGAAGAATTAGTTTTAGATTTAGGGTTGAACAAGGGAAAAGATGCTTCTAAAGCAGAATTAATAAATACTAAAAATAAATTATAGGCTGCATCAACATCATTCAACCTGAGGATCTCATCCCAGGGAAGGTGACTGATGGCTGTTTTGAAAGATTCCAAGTTATTTCTAGTGAATTTGCGGAATTTAGTTTGGACACATGTAGAATTTATAAGGTTAGGAGGATCAATCGCATATACAATCTGGAAAATCGGAAGATGATCAGATATATCACACAATAGTAGACCAGAGTTGACTTCATAGTCCAGAGAGTTGAAAAGAATATTATCGATTAATGAGGCTGAAGATTTGGTAATTCGGGTTGGCTTTGTTATTAGATGAAAGAAATTTTCAGAGTAGAGTGTATTTAGAAAGTCAGTTGTGAATCTCTGATCATCTTTAAGCAGATTGATGTTAAAATCCCCCAGTAAGACACACAATTTATTTTCCTTATTTATATTTTCTAAGGTAGAATATAGTGCGTCATTGAACGTAATTATATCTGAGTCGGGAGGTCTATAGATACATCCGACTATAACGTTTTTTTCTACCAAGTGCAAGATCTATAAATACAGATTCCACATGCGTCGTAGCAAAGTCAGCACTCAGATCTTTTCTACTAATGAAATTATAGGCATTCGACACATACAGTGACACTCCTCCTCCTGTTCTATTATTTCTACAGGAGTGAGATGAGTTATAATTTGATAAAGGAAAGAGACTGAGAAGGTCATCAGTTTCAGAAAACGCTAAGACTGAAAAGGAGTGAGTCAGAGTTGATAAATAAGTTTTCAGACAATCATAATTTTTAGACAAACTGCGGATATTCAAATGAAAAGTGGAAAAAACGATGGGGACTCCCTGATGACATAACTTGTTAAACTGACTTTCAGAAAAGTATTCGCATGACAGTTTTGCCGAGTTGGAGACAATATACTTCGCATCAGGATTAAAAAAAGTCTCGTAAATTCCATCGTTGTCCGTTGTGCATTCAAAAGGATTAAATGACAATGTATTAGAGTCAGTGGGGGGGATCACCCCAAGGGAGGGAAAGGGAATAGCATTTTAATTGACTATTACAAGCAGGGCAAAGTTGGCTAACCAGATGTCAAAAACATATAGGACACAGTCAACAGGTGAAAATAACACGCATGCAATGTCTTATTTTTTATTATTCCAAACCCCATCATTGTATACAATATCATCACGTCTTTGGTGCTTCTGGACTAACTTTTTCTCCTTCTTTACTTACTCTGAAACTGGTCTGGCTCAACAGTCGCTGGTCCCAAAGGGCTGTTTGCCTGTTGTTTTCACTACTATTGTTTGTTTTTATATATGTTTTACTTTACATAACACATATCACATTCAGTGTTTCACTGGAAGAAGTCTGTCTGAGTGTCCCAGGTGTGACATAGCTGGTGTTGACAGACGGTGGACAGGGACCTGGACTGGTGTCTCATAAAAACATCAAGTCAACACTTGGTTGGTTAAATCTGAATTGAGCATAAATGTGTGTGTGTGTGTGTGTTTGTGTGTGTCCCTGCAGGCCGAGGCAGAGGTGGCATCTCTAAACAGACGTATCCAGCTGGTGGAGGAGGAGTTGGACAGAGCTCAGGAGAGGCTGGCTACTGCTCTGCAGAAGCTGGAGGAGGCTGAGAAGGCTGCAGACGAGAGTGAGAGGTGAACAGCTTCAGTGATTCCCTTTGTGTTTCAGTTAGAGGCAGGGCTCCAGGATCCAGGATCAGTGACTGGATCTGTGTGTAGAAGGAGCTCAAGACATCATGTTGTCTACTGCTGCCATGGAGCTGAGGAGTTCTTAATGGATTCAGAGGAGCCACAGCTCATTTTACCAAACTTGTAGGAGACTAACCTTTGACCTTTATTCAAGCAAAATGTTTCCTGCTGCTCAAGAGGCAAACAATGTCAAAATAAAAGAGTTAGAGGTAGTAAAGAGATAATAACATGACAAGGCAGATTAAAAATCAGGACAGGATGATTACAAGAAACATTGCCGAGTGTGATGTAGGTAGATGTAACAGTTAGATACTGAATTAAACATGGCTCCTGTTTACCCAGAGGAATGAAGGTCATCGAGAACAGAGCAAGCAAAGATGAGGAGAAGATGGAGATCCAGGAGATGCAGCTGAAGGAGGCCAAACACATCGCTGAGGAGGCTGACCGCAAATATGAGGAGGTGGGAGAGAATTCCTGGTTCTGTTTTCATAGTTTCACACCATGTGTTGATATTATACACTCATTCTGAAGGTGCAGTATGTGCATGCTTTAATTCTTCAGGAGCAAGAGCACATGAAGTCAGGGGTAAAGGCGTGTGTTGTCATTGCAGACCAGCAGGAAGACAACAGATGATGTGTCAGACCATCAAAACATTTAGCTCAGATATGATGATGCAACTATGTCACATCAGCAACACAAGTTCAACTGAAAGTAATGAACACTAATGTGAATTCATTTCTGTAAGAATTTAGACTTTGGTGAAGGGCGGGTCATGACTTTATGACCTGGACGTGAGACTGACTTGAGACTCTCCTATTTCTGATTATACTCTACATGGTTAGTAACATACTGTGTGTAGTGTAGAATTGGACAGAGTGCACAGTGATAGCTCTAGTCAGTGTAATGATTCATGATGAGTAAGTTGAGCGTGTGCTGACTGCTGAATGTGTGCAGGTTGCTCGTAAACTGGTGATCCTAGAGGGAGACCTGGAGCGCTCAGAGGAGCGTGCCGAGGTGGCTGAGGCGTAAGTCAACACCTGCACCATGAACACTCTCCATTATTCATGTTGCCATAGTAGACATCATGTGATCACGACTAGGGCATCATGTGATCTTACACATTCACTCTTCAGTATGATCCTCTAAGGAAGGGTAGTACCAACAAGGATTCATTTAATCCACGATCAGTTTTAATGAAGTAGATTTGAAGATCTCTGTTTAGTAAATCCAAATTGAAATCCAAATAAAATAGTTAAACATTATTGAGATAATTGCTTACACTATTGAAATAATTAAAAACATTTGTGTGGTGCCTGGACCTAGTAAGTCAGCCTTATAGTATAGTAGTATAAAAACAATAATATCATGTCTATATTTCATCTGTTCATAGCATTGATGAGACACATAGATGAAATCTCATAGGTAAGAGACAACGGAACAGAAAATAATTCATTATAATTAATAATAATAAAATATAAATAATAAAATAAATACAACTAATAATAATAATATTGGGTAACATTTTAAATCAGTTAAAATACCACCTTTGGGCTGCTCAGTGTTCCTCTGAACTCTGCTTTGTGGCATAGCGCTGCAACGGTGTCTCTTTTTACAAAATATCACGGCTTCGCGGAACCAGCGGGACTGATACGGTGCAGCAGGCCATGTGACGTATTCAATGAGCGTCAGAATTCCGATTAGCCCGTGGCTTCAAAACAACTTTGAACTTTTGCTTGTCTTGCATATTTACACGACTCTTCAACCGCAATCAAGTTGTTGTGCATCATAAACATGTTGATGATACAACAGCAGCCTCGTACGAGCAACTACAGGCTTTTTATCATCTTCGGATCGATGTTCTGAGCTCGTTTAATGCTCCGGTGGCACGTCGCCTCATAACGCATCTTCAAAACGTCGATGTAAACAGACACAAGGTACTACGTGGCATCTTCCCCTCCCGCCTCGACTGAAATGTGAACTCTGTCAACTCAGACACTCACGATCCGTTTAGAAACACAATATTATTTTAATCACTGCCTATTACAAAAGCGAAACAAGTCAGATTTAGTGCTGTGAAGTTTTAATTTTCCAGAACGTGTCATAAGGACAAATGCTAGTTCAACTGGTTTGCATAAATTAAATTTTGCCATGTCAACCGAACCGAACCGATGGAAACCGGAAATTGGCCCCACCCTAGTATCTTGCCCAAGGAGGACTACTCGCTCTACCCCTGAGCCACAGTCAATGTTAATATTTATGTAGGTGGCCATTTAAAGAGACAAATTTAAACCATGATCTAAAACTGAATTCTTGTTGGTGCAGCCCAGCCTAACTTGATATTGACAGTCCTGATTGTAAGTGGTGCATGGACTCATAAACTGCAATTAATGATTTGATTTCCATTAATCTACTAACATGCAATACAAGTCAAAGATGCTCAGTTCACAATAGAATAGAATAGACAACCAGCAAATCCTCATCTTGAATTTACGTTTGGCATTCTGTCATTTATAAATAACTGCAACGATGAAGCAATTATTAAAATGCTGTTGTGTTATTTTCTGTTCACTGACTAATTGATCATTCACTAGCTAACATGTTGTTGTATTGGAGCATCATGTTGCCTGAGGCACATAGCGACTCCCCTTACAGAGATCTTCTTGATGGTGTTGTCATGTGATGCATGTCTGAATACACCTCCACTGCCTGTATGGGACCTGTGACTGTGTGTTGTTGTTTTATGGCTGCCGTGCCCACCGTCCCCCCTCACCCCAAACCTCCCGGACTAACCCCTTCAGGAGAGTGAGGGAGCTGGAGGAGGAGCTCAGACTCATGGACCAGAATTTGAAGTCCATGATGTGCGGAGAGGACGAGGTACTGACTGTATGAACTCCACCAAGGTCTAACGCTTCTCCTCTGACTTCTCCTTCTGCAACTCCTCTCTGTCTTCTGTCCAGCTTATGCATGTCCTCAAGCTCTACTTAATGGATGAGTTGGCATATATATTCTATGATGTTTTCAACAAGTCCAAGCAAAAGACAAAAACCAACAATGCATTTAAAGTAAGAAAATGTCTGTGAAAGTGAGATACGTCACAGATCCCCACTCAGAATCAAACCAGGGATGTTGTGGTCACATTGTCTGTGATAAACGTTCACCTCAAGTGTCCTTTTGGGCAGTCTGGTCTTCTAAACATGTGAATTACATTTCGAGGGAAACATATTTTGTTGTGGATCACAGTGGCTCTTGACAATCACAAATTAGTTTAAACAAATCCATAGGGACTTGTTCTGGGTGGTGGATGGGTCAAAAAACACAGGACTGTCACCAGGAGACTGATCTTAGTGTCCCGTTAGAACCAAGTAGTTTTGTTGTGTTTTTGTTTTGTTACAATTTCATAGTTATTTTAATCCAAACAATGAGGGTTTACTTGACCTAACTATTTAGTTTAGTTGTCTCAACCTAACTATGTAGTTTAGCCCTCTCAAACTAACTATGTATTTATGTTGTCTCAACCTAACTATGTTGTTTAGTCTTCTCAACCTGACGTTTAGTCATCTCAACCTAATTATGTTGTTAAGTCGTCCCAGCCCAACTATGTAGTTTAGTTGTCTCAAACTAATTATGACGCTTAGTTGTATAAAGTTGTATATCATTCCAAGAATTTCACCTCTGGCGGCATAATACGAATGCCCCGGGCCGTCCCTCTTAATCATGGCCCCAGTTCAGAGAGAAAACCCACAAAATAGAACCGGAGTCAGGGGTGCGGAGGTGTCACTGTTTTCAGAGGGGAGGCCCACATTGATAGAGTTTGGGAACCCATGGTATAAACCTAACGTTAGTTTAGTCGTCTAAACCTAACTATGTTTTTTTGTCGTTCCAACCTAACTATGTAGTTTTGTAGCATTTTTTTGTTTTGTTTCTTAACTACATTTTTTCAAACTCAGACCAGAAAAATCCAGAAAAAAATATTTCCCCTGGAAACTGAGAGTGTATTTTAGTTGCATGAGAATGTGATTTTGTAGGAGACGGTGCTGTTTTAGGAGAATGTTAACTTTGAATGGACAGGCAGGAAGTGCTGGTTGGTTCAGGTCCGCATGGGGCTTACTGGAAACATCTAGAATAACAACAGACTTACTGTTGAAGTTCTGGTGAATCAAATTTAATCTGCACCATCCAACCATGTCTACATGTTCTTACTCAGAGTCAGATAATAACAGATGTCCATCTTGTCTCTGAGTGAGACCGACAGAGACATGTTGGTAACATTGTTGGAGGGGCCAGGCTCTGCTTTCCTGCCTTTCGAATCACTACTCTTTCTTTTCTTGCTTCTCCTCTCTCTCACCTTGCTCAGTAAATCAGGTGACCTTGAGGAAGAGTTGAAAAATGTCACCAACAACTTGAAGTCTCTGGAAGCCCAGGCTGAGAAGGTACAGTAGGAGCTGAGGGGCGTCGAGCTACAGGACGGCCCAATTAAACCAGTTCTAACACACACACAGAATCCATCATGTCCATAATTAAAGAGTAAAAAATCTGACTGGAGACAGACTCACCTAACAGATGGATCAGTAGTAAAACAGGAAACACACCCTTTATATTAAATGATGATAATATGACCAACAGGAAGTAGGAAACTTTTATTTTATTTATAATGCACTTTACGTTTCTACTTTAGGTAAATAATACACTGACAACGTAGAAGAACCTCATACCTAATTCTGTCCCATTAAGATGTAAAAGGGAAAACTAGGGAAACAGTAAAAAAGTTTTTTTTTATAATGCAGTTTTCTCCAAAGGGTTCGAAGTTAGTTATTTCATCATAAAATACCTAGAAGACTACAGGGTTGTTCAACAACCTGCCGGCTTCTTTCGAGACGATTTGACTTTCAGAAAAATGCTGACTATAATGAACACAATATATAAGTAGTTAAAGTGACACAAGAACAAGATTGAAATGTCCCACAATGTTAATGTTTATTCTTGTGTATTCGGCCTCTCTTAAATACTCAGTAATACTGCAGTGTTTACAATTTATGGTGTCTTTTTCCATTTCAGAATTTCCTACTGGAGCCGTGTATGTATTTTAACACCACTTCATGTTTGTGTTTCAGTACTCACAAAAAGAGGACAAATATGAAGAAGAAATTAAAGTTCTCACCGACAAACTGAAAGAGGTGAGACTCTGTTTCGTCCTCCATGTGAAGTGAATGCACCACAGCACTGATACTATTGTCTGGTTTTGTCTCATACTGTCCCCTGGTTTGTATCCCAGGCTGAGACCCGTGCAGAGTTTGCTGAGAGGTCTGTGGCCAAGCTGGAGAAGACCATTGATGACCTGGAAGGTAACATGTCTGCTGTGAATCCTGTTAACAAACAGCTTCACTAACTCTTCTAAAGACTGGTCAGACAGCATTCTAAATGATGGCATGAGGCCAGTTATGCACTTTGTATATTTACACACTAACAACGGGTCAATTCTCAGAGGTCATTATATTTCTGCTCGTCCCCTTGATGAGTGAAGGCCTGTAACCGTCCTGCTGATCTCAGGTCCCCATGAGCCTCCAAAATAACGTCCACTCATCTTTTTAGTGACAGTGATTATGTACAGATGGCAGTTCATGTGTGCAAACGGTATACACTCAAATGTCCACAAGATGTCCATGTGCACCTTCACAGACAGAAAGCATGTAAATATCATGCAGCTGTGTGGATGAGGAAAGTCATCCTTGACCTTGAACACAGTGTCTGTCTGGGTGACATCAAGCTTTTACCCGCTTGTTTGAAGAAAAAACAAATGTAGACTTCCTGTGAGGTCTGTGTGGTTCATGTAACTTCAGGTCAGGGCAGAAATTATGCTTCACACAAGAATGCAAAACAAAAGTTGAATGCGTTTATGAAAATGGGAGGAGCTAAGAGTAAAGTTTAGTGATGATTGGTCCAGTGGTTATGGAGTTATGAGTATTGTTTCCAGAGTACGCCCAGACGACCAGAAGATGTTGGTGGGTGGATTGTAGTGGTCCAAGAGGCTTTTTGGTAGAGCAGACGGATCTGAATATGTGATATTTCATGTCAATCACAGTTATGGTGTGGAGCGTGTTCAAAATACCTGTAGGTGACACTAGCGTCCATTTTATTGGTGCCCAAATAGGAGAACCATAACATAGAAAAATTTACACCAGGCAGAATGACGAGCCATTTTTGCAAGTTTTGGTAAATGCTAAGGCCCCAAAAAGGCGATTAATTTGGCACAATTATAATAATTCCTACAGTTTCAACTGTGGTCGGTGCTCGGGCCCTGATTATAAAACAGTAGTTATTGATTAAACTATCCTGCAGTACATTAAATAGTAAACATTCACCTCATGAAAATATCACTTACATTAATGATAATATCACTAAATATAGTCCAATATAATATATTAACCCACTGTCTGCCTGCATTAATGAGGCAGGACATACGTTCATATTATGCTGATACTACATACATTTACTTGCATGAGTTTTTGGTGTGATGGTTGTAGTGGTGGTGATGGTAATGATGGTTGTGGTGGTGGTGATGGTGATGATGGTTGTAGTGGTGGTGATGGTTGTGGTGGTGGTGGTGGTGGTGAAGGTGATGATGGTTGTGGTGGTGGTGAAGGTGATGATGGTTGTAGTGGTGGTGATGGTTGTGGTGGTGGTGATGGTGATGATGGTTGTAGTGGTGGTGATGGTTGTGGTGGTGGGGAAGGTGATGATGGTTGTGGTGGTGGTGGTGAAGGTGATGATGGTTGTAGTGGTGGTGATGGTGATGATGGTTGTGGTGGTGGTGAAGGTGATGATGGTTGTAGTGGTGGTAATGGTGATGATGGTTGTAGTGGTGGTGATGGTGATGATGGTTGTAGTGGTGGTGATGGTTGTGGTGGTGAAGGTGATGATGGTTGTGGTGGTGGTGATGGTGATGATGGTTGTGGTGGTGGTGAAGGTGATGATGGTTGTAGTGGTGGTAATGGTGATGATGGTTGTAGTGGTGGTGATGGTGATGATGGTTGTAGTGGTGGTGAAGGTGATGATGGTTGTAGTGGTGGTAATGGTGATGATGGTTGTGGTGATGCTGATAATGGTTGTAGTGGTGGTGATGGTGATGATGGTTGTGGTGGTGGTGAAGGTGATGGTGGTTGTAGTGTTGGTGATGGTGATGATGGTTGTGGTGATGGTGAAGGTGATGATGGTTGTAGTGTTGGTGATGGTGATGATGGTTGTGGTGATGGTGATGATGGTTGTAGTGGTGGTGATGGTGATGATGTTTGTGGTGATGCAGGGCTCCAGACTAACTTTTTGCATTGGTTGCACTGGTGCGCCTAACTTTTTTTTTTTAGGTGCACCAGCACAAAATTTAGGTGCACCCACATTTTTCATCGTGTCGCCTTTAATGCCAAAAGGTCACCTTTTTATTGCTCTCCTTTTACATAATGACACCCCCTTATGGCCTAGCTTAACTGCGGCACCATCAGCACCCAGAGGAACCGTTTTCTCCAGCCAATCTGCACACTGATGCCCAAGCGCAGTAAATGCTTGCTTTGTGGCACAATAAAAAGATCATACAGGTCACTAGCCTATAGATTGCAAATGGAAAACTGTTTATGTGATCTTAGCCTAGCCTACTTATATTTTTACTTAGGCTATTCATTTTTAATAATAATATTAGGAATAGGCTACTATACAATTTTCCTATTCATGATCTCTCATGCTGTAATGTGGGCCTTCAAACACTGTGCGTGTCCATGCTCCACCTCGACATGTCCAACTAACATGTTGACCGGACTCCCTTTACGCAAAATGCAGCAGTAGACAATAACGCACTCCTTCGTAGAGACGTCTGTGACGCCGTCAATCATGAATGACGTGTACGTGACGTTTCCAACCTCCGCAGCTGTCTTGTTCTTTAGCGTGTCGGCATTTTTTTTCATCAGAATCATTTCGGACTTAAATTTAGTGAACGGCAACTCCTCCTTTGCAATATTGTATGGGACGTTTAATTTTATAATCATTTCAGATTCCTCAGCGGACCTGATCGATACAGCCTGACGCTGAAATGCAGCTGGATGAGGGGCCACTTTATTAACACACTTATCACGGCATGTAGTATGCTTTTTGGACATATTGCGCTTTTTCAATGTCTCGATGCGAAATGTTGTTGACTCCTCCACAAACGCACTATTACCGGACAAATTCTGACCGCACTCCCGACAATAAATGCAGTGCATTGAGTCCCTTTCTTCATCGTACATCAGACAGGGAAATTGCTTCAACCAGTCCTGTCTGAAGGCATATTTTTGGGCTTTTTAATTAGTCTTGGGGCGAGGCTTTCTGCCTCTCTTCACTTTCAAAGAGAATCGAAGCGCTCAGGAGTACCTGCTCTGCTCGCTCGCATTGTTCGAACTGACACAATTTACAGCAGTGAAAAGGACCACAGCCAATCAGAGGCAAGGACCCGCCCGAGCTCCGTCTCTTATTGGTTTAGACCACGATGCCATCAGGAGAACATAAAGAGATACTGCGCTTATGATTTTTTTTTTCACTCGAGCAGCGTTAGGTGCACCAGTGCGACCTACTATTTTTTTCAGTCGCACTCATAAAAATTTTGGTCGCATATGCGACCAAAATGGTCGCACTCTGGAGCCCTGTGATGGTGATGAAGGTTGTAGTGGTGGTGATGATGGTTGTGGTGGTGGGGAAGGTGATGATGGTTGTGGTGGTGGTGATGGTGATGATGATTGTGGTGATGGTGATGATGGTTGTGGTGGTGGTGAAGGTGATGATGGTTGTAGTGGTGGTGATGGTGATGATGGTTGTGGTAATGGTGATGATGGTTGTAGTGGTGGTGATGGTGATGATGGTTGCAGTGGTGGTGATGGTTGTGGTGGTGGTGATGGTGATGATGGTTGTGGTGGTGGTGAAGGTGATGATGGTTGTAGTGGTGGTAATGGTGATGATGGTTGTAGTGGTGGTGAAGGTGATGATGGTTGTAGTGGTGGTAATGGTGATGATGGTTGTGGTGATGGTGATAATGGTTGTAGTGGTGGTGATGGTGATGATGGTTGTGGTGGTGGTGAAGGTGATGGTGGTTGTAGTGTTGGTGATGGTGATGATGGTTGTGGTGATGGTGAAGGTGATGATGGTTGTAGTGGTGGTGATGGTGATGATGGTTGTGGTGATGGTGATGATGGTTGTAGTGGTAGTGATGGTGATGATGTTTGTGGTGATGGTGATGAAGGTTGTAGTGGTGGTGATGATGGTTGTGGTGGTGGGGAAGGATTTGATGGTTGTAGTGGTGGTGATGGTGATGATGATTGTGGTGATGGTGATGATGATTGTGGTGATGGTGATGATGGTTGTGGTGGTGGTGAAGGTTATGATGATTGTGGTGATGGTGATGATGGTTGTAGTGGTGGTGATGGTGATGATGGTTGTGGTGGTGGTGAAGGTGATGATGGTTGTAGTGGTGGTGAAGGTGATGATGGTTGTGGTGATGGTGATGATGGTTGTAGTGGTGGTGGTGGTGATGATGGTGGTGGTGAAGGTGATGATGGTTGTAGTGGTGGTGATGGTGATGATGGTTGCAGTGGTGGTGATGGTGATGATGGTTGTAGTGGTGGTGATGGTGATGATGGTTGTAGTGGTGGTGATGGTGATGATGGTTGTAGTGGTGGTGATAGTGATGATGGTTGTGGTGGTGGTGGTGATGGTGATGATGGTTATATTGGTGGTGATGGTGATGATGGTTGTGGTGATGGTAATGATGCTTGTGGTGGTGGTGATGGTGATGATGGTTGTGGTGATGGTGATGATGGTTGTGGTGAAGGTGATGATGGTTGTAGTGGTGGTGATGGTCATGATGGTTGTAGTGGTGGTGATGGTGATGATGGTGGTGATGGTGATGATAATGATGGTTATAGTGGTGGTGATGATAATGATGGTTTTAGTGGTGGTGATGGTGATGATGGTTGTAGTTGTGGTGATGGTGATTGTGGTGATGGTGATGATGGTTGTAGTGGTGGTGATGGTGATGATGGTTGTGGTGATGGTGATGATGGTTGTAGTGGTGGTGATGGTGATTGTGGTGATGGTGATGATGGTTGTAGTGGTGGTGATGGTGATGATGGTGGCGATGGTGATGATAATGATAGTTATAGTGGTGGTGATGATAATGATGGTTATAGTGGTAGTGATGGTGATGATGGTTGTGGTTAGGGGTGGGGAAAAAAATCGATATTGCAATATATTGTTGTGCTCTCTGTCGCAATATATAAATCGATACACTGACGGCAAATATCGATATTTTGGGTCTACGGGTTTTTTTAGACTCCCATCAGTGCGTCTAAAGGCGAGTCCACACCGGACCGAAAATCGGCGTCTTTGAGAGAGTCGGCATCCGTGACATGAGTCTGCTTGGTGTGGTCGCTTGAATCGGCCCACGTCGGCGTTCATTTCAGCTGATTCAAATGTGTAATCCGCCATGCGAGTCGGTCACTCTTTTAGCATTCTGATTGGTGGAGGCTAGCAGCTTGACTAGCGAAGCAGTGAATCCCGGAAGTGAGATGTATACATACCAGATAACCAGTAGAACCGAAGAAGGTGGTCTAGAGAGGACCACCTACTTCCGGTTTTCGTGTTTTTTGGCGCGCAATACAGATTAGCGCCGCCTGTTGTTTTGTAGACATTACATCTCGAGCAAGCACGGAACGTGTGGCGTCGGCTGTAGTTCCGTAGGTGTGAACCGCCCAAGTCGTTGTTCGAGTCTGCCATGTTAAGTAGCCCGACTTCACGAGTCGGGCAGTGAGCTTCAAGCGCTTTTCGCACAGCATTGAGGGCATGAGGACCCACTTTTCGGCCGGGCTAAATTGCCTATTTACGAGCAGGATTCCGGGCGGCGCATGTTTACCGTCCGCCAGAGGGTCCGCATGTGTGGATCCACGGAGCAGTGTGCTGCCCGGTGTTGCTGTGAGCTCCAAGCGGTTTTCACCCAGCTCTGAGGGCATGAGGCCCGACTTCCCAGGTACTGGATGGGTGAACATAACTCTGCACATAATTGGTTGCATACTGAAATGTGCCCAATATTTCATTTAATTCTGATGTTATTCTTATCTTGTTTAGCTATTGTTAAACTAAAACGGGCCATAGTTTACATAAAACAAGTTGCTACTGACTTTTCAGTATCAGAAAGCACTGTAATGTTCATGCACTTTAATGTGTCCAGCTGGACAGTGTTTATTCATTTGTACATTGTACGAAGTTTTGGAATTGATTTTTTATGCATATTTTTTCTTTTTCAGTCACATATCGTGATATATCATTGATGAAATTTCTTGCAATATATCGAATATCGCAGATATCGTGAATCGTGATATTATTGTTATCGTGGGCCAAATATCGTCACAGTATCGAGTTACCCGTATCGTCCCACCCCTAGTTGTGGTGATGGTGATGATGGTTCCAGTGGTGGTGATGGTGGTTGTGGTGGTGGAGGTGATGATGGTTGTAGTGGTGGTGATGATGATGATGGTTGTGGTTGTGGTGGTGGTGATGGTGGTGGTGAAGGTGATGATGGTTGTAGTGGTTTCCATTAACATTCTTGTTGTTGTCTCACTCCCTTTCCGTACTGTCAATTCCTCGTCCATCCGTCTGTCTGTCTTTGTGTCCTCCTCCAGATGAAGTGTACGCTCAGAAGCTGAAGGGCAAGGCTCTGAGTGAGGAGCTGGATCTGGCCCTCAACGACATGACTACACTGTAGCGGCTCTCTCACTTTCTGTCTGCTTCCTGCTTCCTTTCTGAACTCTTCTCTGCCGCTTGCTGCCAGTCTGTTCCATTCCACCAGAGGTGGTAACAGAGGTTCTAGTTCTTTATCGATTATTCATTTCAAACTGTCCCTCCACCCTGTAATGAATCTATTAAAGCTTTTCTGTCTCTTTCCAGTCTTGTCTTCTTTCTCTTTTATTTATGTCTTCTGTTGATAAGCAGTGAATGAATCATGTACAACTGTAACATCATGTATTTGTGAACAGATAGAAGGAGGGATGTTTGTATTGGGCAGTTAAGGCATCATTTATTTCATTGGTAGAGGCTAGTTTACTTGGTATATATTAGAAGTAAAACGTAGCATGAGACTTTGTTCATGTTCACACACACACACACACACACACACGAACACATACCTACAGTATATAAACTATTGAGAATCTTCTGGCAATCTACTAAAAATATTCCTGTAATTGAATGCTTAAATGACCATTTATCCTATTAGAATTTTAAGACATCATATAGATGAGCACTTACTTTTAACTGTGCCGGAGCTGCCGTCAGCAGGACAACCACACACACACACACACACACACACACACACACACACACACACACAGACAGACACACACACTCACATTCACACTCTCACACACACTCACACACCCAGTAGTGTTAGAGTCATCAATTTACCTGGATGTCTTACATACACACTACACACTAACAGAACACACATACTACAGACTAACAGAACACACAAACTACACACTAACAGAACACACACACTTCACGCTAACAGAACATACAAACTACACACTAACAGAACATACACACTACACACTAACAGAACACACAAACTACACACTGAAAGAACCCAGGTTCGAACCCGACCCCTTCTGCTGAGAGGCGTGACCCTGTTTGATATCATATTATAATTATATTATAAACTGAACATTGGTGAGAACAAGTCATTTAGAACCTCATACTCAACATGTTACAGACTTACTTATTAAATCAGTTATTGTAAAATAATCAATATTTTTGTTGTATAATGAAAAGAATTATTACTTTCAGTAGAATTAGTAAATGAGAGTTTAGTACATCAAGTTATTGAACATAGGGTTTAAAGGGTTCATATCATCAAAACCATCCATGTTGGTAGTTCTGTTCTCTGGAAACGGGTGTCCCTCAAGGCTCAGTATTAGGGCCGCTTCTGTTCTCACTAGTCTGTAGTTCATCCTAACACATGAACTGTGAAATCAGGCCACCAATCAGGTTTGTTGTCCCTTCCTATGTCACATGAGACTCATTAGAATCAATTGCTCAACACTTGAGAACTACGCTCGGTGGAATAGACTATTTTGCTTACATTTAGGGCATTTAGCAGACGCTTTTATCCAGAGCGACTTACAATAAGTATATTTGTCAAAGAAAGAAATCATAACATATCATTGCCGATAAAGTAAGAGCGAAAAAATAAAAAGTGTTAGGTCCTCGTCTGAGTAAAGTAGTAGCTGTTCAGCAAACATACCTTAAGAACAACAGTGCTATGATCAAAGTGCTATAGGTAAGATCATAGAAGTGTTTTATCCGGGGGGGGGGGGGGGGGTAAGTCTGAACAGGTGAGTCTTGAGAACATTTGTTTGATTTCAGCGATGGTGGTACCAGCCGGCCAGCTGAAGTAGAGGAGCAAAGTGCTCGCGTCGGGGCATGTGGTTAGAACAGTGTTTGAAGGTAGACTGGTGCCGTTCCATTGAGAGATGCGAGTTGCAATGTGAGTGTTGGAGGTTGAGGGAAAAGAGAGGAATGGATGGGTGTCATCTGCGTAACAATGGTAGGAGAATCCATGTGATGTGATTACAGAGCCTTAGTGATCTGGGGCCTCATTTATAAAACTGTGCGTAGAGAAGTGTAAAAGTGCAAGTACGCCAAAAAGCCAAAGTTTGCGTGCGCCAAAAAAAATTCTCATTTATAAAATGGTAAATGGCTTCATTTATATAGCGCTTTTGTCCAAAGCACACATTCACACACCGACGGGGGAGTCAACCACGCAGGGCGACAGCCAGCTCGTCAGGAGCAATTAGGGTGAGGTGTCTTGCTCAGGGACACCAGGCACTCATCTAGGAGGAGCCGCTCTACCCGCTCTACCTCCTGAGCTAAACCTCCCCTTTATAAAACTGTGCGCACGCAAGCTGTACGCAATGTTTCCTTTATAAATCACAGGATCACCTACAAGTGTGCGTACCTGAATCCCGCCCTGTACACGCCCACTTTTTACTATATTAATGAGCCAGCATGCAATCGTTTCCGTGTGACGGCGACAGGCCAGAAAAATAAGCGAAGAAACGTAACTTTTCAGAAAAGGAGAAAGAGACACTTGTTGGGGAGGTGGAGGCCGGGAAAATTGTATTTAGTGGTCACAGCAGCGGGATCACGAATAAAAAGAAGCAGTGCGAGTGGCAACACATTGCTGCTGCAGTCGGCCTCAGCTGGACCGAGCGGACTGTGGCAGAACTTACGAAAAAGTGGTCCGATCTGTAGGTAAATGACATCTTTCTGCTCCTTTACCAACATATATTTAATGTATTGCTTGCGTATTTGAGGAAGTTTGATTTTGATGTGACTTTGACGGGGATTGTGTCTGAAAAGGAGGGAGACAGACGCGACCATGAGACCAGAGGTATATGGGTAAACAGATTTTAAACTTTTATTGTATATAAAACAAAACGTTAAATAGTTTCTGTCCTTCCAGAGTCTGCAGCGTTGGGCGTAGAGGAGGGTGGCATAGAGGAGGGTGACGGTGAGGAGGGTGATGGTCAGGAGGGTGAAGGTGACGGGCCCTCGGGCACAGCGTCCGGGGTGCGCTGCTGCTTTGCGCCGGACCCGGACGCTGTGCCGAGGGCACGGCACATCAAGCGGTCGGGTGCTCACTGATGACGTCCTGCAACGTCAGCGAGACACAATTGCCGCCATCAACAACGTTGCAGATGAGCTACAGCAAACGTGCACTGTGATTAATAAAATAATACCTTTACAATGAACATTGATTATTGTCTTCCTTATCTTACAAACGCATGACATCCTCACGGATTCTTGCACCTTGTTGATACCCCTCCAGTCGGGCAGGGGGCCGTGGCTCGGGGTCATCATGCTGGGGACTCTACCACCTTTTCAGGGTGGTAGTCTGCCTCCTAAAGCCCAAGTTATGCTTCCGCGTCGACACAACGCAAGGGGGCGTCCGATGCAAGGGCCTGACGTGTACCTCCCAAAAAATCCTAGACGTGCGTTGAGGCGACGCAACGCCAACGCAACACCAACGCAGCGGCATCGGCTGTGATTGGTCCGCTAACTACATCCGCTGGAGACCGCTATCCGGTTTCCACTCATAAACACCGCCATTTTCAACTTTTAATAGGCTACTTTTATTGTTTTCACCTCGTTTTATTGTTTGCACCTTGTCGCTTTTGCACAAAGAAATAAAACACCAAGTTCTGAAAATTGTGGATGTTTAAAGCCGGAAAGTAAACAAATACGCTATAACGAGGCTTACGCTGATATACGTTAAGAGTCTCGGTCGGTCGGTCAGTCTTTACAAAAAACATAGCGCCCTTTACCGGTGTGGCATTGAATTGCATTTCACCACGTAAACCCAACGCAGAACCAACACGGTCTCCAAGCAACTGCGTCGCCGTTGCGTTGCCGTTGCGTGATCACTACGTGGAAGCATAATCAGGGCTTAAGTTCGCTAAAGTTGCGCTCTCCACGCTCCACGACTGAGCGCGCACGAGCGTGGCACTCATTATAGTGCATTTCCTCTGCGCTCTGGTGGTTTAAAAACGAGGATAAAGTGTAACAAGTATACAATGACTTAATGGCTGTATGTATGTGTGTTGATGACATATGCACATTAAATAAGGAGAATGTTTAGTTATTCCCACTGTGTTCTGCAGTGATCTAATGGAGGATATTTATTGTATGTATTACATGCAGACAGGCTGTCTCCTCCTCCTCCTGCGGTGACAGCGCTGATTCAATATTTCAAAATTATTTTGATTTAAGATACAAGTCAGATTTTAAAAGAAGGTGTTAATATGAAAAATAATATCACTCCGTAAAAAAGCCTCAAAAACACTGCTGGAGTTCATCATGATAACACGGATCTAATGTATAATATGGAGTGAAATTAAATGTGTGCGAGTCATCTAAACTGTAATAGTTGTTCTCACGTTTACTTCCTACAATCTGACATTTGTATCGCTGATTCCCCTCCAGTCTCCAGAATGTGCATACCGGTACGCATGCCTCAGAGTTTGCTTACAGGTATGCACACTTTACTGTCAAGTTTGGTTTTTATAGATCACAACATTTGTGTGGAAAGTGGCATACGCATGTTTCCAGCCCCGTTTTGTGCGTACGCAAGCTTTATAAATGAGGCCCTGGTGTATAGTGAGAACAGAAGCGGCCCTAATACTGAGCCTTGAGGGACACCCGTTTCCAGAGAACAGGGTTTGGACATAGAGCCATTCCATGTGCCCTGAATGGTGCGATTTGTCAGGTATGATGTGACCCAGGTTAGATCAGAGTCATTGATGCCAAGTTCAGCCAGGGTGGAGAGGAGGAATTGGTGGTTGACTGTGTCGAATGCGGCAGATAGGTCGAGGAGAATGAGAATGGAGGAGTGGGATGAGGCTCTGGCGTCTCGCAGGGACTCAGTCACTGTGAGGAGGGCCGTCTCAGTGGAGTGAGCAGTCCTGAATCCTGATTGATTAGGGTCAACAAGGTCGTTCTGTGAGAGATACGATGACAGTTGTTTGTAGGTGGCACGTTCCAGGGTTTTAGAGAGGAATGAAAGAAGAGATACAGGTCTGTAGTTTTGGATGTCAGCAGCGTCTAGGGTGGGTTTTTTAAGGAGGGGCTTCACTGTAGCCTTCTTAAAAGCCGCTGGAATGACACCTGAGGAGAGGGAGGAGTTGGTCAGGGTGGTGAGGAATGACAAGATGTCGTGTGAGATGTCTTGCGGAAGAGAGGAGGGAATCGGGTCAAGGGAGCAGGTGGTGGCACGGTTAGATGTAACAAGTGCATAGATGTCTTCATAGGTGAGAGGGCTAAAGCTGGTAAGGCCATCAGAGCTGAGAGTTAGTGGAGATGTTTTCTGGGAGGGTATAGGAGTGAATGAGGAGCTGATGTCATTTACTTTCTTGGTAAAATAAGTTGCAAAGTCATCAGCAGTAAGGGAGGAAGGAGAACATGTAGAGTTTCCTGTGGTTGGAGGCGCAAGTGTTGATCCTTGACAGGTAGAAGGCAGATTTAGCTGCCAAATCAGTTAAGGTGAAGTCAGAGAGGAGGTGGTGGCAGTGAGCAAGGTCCTCATCCTGGCCTGATTTCTTCCATTTCCTCTCTGCCACTCACACTGATCTGTTGGTTCGCAGAGATTCAGACAGCCAGGGAGGGGAGGGAGATGATCGCGCTGGTTGCGAGGTGGGGGGGACAGAGTGTGTCCAAAGAAGAGGAGAGTAAGAACAGGATGGAGGAGGCTTCCTCAGTAGGCATTAAGGAGAATTGTTCTGTGGATGGTAGTGAGGAAAGAACAGTTGAGGAGAGAGCGGAGGGAGTGAGGGATTTCAGGTTGCGGCGGGTGGTGACAGTTCTAGGCATAGAGGGGAGGGATGTGGTGGACTTCATGGGGAGAGATAAAGTCACAAAGTGGTGGTCAGACATGGTGAGCAGGGTAACAGAGAGTGCCGAAGTGCCACAGGTCCTTGTGAAGACAAGGTCAAGTTGGTTCCCGGCCCGGTGAGTGGGCTGAGAGGGGGAGAATGTGAGGTCAAATGTGGAGAAGAAGTCAATGAATTCAGATGAGTGCAGCTTTCCCGGGAGGATGTTGAAGTCACCGAGGACGACGAGTGGTGTGTCATCATCAGGGGAGCAGCTCATCTAAAAAGTCACGGAAAGGACCGGGTGGGCGATAGATCACTATGATGTTGAGCTTGAAAGGAAGGGTGACAGAGACGGCGTGGAATTCAAGTGCAGATCGGGGTAGGTGGTCCAGGGGAAGGACCTGGTGGAACCACCTGGGTGAGATAGGAGTCCAGTTCCTCCTCCTCGACCTGTTCATCTTGGGGAGTGTGAAAATGAGTAGGCAGTTGAGAGGGCAGCTGGAGTGGCAGTGTTTTCTAGGCTGGGCCAGGAAGTGAAGAGTCTGCAGGGAGGCATTCGCTGAAATGGTGTCCGCTTTCTTGACTGCAGACTGGCAGTTCCATAGCCCTACTTTAAGTTCAGTACTGGTGGAGAATGGTGGGTAGCAGACCAATGGGTCTCTGGCGAAATCTTCTCCAGTTTGATGTCCTGACTGGAATAGGACACATGGCTGCGATGGGTGGTGGTTGAGATGTTATGCCTACCTCAATGGACTTCCTCGATGGACTCCCACAGATCGACTGCAATTCAATTTGTATTTATCAATAAATTAAAAATAAAATAACAAATGAAATGTAAATTAAGCAAACTGTCAGCAAAATATATTCACAAAAGCTCCAAAAAGCAGTGAAATAGATACAACTCCTTCTCCATAACTCAAACAATGAATAACCTATTTTATCATATAAACTCATGAGACTAGAAGCCTGGATTCCTTTTTTAAAGTCAGTTCCAACCTTGTAAATGAAATAATATTAGTGAGCTGTCCACATTTAAAATAATCTTGGATTTGTCCCACGGTGGGACATTTACATGTTCCAGCAGGACATGGGAGACGTAGTTCAATAACAAGACGCATCAGTTAAACAGGCAATATCGACCGACCTATAATGAATAATTAACAGGTAAACAAAGCAACATAGAACTGAACGGTTAAATCCACATTATTACAGTGTCGGTCTGTTGATTTACAGAGCAGAGTTGACTGTAACAGCAACAAGAAGGAGGAGCTGCTGGAACTGAAGCTGTTCATAAAACCAACTACATGGGGAGAAGTGGACGATGTGCTTTTTGTAGTCCATTATTGTAGTTTCTCCACCGCAGACCCACGTTGGTCACCAGCTGCAGGTTTGTGGTCAGGAGGAAGTCTTAATGAGACGGATGTTAAAACAGTATAATGTCATCAAATCAAGGACCATGCTGGAAATAAGTGTTATACTTTTGCATGTTATTCTTTTGGATTACCGTTTTTTTTTGGGGGGGGGGGGGGGGGGAGATAAACTTCACAGGAAATTAGGTTTAACGACCAGAACCACAGGTTTAGGAAAATAGCTTGGTTTACATTTACTTGACTAATGACTGAGGTGACAAAATGTCAATATTTCCTTCTAGCTTGCCACAGGACACTAATGGTCTACTGGACTTAGTCCTGTGTTTGTTTGACCTGTCCACCTCCTCTCTCCCTCCCTCTCTTTGCCCTATGTCTGTTTGCTCTACCCACAATGCAGCTGCATACAAATGCTCACACATTAAATGACACTAAGGAGAACATATCAAAATTATTATTTGATGCCTTAGTTAGGGAGGGTTGTGAATACTGGTTTATTCCGACAGATAGGATGAGATAAAGTAATGATAAAGCATCTGTTGTAACATTAAAGCATGTACACATGCTCTAGTAGAAACCCTGAATGCAAGTATGAACCTGACAATGTCTCCTCTAAACAGCATTTCATGATTCTCTTTTGATTAAGGTTCTCATGTCTATTATGTAAAACAATGCTCAGATTCCTTTTTCTATATCTCTTGTTCTAGACAGAAGGCTCACGTGTGATTTTGTTTTGTCCTCCAGAGAAACTTACCCAGGCCAAAGACGAGAACCTGGACATGCACCAGGTGTTGGACCAAACCCTCCTGGAGCTCAACAATCTATAGAGATCTAGATGAAGGATGGCCAGGTTTAGTCTCCCAGTGTCACATCACAGTCTTTATAGTCAAAAGCATTTGGTTCAAGTGTTCATCTACGGAACAACAAAGTCTCAATCTGAAAGCTGCTTTGTGTGCAGAAACAATCTGATCATCAATAAAAACGTTTCCTGCATTTTTAATTTTTGTTAATGAACACAGTTTACTATTTGGTGCAGATCACATAAACTCGTCCATTCATTTGTCCAACGGTTTGGAAGATTCTGACATTCGGAAGATTCTGAGGGTCCTGGGAGCTGTAACAATGACATCTAAACTGACTGAATAAAGGTTTAACATCTGGTATCAAAGAGCTTTTGTGAAATGTTAAATATCAGGATTATATTTATTTTCATCCCTATCCCTAGTTATACAACACAATTGAACAAACTATAATCTGGAAAAAGTTCATACAGTATATAAACCCTACAGTTATGTTACTGACAACTTATTAAAAGTGTTGTGATTTATGTTGTTTGTATTGTTCACATCCTAAACTCTGCCTCTTATTTTTTTGTAATTTTGTCAGGTTTTTTTTAAATATTTATATTACATTTAATAATATGACCTGCTATACCTAACTGTTTGAAAGTAAAGATCTGTGTCCCAGCTTGCATATCTAGTACACACGTAGCTGTTATGGTCAATCATGTATTTTCATTTTTTTCAACGAATCAACCGTGTGGCTTATAACTGTCACGTCTTGTTTTGTGAAGTCAGTGCCAAGAGATTCGCGAACCTTCGGGCACGTCTGTTCTTTTGAGACCGCGGGGCGGAGACATACTGGAAAACAACAGGGTGGGGGGACACGTAAATCCCACCCAGGGAACCCGAAGACCACCGATTCGTCAGAAGTGTTTGACAGACAATCTATCTATCCAATCAGCAAACAGGATGTCTACGTTGAGCATTGAAGCAGATGTGTAAAGTCCTACCAGTAGAGCAATGGCTCTACACACACACACAACGCGGGGCCATCCGTGTGGTGATAGATCGGGTAAGACCGCGCAGCACCGCAACATGTTGCGACACAAGTTTACCTTAACGGGAAGTGGGAGGTCCGAGTCCGGAACCACTGGTTCGGGCACAAATGACGGCTAAAAGTCTGGTTTTACGCAATAAATAAATAAACATGGCGTTGGTGTAAAACATAGGGGTGGGCAAATTTTGGTATCAATCCGATACCGAGAAATTACTGGACCAGTATTGCCAATACCGATGCTTTTTACTTGAAAATTCCTGATATTGAATGATTTTGTACTTTTGCCTTTAATTAATTGATCATGATTATGATAATAATAAAAGAGGACAAAAATATTAGCAAAATAAGAAAATAATATTATAATAATATTAGAACCCGGAGAGAACGCTTACACGGGGAGAACATGCAAACTCCACACAGAAGGAACCCAGGAATCAAACCCAGGACCCTCTTGCTGTGAGGCGAGAGTGCTAACCACTACACCACCGTGCAGCCCTGTAATAATAACAATATAACAATAAAGTAAATAGTACAAATAAAGTGCAAACTACTACTGAACCTGGCTGTTTGCTCACAAAGAACTCAAAAGAAGGGGGGGGGGGGGGGCTAGTGGACCTGAGTGAGCAGAGTGAGAGAGGTGGAGAGGAGCGCTGTACATAAGGACTGAGAGAGATCTGCGCTCACACAAACTGTGAAGAAATCCCAGTGGCTTGCTGAACTTATAGAAGAGAAACTACAACAACAATATCAATCTCATCACGCTAGTATCGATCCAATACCAATACTCACCTTGGTATTGATAGTATTGATATTTAGATCGATCTGCCCACCCCTAGTAAAAGACAGTTCACAGGAACCAACATTGATGCCAGTTAGGTGAGTGATAACCTCTTTCTTTTGTCTACTAGCAGTGATGGGCAATATGAGCTCTCAGTGCTAACCTTATATGGAATAATGTAATGTGATGTAGGCCTATGTTGTTAGTGTAACGGTCCACTATGTGCCAGTGTGGAGGAAAACTCTACAGGTCCAATTCTGTGGCTGGTTCAGATGGGGTTTAATCACTGACAGTGGAAAAGGGAAGTTACAGCGTTGTGATAAAGTCCTTTCTGACAAGAATGGGCTAGCCTAGAGAGAGATTTATACAGAATTATCTGGAGAACAAAGAGGAAGGTGTGATGAGTGGATTTGCATTGATTCAATACATGTGTCTTCCAAGAGGAAGAGACTTCCTGAGAAGACAAAGGTGTGGCTGCTCTCGGGGCAGCTGGGTTTCCCTACACAATGTCACAACAGGGGTCATTCATCAGGCCTTGATCAATCAATGTGAGATAAGGATGTTTAGAGACGGTCCAGGAAGGGAGAAGTCCAAAAGGTCGTCATCAAAATAGTTAACACACAAAACTGTTCACACAATCAAATAGGAGCAGCAGGACATTTGATGAGTACAAGAGAAAGGAATATTAGTATGAGATAAAAATAAGAACATTAAGGTAACGCAGGTTCTTACACCAGTCTCTCTCTGCATTGTGTATGTGGACCTGCACATGGGGAAACCAGACTGTGTCACAGACGTCGACATCGTGGACAGAGACATAAGCAGCCCACAGCAGTTTCCACACGTTTTGCTCTTTATTAAACTCTTCATTTGATCGTATAGTGGAACTTATGTTGAACAAAAGAATCTTACAATAGAGTATTGTTACATCTTCCAGTAAAATGTAAAATAAAATTCACACCGTCAGCTTGTAAGAGGTAACATTTCTCCTGTATAAAAATACATAAAAATATATATCTTGGACACCATAATGGAACTGAACAAAATGCAAACATTAACCTGCACATGGGGAAAAGAGTGTGTCAAAGACAGTACGTTGACATCATGGACAGAGACTAAGGGCCCTAGTTTCGTAGACTAGGCATAGTCAGCGCGCCACGCCGACGGGGTGTGTCCGCCTGGACTTTGCAAGTTTTTTTTTTTGTTTTTTTTATTATTATTTAAACATGAGAGCAGTCTCTCGCAGAGGATGTACAATCATTATAACAAAAAAAAAAAAAAACATAACAACAGGCCAGGATAGGCAAAACCATACAAATAACACACAGAAAGACTACGGGGGATTAAGTGGAAGTAATTAAGTATTCTAAACAAAAACAAGACTTTTAAATAAAAACACCAAGCATCTTAAATTTACAGGCTGGAGCGTAGACATTAAGGTACAAATCCAAGGCCATCACTCAAAATAACAACAACCTAGAAAATTCTGCACTTATCCTATTTGCAATTTTGCGGCAATGCATTTTCTTGAGTGATTTAAAAAAACAACTTAAAATAATTTAGAAACCAATCAAAGGAGGGTTCAGTAGTACGCCATTTATAACAGTGTATATGATATTTGCCCAAAAGCAAAACAATATTAACCAAGTCAGAAACAGAAGCATTCAGATTATCCATGTAAAATAAAACGTGAGAAATATAAAAAATTGGGATGTCAGTAATCTTCAATAATAACCAATGTCTTATGTTTGACCAGAATCTTTGGGACAAAGGACATAAAAAAATATGTGTTCTAAAGTTTCTTCATTTTCACCACAGAAGGCACATGGGTCCACTTCAAATCTAAATCTTTTATTAAGAAATGCAGCTGGTGGATACATTTGATTAATTATCTTAACCCTCGTGTTGTCCTCCAGATTGCCATGCACCTTTTGTCCTCTGGGGTCAAAATGACTGTTTAAAGGATATAGTATAAATTGTCAATCAATTCTGTGTTACACCTTGAATCTTACTTCAGTCCAACCCATTACCACAAATTTTCCCCTTCGTTTTGGAATTTAGGGCCAATGACCTTGTTGTATGCCCTGTTTTTAACTTAAAATAAAATGAAACAATTAATTATTTTGACTAAATTTTATTTTTACTATTTGACTTATCACAGAGTGGTATATGTCAAAGTTTAGTGAGGATGCTGTTTTTGAATAATTTTTTAATGGCACCACATAATCACACCTGTTGTCCTCTGGGGTCAAAATTGACCTTGTTTGTCTGGTTTGACTGCTATTTAGAGAATATAAAGTGGAAACTTCACCCAATTCTGTGTTACACCTTTAATGCCAACGCTATAACACAATTTCTTTATTCCATTTGGAATTTAAGATCAATAAGACCTCATTTACATGAACTTTTTAACTTGTTTTTGAGTAAAAATAAATAAAATCATCAATTATTCTTACTAAAGATAACGATCAGAGTCACGTGTGTTGATGGATCATCACAGACTGGTATATATCAAATTTGAGTTAGGATGTTGTTTTTAAACCACTTAAATTTTTATAATGGCAGCAAATAATCACACCTGTTGTCCTCCTGGATCAAAAATTAGGTCATCTGGTTTGATTGTTTATAAAGCATAAAGTATAAATTATCACTCACCTCGGTTTCAAATTTTTAGTGAACTTTATTCCAACTCATTACCTGACATTTAAACATGTCAACATTCATTTCCAACACATTCAACATTTCAAGACTATCTTTTCAGAATAGTCTGAACAGTCTGATTGTGCCCTTAGTTGCATGCAGGGCAGGCAGAAGTGGCGTGAACTTTGCAGATGTATGCATTGCATTTTTGGAACCTTTTTGATGTTTTGAGATCACTCAGGCGAGGGCAGAACTTGATGCCATACACACGTTGTCCTTCCTTATTTGTCATGTTCAACACTGCCTCTTGAATAGGCTTTGGTAAGGTGGACATGATATCATCAATACGAGACCTTGCATATGCAGTCGGCCCATGGTGACTTGTCTCTCTCTCTGCTGTTGTCATGTATCGTCTGTCACTCAGAGGGATGGAAGACCAGGTCAATGATTCATCCTTTGATTGGAAATATTCTTCCATCTCAACTGGGTCCTCTTCCTCAGATTCTTCCTCATTGGTAGATTCTTCCTCTTCATAAAAAGTGCAGTCCTCAAATTCCAAGACGTCTTCTAGTTCAGCTTCAGAATCTTCCTCTTCATCAAAAGAAGAATAGTCCTCCACTTCTGCAGTGGGCGATGTGGGGGCTTCTTCAGAGGAAGAAGCGACATGTGGTCTGTATGGTGGATCAATCACCCCATCATTATTTTCTTCCTCTTCTGACACTGACTCTCTCATCAGTTGATTTGTCCTCATGTTCAGTATCGTCTTCCTCCTGGTCATTCTTCTCCAAAATTAGGTCACGAATATTATTGTCCAAAATTGGAGAATCTGTCTATGAAAGTTTTGTCTGGAGAAAGGAAGGAAGCTGCTTTGTCTCTTGCTGGTAAGTCAGAAACTAATTGTAGATTTGGGTTTAGGCATTGTGTGAGTAAATCTAGTTGTAACATTTAGGGCCCTAGTTTCGTAGACCAGGCGCAGTCAGCACTCAGCGCACCTGCGCCACACCGACGGCGTGTGTCCCCCAGGACTTTGCAAGTTTCGTGCACCGCGCAGGCTCGCGCAGGCACACCTCCCGTCTCGCCCACCTGCGCAAGTGGGAAAGAGGGAGGAGAAGAAGGCGTGAGTGGGAGACGAGGAGGAGACGAGGCGTGGACTGGGATTAATACAGCCGATTCAGATCTTCACCAATCAAATGAGCTCCTCTCCTCACCTTTAATGCGTTAGGGGAGGTTCAGTGCAAGTTCCGTCACTTGACAAACCGATGACAGAAGCAGCGCCGCTGCTCCCACCACGCGCATCACGCGCTGTGCGTGCCTATCATAATAATAACAATCCCGATATAAAAAACAGGAGAGAGAGAGGGAGATGTTTTGGTCCGAGAGGCTGAGTTCAAGTATATTTCAGCGCAGTCTCGGCGAGGCTTTTTGCCACGAAACTTCTGCTGCACCAAGCTGAATCTGTGATGCCTCCCCCTGCTGCGCCGCCACACCCATCTTGGCGCAGGCAATCCACCAAACTGCCAAACTGACCGTGCGCAAGGCTGCAGCTGGTCAAAACTTGCATTACGCCGGCTCCGCCACCCTCTGCCACCCTGTGCTGCGCCACGAAACTAGGGCCCTTAGTCTTGTGTTGATAGCTTGTTTAAATTCTTGTGAAGCTGTCTATGCTAAGTGAGCAATCAGCTAGTTTCAGCCAGCTCAGCTGTAGTCAATAGACTTGATTGGAGGGAGGGGTCACAGTCAGAACTCAAAGGACTGCCAGTGAAACTCCTTCAAACCACATTTTGTCTGGAGAAAGGAAGGAAGCTGCTTTGTCTCTTGCTGGTAAGTCAGAAGCTAATTGTAGATTTGGGTTTAGGCATTGTGTGAGTAAAGCTGGTTGTAACATTTAGTCTTGTGTTGATAGCTTGTTGTTTAAATTCTTGTGAAGCTGTCTATGCTAAGTGAGCAATCAGCTAGTTTCAGCCAGCTCAGCTGTAGTCAATAGACCTGATTGGAGGGAGGGGTCACAAAGACAAAGGGAATCTATCTGTGGGAGTCAAGACAGCTTAACAAAGACAGAGGGAGTCTATCTGTGGGAGTCAAGACAGCTTAACAAAGACAAAGGGAGTCTATCTGCAGACTGCCTCCCTGCATACTCTCCACTTCCTGGCTCTTACGGAGACCTGGATCACCCCAGAAAACACTGCCACTCCAGCTGCCCTTTCAACTGCCTACTCATTCTCACACTCCCCAAGACGAACAGGGCGAGGAGGAGGAACTGGCCTCCTCATCTCACCCAGATGGTCCTACCAGGTCCTTCCCCTGGACCACCTACCCCAATCTGCACTTGAATTCCACGCCGTCTCTGTCACCCTTCCTTTCAAGCTCAACATCATAGTGATCTATCGCCCACCCGGTCCTCTCGGTGACTTTTTAGATGAGATGGATGCCCTCCTGAGCTGCTCCCCTGATGATGGCACACCACTTGTCGTCCTTGGTGACTTCAACATCTGCATTCATCTGAATTCATTGACTTCTTCATTTGGCCGGGAACCAACTTGACCTTGTTTTCACAGGATCCTGTGGCATCTCGACACTTTCTGATACCCCGCTCACCGTGTCCGACCACCACTTTGTGACTTTCTCCCTCCCCATGAAGCACACCACATCCCTCCCCTCTACGCCTCGAACTGTCACCAGCCGCAGCAACCTGAAATCCCTCACTCCCTCCGCTCTCTCCTCAGCTGTTACTTCCTCACTACCATCCTCAGAACAGTTCTCCTTAATGCCTACTGAGGAAGCCTCCTCTATCCTTATGTCCTCACTCTCCTCTTCTTTGGACACTCTCACTCACACACAGCACGAGGACCTTGCTCACTACCACCACCTCCTCTCTGACTTCACCTCAACTGTTTCGGCAGGTAAATCTGCCTTCTACCTGGCAAAGATAAACTCTTCTGCCTCCAACCCCAGGAAACTCTTCTCCATGTTCTCCTCTCTCCTCACCCCTCCTACCCCTCCCCCCCTTCCTCCCTTACTGCTGATGACTTTGCAACTTACTTTACTAAGAAAGTAAATGACCTCAGCTCCTCATTCACGCCTATTCCCTCCCAGAAAACATCTTCCCCTACTCTCAACTCTGATGGTCTTACCAGCTTTAGCCCCCTCACCTCTGAAGACGTTCACGCACTTGTTACATCTAACTGTGCCACCACCTGCTCCCTTGACCCGATTCTTTCCCCTCTTCTCCAGGACATCTCACACGACATCTTGCCATTCCTCACCACCCTGATCAACTCCTCCCTCAACTCAGGTGTCATTCCAGCGGCTTTTAAGACAGCTACCGTGAAGCCTCTCCTTAAAATACCCACCCTAGACGCTACTGACATCCAAAGCTATAGAGCGGTATCTCTTCTTTCATTCCTTTCTAAAACCTTGGAACGTGCCGCCTACAACCAACTCTCATCCTATCTCTCGCGGAAGAACCTCCTAGACCCTAACCAATCAGGATTCAGGACTGCTCACTCCACTGAGACGGCCCTCCTCACAGTGGACCGAGTCCCTGCGAGACGCCAGAGCCTCATCCCACTCCTCCGTTCTCATTCTCCTCAACCTATCTGCTGCATTCGACACAGTCAACCACCAAATCCTCCTCTCCACTCTGGCAGAACTTGGCATCACTGAATCTGCTCTAACCTGGTTCACATCATACCTGACAAATCGCACCTTTCAGGTCACATGGAATGGCTCTATGTCTATGCACCCGTGTCCTGTTCTCTGGACACGGGTGTCCCTCAAGGCTCAGTATTAGGACCGCTTCTGTTCTCACTATACACCAGATCGCTAGGTTCTGTTATCACATCGCATGGATTCTCCTACCATCGCAGATGACACCCAGCTGTTCCTCTCTATTCCCCCAACCTCTGACACTCACATTGCAACTCGCGTCTTGGACTGTCTGGTTGACATCTCTGTCTGGACAACTGCACATCATCTCAAGCGTAACCTGCATAAAACCGAACTCCTCTTCATCCCAGGGAAAGACTGACCTTGTATGGACCTGTCGGTCACTGTCGAGGGCATCACAGTATTGCCGTCGTCAACTGCGAAGAACCTGGGTGTAATCCTCCATGAACAACTATCCTGCATCCCCAACATGTGGCCCGATCCTGCAGATTTGCCCTCTACAATATCCGCAGGATTCGGACCTTCCTTACAAAGGATGCAACGCAATTCCTGGTCCAAGCACTGGTCATCTCCCGCCTTGACTACTGCAACTCTCTCCTGGCCGGACTCCCGGCCTCTGCGATTAAACCATTGCAGCGTATCCAGAATGCTGCAGCACGCCTTATCTTCAATCTACCCAAATTCTCCCATGTGACCCCCCTCCTCCGTGACCTCCACTGGCTCCCTGTTGCAGCACGCATCCAATTCAAGACGATGGCACTGGCCTTCAGGGCCATCAATGGAACGGCACCCATCTACCTTCAAACACTGGTCAAACCTCATGCCCCGAAGCGAGCTCTTCGCTCCTCTACTTTAGCTGGCTGGCTGGTACCACCATCGCTGAAATCAAACAAATGTCGCTCAGCAAAGTTCAGACTCTTCTCTGTTCTGGAGCCTCAGTGGTGGAACGAACTCCCGACCAATGTCAGGACAGCAGAGGCATTTGCCATCTTCCGAAAAAGGCTCAAGACTCACCTGTTCAGACTTCACCTCGACTCTACATAGCATGACCCACTAACACCCCCCCAACCCCCCACCCCAAAAAAAATTGTCCGGTGAAAGTTTGTCTTTATTGGGATTCGGGATTAACGTAGTAAGTCCCTGTTTCATATTAGGAGACAGCTGCCCTGTCGAGATACATTCTATTACTGCATTATAAAGCAACTGTCTTATGTCTTTCCAAAAAAAAGTGTAAAATTGTACAGTTAATCCGTCCAGCCCAGGTGACTTCCCTTTGGACATCCGTAAGATTGCATTATCTAACTCTTCAATTCTAAGTTTATCTTCCAAAAGTTGCTTAAAGTCATCATCTATTATTTTACCATGTTCTCTTATTTTCTCAAAAAACAAAAGACATTTTTCTTCTGAATATTTTGACATGTATAAGTTGCTATAAAACGCTCTTATTTCCTCATTAATTTGGTCTTGATCATCTATACTAGCACCATCAACAAGTAACTTCTGAATCTTCTTTTTGGTTTGTCTTTGCTTTTCCAAACCAAAACAATAGGATGAATTTTTTTCCCCTTCCTCTAACCAACGAGCTCTTGAGCGTACATATGATCCTTTTGCTTTTTCCAAGTGGGTCATTCTGTGTTATTTCATCAAATTTCTGAAAATCTTCCCACCTGACCATCTCAGAAAGTCCTGAAAAAATTCAAGTACAAAGACACACTTGTTTATAGGACAAATCCAAAATATTAGGTCTCTACTGTCAACAGTTTTCTCATGAAACATCATTGAATGAAGGGTAGTTTAGACGGTTTTTGGCATCATGCTCTGAAAAGCCATTTTTAAACAGCAATATCTGGAAAACTATCTCACCTGTGGCCTTCAAAATTTTTACAGAGTATATCTGTTACTAATAGCCTCCAGTCATGAAATATCAGGGATGTAGCTCAATGATAACCTAGTATGTGTGGAAGAAAACTCTTCAGGTCCAATTCTCTGGCTGGTTCAAATGAGGTTTAATCACTGACTGTGGAGAACAGACAATGTCGCGCTGCCACACAGTCCATTCTGCCATATGTGGGGTGAGGGATGACTTTATACACAGAACTAAAGGGGCAGGTCTAAACAGTGGATTTACATAGATTCAATATGCATCTCTCCCAAGTGGAAGAGACGTCCTGAGACAACATAAAGGTGTGACTTCCCTCGGAACAGCTGGGTTCTTGCTACATAGTGTCACAACAGGGGCCATTCATGAAGGCCTTGATCAAGTATGTGAGATGAAGGTGTTTCGGGGACGGTCCAGGAAGGAGGACAGATCAGAGGGTCTTTTCATTAACATGACAAGGCTTACATACAATGAATGCAGCTCAGCAGGACATTTGAGGTTCCCGAGAGAAAGTAACATTAAAACAAAAATGTAAAGGTAACACATTTTCTTCTACATATGGTAGGTACTTAAAATTAGGCTTTTTGAAATAAAGCAGTACATTTGAAGAGTGGCTGAGCTCCCATTTTTACAGAGAAAAGACTTCTATCACTTCTTCCTCTATCTCTGGTGTTAGCTTAAACATTCTACAAAATATGGTTTCTCTTAGATTATTAGTTTCACAGATATTAAGGCTCAAAAATGGAAGTAAACACATCTTTGCCCAACTTCAGAGTCATATTCCAAAAAACTGACAACACGTATCAGGTCCAAAATTACTTTTTTTGAAAGATTATATTCTTGTTAAAATCATATTTAAAAATTGGGAGGGTGTTTTGCCTCATTTTGTCGCAGTGATTTTTTAAAATCCTGATATTGGTGGGGTTTTGTGGCCGTTTCTGGTACTGCATGTCTTATTATCCTACAAGTAAACATCACAGCAGGGCAACTCAAATGTGTTTTTTACCATTTACCAAAGACTTACATGTGACTAAATGCTACTGATAAATTTAGCCTCACGAAAACATTAAAATGTAGCACAGTTGTAGTTACAGAGGCAATAAGTCCTTAGATGTGAGTTGAACATGCTGAAAGCAGCCTTTAATTTCTTTTGAACAAATATAGCATAATATTGAAGACTGTACATTTTGTCATACTTTAAGTATATAAGTTACACAACTAAACCAAATAATAATCTTAATTTGAGCATAAAGATTTTACATTACAGTAGAAAAGTCTCCAAAGTTTGGTATTGAATAACAGTTTGTCTCTATGCTCACTATGAGACAATATGTGAGTTATGATCACAAAAGGTGGATAGGAAGTATCAGAGATGTTTCAGATGAAGATGAAGATGTACTGGTTCAGTTCATGCACCCACATGGCCCTGCCAAGAGTTTCTACTGGCCAAGAAGAGAAGATGTGCAATGTCCCACTGCAGCATAGAATTGCAAGATTTGACGTTCCCTCTACAGAAACTGGGCGCATGTATGCCATCAAAAAAGATGATTAAAAAACACATTTGGATTGCCCTGCTGTGATGTTTATTGGTAGGCTATTAGGACATGCAGTACCAAAACCAGCCACAACCCCACCAATATCAGGATTTTAAAAAATCACTGCGACAAAATGAGGCAAAACACCCTCCTGATTTTTTAATATGATTTTAACAAGAATATGATCTTTCAAAAAAAGTAAGTTTTGACCTGATACGTGTTGACAGTTTTTTGGAATATGACTCTGAAGTTGGGCAAAGATGTGTTAACTTCCATATTTGAGCCTTAATATCTGTGAAACTAATAATCTAAGAGAGACCATATTTTGTAGAATGTTTAAGCTAACACCAGAGATAGAGGCAGAAGTGATTGAAGTCTTTCATTTGCAAAAATGGGGGCTTATTTCAACAAGCCACATTTTAAGTACCTACCATACTAGGTTATCACTGAGCTACACCCCTGATATTCCATGTCTGGAGGCTATTAGTAACAGATATACACTGTAGAAATTTTGAAGGCCACAGGTGAGATAGTTTTCCAGATAATGCCGTTTAAAAATGGCTTTTCAGAGTATGATGCCAAAAACCGTCTAAACTACCCTTCATTCAATGACGTTTCATGAGGAAACCGTGACAGTAGAGACCTAATATTTTGGATTTTTCCTATTAACAAGTGTGTCTTTGTACTCAATTTTCTTCAGGACATTCTGAGATGGTCAGGTGGGAGGCATTTGATGAAATGACACGGAATGACCCAAGTATAAATGATCTAATTCAGTTTGAAGGCTTTTTATTTTGACACGTTAATAAATAAACTTAATATATTAACTTTATGACACAATTTATTAATTTTACTAATTATTCCTTGTTGTTTATGCCTTTTTAGTTTAGCAATATATTTGCTATTTTTAATAGCGGCCTCTTTGGATTTAAATTCAAACCACTCCCATTTGCTTAAAGACGATAATTCCATTTCAGAAACTGCTTGAGCCAATTTTTTAACTTCTCTGCAAAAGTCAGTACTTTCAAGAAGATTATTGTTAAGTTTTCAAACAGGGTTATGATTGAACTCAACACGAAGAAACTGAAGGGACAGTGTGATTACACAGTGGTCAGTTAGAGGAGATGCAGAAATTACACATTGTGACAGCCGGCCACGGAGGAGCCTAAAAGGAGAGGTACTAAACCAGTATGTGCCATTTCCAGTATTTACACTCCGGCCCCGAGAGGGAGCCCATGGGACACAGTCAGCTAGACCTCCAATCAAGCGTATACCAAATATGGAGTTCCTGTGACATCACTACAATCAGCCAGATGGAAAACACCTGAACCTCGTTGGAGAAACTCGATGGCAGCCAATCACCGCCCAGATTACACGCCACAAAAGGGGAAGTGAAACACACACACAGGAGAGTACCTTCGGGGGAATCAAATGGTTGAGTTAGTTGAGAACATAAGAGTTAAAGTGCTGTGTATGATCGTTGTCTGTAGGAGAAGTGTGCTGTGTGCCACTGCCTTGGAACGTCTGAGAACCCGCTTCGTGTATGACCCTTGCCTGCCTGACTACCCCCCCGCCTGCCTCGACCTGATCTACCTGAGAATCCGCCCCGGTGTACTAGACCCTGCTTCTGGAAAACAATGATTCTACTGGATTACGGACTTAACACTGCTGCTAACCTTCCCCTCTCACGCCCACAAACTGTCAATAAACTTTTGTATTTCATTTGGTTTTGTTGTGGACAGTGCATTTATTATTTTCAGTCTGGTGACCACTCTAACCACTCCTGAGTGCGTCACAACATTTAGAAACCAGATTTATAAGGTTACTTGAAATTAACCAGTAATCTATCCTTGAGCACTGACCATTATTAGCTGAATTAAACCAGGTATACTGTGTAGCATTGGGATTTTTCATTCTCAGTAATCAGTAAGATGTAACTGGAGATAAAGTCAATGATGATTTCCTCGGAGAAATGGCATTGTCTCCTTGAAAGAAGACGATCTAACAATAGATCAGGAGCCAAATTAAAATCTCCTCCCATTATGATATGATCAGTTATATAAGTCACTTTCCATTCCTCTAGCAATTTAATTAAAGATGAAAATATTTTTTTGTTCTGCGTTTTTTGGTTATAGCCATAAACACATAACAGGATATAATTGACACCATTAAACTCTATTACCATCAGCAGCAATGTCCGTTAGTATCATTAATGTGGTTAATTACATTCCCAGAGAATTTATTAAGCAAGATCATCACACCCGCTGAGTGTGGTGTTCCGTGACTAAAGTCCCCATTGTTGTTTCCAAAATTTAGCATCAGACTCCACAGAATGAGTCTCTTGCAAGAAAAGAAAGTTAACCTTTTGCTCCTTACAAGAAAGAAAAGTCGCCTTACGTTTCACATTATTTTTCAACCCCCTAGTATTCAAAGAAACAAAAGATAACATTCACCAAGTCGAACTTCTTATAAGAATGCGAAAGGAACGTGATGCGCAGGAATGAGAAAAACTTGTCCTTATAACTTACAGTTTCAAAAATGTTTTGTGCAACAACTTACAACATATCTGAAGTGTGATATGAACGTCCGATTAACTAGTGTACCTGAATCAAACAATGGGTTTATGTTTAAGAGGGGACCACCCGACGGTTGTTAATCAGTGCATAACCCTCCTTCAGAAACGCTCGCTCTCCCCTCCTCTTCCTGCACCAGCGGCCACAGCTTGGTGCGTGCCTCCCGGTCTTCCTTGGAGAAATCCTCTCTGAATCGGATGTGCTTCTTACTGCAGACTCTCGCCTCTCTCGATCTTTTCCAGACATCATCTCGTACAGTTCTCAATCCAAATTGGATGATAATCCCCCTTGGCGCGTTGTTTGAAATAGCAGCTTCGTTCTTCTTACCCAGCCGGTGGACAGTATCCACTGTCTCTTGCAGTCGCTCCACAGAGAGAGGCACCAATCTTGTGAGAATCCCAATGACAGTTTCTCTTATGTTTTCGTCATCTTTTTCAGGTAACCCAGTCAGCCTCAAGTTCCATCTCCGTTTGTAACGGGCATGCTCTTCACAAGCCATTTACATGGAGCCATTTCTTTTTTTGAGATCATTGAGTTCATTACAAAGCACAGCAATTTCTTCCTTGTTCTCTTTTATAGCGTGGAAAATGGCGGCACTGGCACTTTTCTCATCTGCATTGTCACACACCTGTCTCAACTTTTTGGGGTTTGGGCTCTTTATAGGCGTGTGGCTCTGGTTTCCTTTATCTTCCTTTGGATTCTTTTCCAAAACCCATGTCTTCGATGTCGCTGCCAGAGCATGCCTCATGGAGGGCCGAGTCATAATCATGGTCCGTCATGCTAGCAGGATACCTTTTTTTCCACACCCTTTTTTCTTTTCCAAATGTTCTACTTCAAAATTAAGAGCAGTACGCAAAAACCGTAAACAACAATTTCACTAATTAAGTTAATTAAACAAACAAACAAAAAAATGTTGTTACACTAAAACAATCGTAATTCAAGGACTAAAACTATATATTGTTGCTGAGCCTGCAAAAAAGCTGCTTCTCACTCCGCCATCTTGAATCCTCTAGTCTTTGCAAGTTTCGTGCACCGCGCAGGCTAGCGCAGGCACGCCTCCCGTCACTCCCACCCGCACAAGTGGGAAAGAGGCAAGGCAAGGCAACTTTATTTGTATAGCACATTTCATACACAAGACAGACTCAAAGTGCTTCACATCATACAACAAAAAAAAATTGAAGAATTAAAAGAAAATAAAGGCAAATTTAAAAATGCATTACAGAAATAAAGGAGAATAAAAACATATTTGCAATAATTCAAAACAGTGCCGACATTAAAAGATTTAGCAGCTATGGTGAACATAAAAGTTTTCAGTCTAGTTTTAAAAGTGGTCAGAGTTGGGGCAAGTCTAACATCTTCAGGAAGTTTATTCCAGCTATTTGTTGCATAGTGACTAAATGATGCTCTCCCGTGATTGTTGTTTACTCTGGGAATCACTAACAGATTGGTCTCAGAAGATCTTAGTGGTCTAGAAGACTTATGTAGTTGGAGCATATCAGTGATATACTTCGGTCCTAGACCATGTAGTGATTTATATGTGAGCAGGAGGATTGTGAAATCAATCCTCTGACATACAGGGAGCCAATGTAAGGATTTAAGAATTGGTGTAATGTGCTCACATTTTTTGGTCTTTGTAAGAACACTAGCAGCAGCGTTCTGAACATGCTGTAGCTGCCTGACAGTTTTTTTTCGGAAGACCTGCAAGGAGACCATAACAGTAGTCTAGCCTACTTGTAATAAAGGCATGTACAAGTTTTTCTAAGTCTTGAGCTGACATGAGCCCTCTAAGTCTTGCTACATTTTGAAGGTGATAGTAGGCTGATTTTGTTACTGATTTAACGTGACTGTCGAAATGTAAACCAGAATCCATAATAACCCCAAGATTTCTGGCTTTGTTTGAGGTTTTCAGGGACAGAGAGTGAAGGTGTTGAATTACTTTAAACCTTTCTTTTTTAGCACCAAAAACAATTATCTCAGTTTTGTCCTCATTTAGTTGTAGGAAGTTTTGGCACATCCAGTCTTTGACTTGCTCAATGCACTGGCACAGAAGATCTATGGGGCGATAGTCGTTTGGTGATAGTGCTACATAGATTTGGGTGTCATCGGCATAGCAATGGTGGTCAATGTTATTATTTTGCATGATTTGTCCTAGTGGGAGCATGTAGATGTTGAATAAAGTCGGCCCCAAGATTGAACCTTGGGGACTCCACATGTTACATTGGTAGGTTCTGATACAAAGTCGCCAATGGAAACAAAATAGTTCCTATCTTGTAGATATGACTTGAACCAGCATAAGACTGTGCCTGAGAGCCCCACCCAGTTTTCCAACCTGTCCAAGAGTATTGAGTGGTCGACAGTGTCAAATGCAGCACTGAGGTCTAATAGCATTAATATTGAAGTTTTGCCAGAGAGTCTGTGTTAAGACGGATGTCATTTACAACTTTAATAAGGGCCGTCTCGGTGCTATGAAAAGGTCGAAATCCTGACTGGAAGTTGTTGTGGCAGCCAGTTGAAGCCAGGAAGTGATTTAGTTGTTGGAGGACAACTTTCTCAATTATTTTACTTATGAAGGGTAGATTTGAAATTGGTCTGTAGTTGTTGATAATTGAGGCATCTAGGCTCCGCTTTTTAAAAAGAGGTTGAATGACTGCAGTTTTGAAGGGCTTTGGGAAATTGCCTGATTGAATGGAGTTATTAACTATTTGCAATACGTCTATTGATAGGCAGTCAAAAACATTCTTAAAAAAGTTGGTAGGTAAAGCATCAAGGCAGCAGGTGGATGATTTTAGATTTGTCACCGTTTCCACTAGAGTTTTAGAGTCTATGGCATTAAAGCTTGCCATGATTGCTGTGTTACTTTTGCCTGAACAGGGTGGTGATCCAACTTTTTTGTTTGAGATATTGATGGCGCGTCTGATGCCTTCAATTTTATTAGTATAAAAGAATGCAAACTCATTGCATTTCTGCGTGGAATGGAATTGAGCTGGTATTTGTGTTGGGGGGTTGGTTAGTCTGTCAACAGTTGCAAATGGGGTTTTCGCCTTATTAGTGTTGTTGTTTATGATATTGGAGAAGTATGTTTCTCTCGCACTTTTTAAGACTAAATTGTAGGCCCGGAGGCTCTCTTTATAGATGTCATGGTGAATATGAAGTTTAGTTCTCCGCCAGATTCGTTCAGCCTTCCTGCACTCTCTTCTCTGGGCTGTCACAACAGCAGCTTTTCTCCAGGGTGCCTTTTGCTTACCAGAAATTGTTTTAACCGTAGAGGGAGGAGAAGAAGGCGTGAGTGGGAGACGAGGAAGAGACAAGGCGTGGACTGGGATTAACACAGCCGATTCAGATCTTCACCAATCAAATGAGCTCCTCTCCTCACCTTTAATGCGTTAGGGGAGGTTCAGTGCAAGTTTCGTCACTTGACCACCCAATGGCTGCGTTTCGGATCGCATGCATTTGCGTCTATGCATGCATGAGACTTGAGAGGATCCGCCGGAACTCGTCATAAACACGTCAAGTTCTCACCACGTCCAAGTCGGACACAGGTGCACTTCACAGACGTTTTTTCTTTTAATTTAAACTTTATTAATAATTGTATACATAACAAAAACTATCGCGCCAGGGGAAACTTCACGGACTTTGCACAAAGAATATGGCCTGCCCAGTGGTGCTGGCTTTCTTCGTCGCTGACGAACTCGAGCCGAGGCATTTGAAGTCCCGTTGTTGACGGAGGCTGAGGAATTTTCTCACGTGGGAAATATCACGTGATAATTCTAACCAACTAGAGCAACGTTGAGGGGAGTGTCTTGAGACCAACTGCACAGAAAAGCATGCGGAGGGACGTACCCAGGAGATACCACAAGTCATGTGACATGTCGCAAAGGGAAGTTATCACCAGCTTTTGTGACGTTTTTCTCCCAGAATGCCTTGTTTTGCGAGGCAAATACATGCGCATGCTTGATTCGAAACGCGCCTAATGACAGAAGCAGCGCCGCCGCACCCACCACGCTCATCACGCGCTGTGCGTGCGTATAGTCATAATTATAATGCTGATATTATATCACTATAGAAATTGTAGGCACATTTTAGGCATGTCTGTTACAAAACAGGCCATAATGCGAGAAGCCGGTGCCTGTGAGCCGGTCGGGCCATTCATCATCATCATCACCGTCTTCATGATCTGCGCTCCACAGCTGCACCAGATTCCCCGTCCAACACCAGAACGGCTGAACACCAGGACCTTGCGCGCCGCTCAGACCAGCTGCAGCCCCAACTCCGGTTCCAGCTCACGGCAAAAGTTGCACATCTCTCCACGGACAACAGGCTGCCCATGCGCGAGACCAGCGCACAAGCAGAACACGATCCCCAAAAGTGCTGTATTTTTTTAAAAGATTTTTTCAGGCATATACAGATTTTATTAGAAGTGGATGGATATGAAAAACAGGAGAGAGAGAGAGAGAGAGAGAGAGAGAGAGAGAGAGAGGGAGGTGTGACATGAAGCAAAAGCCCTTCGGACGGGATTCCAACCGGGGTCGGCGGCGTATGCGTACGTGTAACATACATGACATGCGCCCTATAACCACTCCACCACCTGCGCCCCCCAAATCACTGTTTTTGGGTAGGGGGGGGCTGAGAGAGATGTGAACTCGTTAGTTTGCATCACAGTTTCAGCTGTGTTAATTCAGTCAGGATGAGTTTCCTTTACGCATGCCTTTGATCTGATGTCAGATGTGACGGGACAATGTATAGATATAAATTCACGTGTTGATTCAATTAGTTGCATTAAATAGTGTTTGTTGTGATTATTTATTGCATTTAAATGTGCCTGGAAATGTGGAAACCTGCCTGAGAGGTCTCGGTGACGTGTGTGACGTATTGTCCTCTTCAGAGTTCTTTTATGACAGCTGTAATTCGCCTTGAATGAATGGACTTTATTTGCGCCTTGCGCCTTACGCCAAGAGTAGACTAGGTTGGAGCTGGCTGGCTTTCAGCGCAGTCTCGGCGAGGCTTTTTGCCACGAAACTTCCGCTATGCCAAGCTGAATCTGTGACGCCTCCCCCTGCTGCGCCGCTACACCCATCTTGGCGCAGGCGATCCACCAAACTGACAAACTGACCTTGCACAAGGCAGTGCGAGACGAAACGAGTCTTGGCGAGTCGCCACCCTGCACTGCGCCACGAAACTAGGGCCCATAAGCATAACTAACATTTGCCGATTTGATAACCACCATTGTAGGACTTTTTAGCTGGATTTAATTAATTAATTAATTAATTAATTAATTAATTAATTAAAGTTCCATTCATTCACACACAAACATACCGATATGGATCAAACTTGTTGGTTAGTTAAGCCAGATGACCAAAAGATCCCCCCCCCCCCCCCCCCCCCCGGTATATTGAACTTGTACTTTGTAGTACGAGTTTCTGATGAACAACCAGTCAGTTTATCAAGGTGTTGTATTACATGACTAGTTACTCACGCTAAGATGTAGCATTAATGCATTAGACCTCTGCCAGTCTGACAGCATGATGTTTGTGTTCCTTGCTAGTTGTCATCATGGAGTCTGCCAGAGTGCTCCAGCTGATGGTGGTAGCCTGCCTCACCTCTGCTCTACCTGCACTGTAAACCCGAACTGTACTACTAACTTATAAGGACTGAGGGCACAACAATTAAAATCTGTTTAATAGTTGAAAGAACTTATAACTAATCAGTGATGTGAACGATTTATCTAGTTTTAATTTTCTGTGGCCCAGCACTTCTGAGTAAAGTGTTCCCCATCAATGATTGCTTTTGAGTAAACGCTCCGTACCCCGACGTCATGACGTCACAACGTTGTGAATCTGCTGCACTGACCGACGCAAATATTTTTGTCCAAGATGGCTGCCGTGTGCGAGAGTCCGCGTCTCATCTTCGTTCATGGATTAACTTGTAAGTAAACCAAACAAACTTGTTAAAACTGCTTTGCTTGTTATAACGTTACATGGGTATCACAAATAATAAAGTGTTTGATCGTTAGACTGCGCTGTTTTTACTTTTATGGTACCGGGCAATGGCCGCGGTGATTCGCGCTAATTCTTGAATTGCGGCGCCTGCGCCGTTAACGATGTTAGCTCGTAACTCTTTTCAGTTAGCAGCCGTAGCGTTTCTTTGTGTGGCGCTGATATTTATGTGAAACGCCCTTATCTGGTAAATATTTTTCTTCTTCGTACATGCACCGAATGAACTAACGTAGGTCTACTAGCTTTCTTAAGACGAGCGAACGTGAAGTTGCAGCTAGTTTTAGCCATTAGCCGACTCAGTAACGTATGCACTTGAGTACTAGTTACGTCCGTAGTAATGCATGGACATGAAGTTGGTTAGCTTATGCAATCTGCAAGCTTACATTGAGCCTCCATTTTTTCTTTCCTTATAGGCTGAAGTGGATGCAGAGAAGCGAGCATGCACACAAATCAAGGTAACTGAGATTTAGCTTGTGCTGCTTCCCCTCCATAAATGGGCTAACATTTTATTATTATTATTTGTAATAATCAAGTCTGTCTGTCTGTGTGTGCATTTGAAGATCTATGTAATTGACTGTATATGACCTACAGTCACTTATATCATCTGAGAACAACTTTATTGGTAAGTTATATCAACACTTGAGATTCTGGGTTAATAAATGGTAAAGCTGTTGTTGAGTAGCCTACATAATTTAACTGGTTTCTTACTGCTTATTGTATCTGTTTCCACAGGATCAAGTTGAGAATATTGACCAGCGTTTGGTAAGCCAAATTATTTAAACTCACTTGTAGGAGAATTAATTTAGTTTGAAAGTAAGCACTTCAAATGATGGAGTGGAAGTGCAAGTTATTTAAGCATTACATAGCCATTATTCAAGAGTTAGTCCTTTGCCATGTCTCTACACCTCCTGCATTTGTACATTTCTGTAATTAATGCACTGAAAATTCATTTATCGCGGTTTCACAAAGACACGTGTAGAGCTGGTGCAAGTGAAGGAGCACAAGCAGCACACTGTTTATACATGTCCCTTGTGTGATTTCAGACTGCCCTTCTCAGAGGCAGCACTGTCACACTGATGACTTTTGCCCTGCGTCGCCAAGAGATCGTTCAGGGGGATCAAATGCTGAAGGAGTTCCTACAGAAATGGCCGGCTCTTCGGATGGAATCGCAGGTAAAAGAGGCTCACTCTTTCTCATTTCTACCAATCTTTACACATATTTCTCAGTCTGCCCTCTCTAAACATGTTTCATCCCAATTCATTTGTCCTATTGTGTTTTTTTATTTTGTTTTGTAGGTTTGTTCAGAGTTCCACCGCATCACAAACGTCAATCTACGGAACCAGTTTTATGCTGAGCTTGACCGGCACCCACCACAATTGTTGGCCATATACAGACAGAAGGCAGAACACACCGGCAAGATAGCAGAGGCGCTGCATGACATCCTATATATTTATGACCTCCAGGTGAGTTAAAGTTGAACTTGGTCCAAATCAAGTTATACGGACAACAGTGACAGCAACAAAGTTCATCATGTTCAATTTGCTTGTCCTTTCAGCAAGAACAAGATGTCAACATGAGACGCACTGCAGCCCTACGTGCCCTCCCGGTATACCTACGTGAGGAGGACCCACCGTTCTTCAAGATGTGGAATGTAAGTATGCACTGCTTTCGTAGAACTGTTAGTATCAATGAGGTGATATTGCTTTCTTTGTATGGATAGCATTATTTTCAACACTAAAAGCTGCCTAACTATACAACGCAACCACCTTCCAAACCCTGTGTGGAGGCGTGAGTGTGGATGCATATGGATACATACAGTATGTGCTATAGAAGCCCTGTAATCCTTAAGTTTAACTTCCCACAAAGCCCTGACCTCACCTTGCCCAGAGGGCTAATAATTTGGTTGACCTTTTGACCTTACCACTCATGAAATAACACACACACACACACTACTTTCCTATCTCCTCCCTTCCTTCTTTCCTCCCTCATTTTTTCTTCCTTCCTTCCTCCCTTCTTCCCCCTGTCCTTCCTTTAGCTTCCTTCCTTGACCCGATGACCGCTGGAAGGTTTAAAAGACCTATATGAGACACATTGACATACTTACATGTTACCCGTTGGATGGTGACCAGTAGAATAGTCAGTTGAAATACCTACCTAATACTTAGCTGTTGATCATGACCTGTGAAATAGTAATATAATGCAATTGTCTAGTTCCTGAAAGTTAACCTTGTATAACCTGTATATTCCAGGAGGACGATTCGCCTGAGCCAGACATCACTGACACGCCTGTTGCCCTTGTCACGGTGGTCTCCGAGAGCACTACAAGTCCAGTTTGCTTCAGTCCTGCATCCATTGCTATTGTGGTAGAAGATGAGCTTGTGATGAGCAACATCCCCAGGTTGGCTAAAGCATTGGTTTGATGTATGTATTGCATTTGGACTACCCCAGGAAACTCATTCACACTTTTACCTTCATCCTGAAAGTGCTGAGGGGACCACATTGCACTTTGTGTCTATGCACATGCACACATCTGTATGCACATAGAGTTTTTTGTGCCAAGTGTCTTAATGTGACAGTATGTTGAATATGCTTTTGCCCAAAGCATCTGAATGGAAGTTACACCTGGTAGGCTGTCCAACCAAAAAAGCTACCTAATCATGTTTGCACTTTATAAAAAGATTACAGTTTTAATTGTTAGCAATTGTATATTTCTGTCATTTATTCACTGAAAATTCCTTTATAATGTGTAGAGCTGGTGCAAGTGAAGGAGCACAAGTAGGACACACACTTTTTACATGTCCCTTATCCACCAAGTGGTCATTCCTTCATGGTTGCATTTTTTAAAAAGTTAACAACTGTAGATCGGAATGGTGTGAGATATGCCCTTTACAATAATGTATTTATTTATTTTTTATTTTATTTTATGAAAGAGCTCTTGGTCCGTTGTTAGACTTATGCACAAAGGCCAGTGGTATTATTTATTTCAGTTTTATTTATGTTTAAAATTGCTTTGCAGTTTGATGAGCTGTAAGATCCTTTTAATTTGTTTACAAAGTCTTGCCAGATGTTTTACTTTAAGCACTTTAACATGCTCAGTCATGTCATGACATGTAGATGGACACACACACACTGATATACAGACACACTCATAGACACCTTACCCGTTCAGGAGGTGACTGAGCTGTTTAATGTCCAGTTACATTTGCAGCAGGGTTTAAAGAAATATTGCTGTAATTGTTCATACTTGTTTGGATAAACAATGTTAATGCAAAATAAAAACAAACTGAAATTGTACCTGAAGTTGTGTGTGTGTTTAATGTAAAAATTGAGTATTCTGAACTTAAAAAAATAGTGGTTTATGAGCTGTGTAAAATTATCTTTTAGGTTACTAACCAGTATATTTTTTTAGTTCAAAGATGTTGATCAATTAAGTACCATAGCATCAGAACAAGTCATTACAAAGAAATTAAAAAAATTATACAAATTAAAACAAATGTTTTAAGTACAGTAAACTCACAATTTTTTTTTTTTTAAAAAGCACCATTTGAGTGTAAATGATTAAAAAATTTAAGTACTCAAGTACTTAAATATTCTAACTTATTAACTCAAAAACTTTGAGGTAATCAGTTTCCACAAAAGTTTTGAGTATTCTGAACTGATTCGGGTTTACAGTGTGCTACAGATGGTCGGTGCCCTTTTACATTTGAACCCTGATGGCATTTCAAAGTCTTGACTTCAATATCAGTGTGTCAACGCCAAACTGAACGTAACCTCTGAATTTTCTATTGCTGTTTGCATTTCATTGTAGGAGATGTTTTCCATGGTTCCAATCACACATACAGACACATTACAGATTTAATTTATGTACAATAAGAATAGTTTGGGCCCAAGTACTGAACCTTGTGGTACCCCACATGTTACTGTCATTCAATCAGATTTGTCTTTTCGTATTTTTACGTACTGTTCTCTGTTGTGAAGTTACCAACCCATGTGTGTGCTACTCATCTAATGCCATATTTTTCAAGTTTTCTCATCAGTATTGTATGATCTATTGTGTCAAACTATACATATATACAAACTTGTAATGGATGACAGTTCTTCAAATGGACAATAAAAGTGCAGTCGGCAAGTCTGGCAGATCGAGTCACATTTTGAAAGTTTACAACACTCACGACCCCCCTCTACCACCGAGCTCCTCCGCTCCCTCCCATCGATGCCCGTGATTGCGTGTGGACCAGATTCTGTGAACACGCCCGTGTCTTCTCTTATCCTAAACGCCATGGAGTACACTAGAACAATTTTTTAAACTACATGTTTTAACAGGTTTTACAGCACACATCATCACAGTTTTACTGATATTGTACCAAATAATTAACTCATAATCTATTTAACACACCCTTTTAACTGAAATATTTTAACAGTGCATTTCTATGAATAACATCCCCGCACGCTCACGCTCACAGATCAGCGGAGCAAACCCGTTTCTTGGCCGCTTCTTCATGAAGCGTCCGTCGACTCAGCGTGCGCGCACAAAGCCTTCCTGCCCCGCTCAGCTGATTACACCTCCGCCTCACCTGCGGAGCCTCACACACCGCGGAAAGGTTCGGCGTGGGCGAGCGTGCGTGTGCGTTCCCTGCTCCGTGCACAGTGGGACAAGTCTCCACATGAGGGGCGCTTGGCGTTACCTCTGACTCGCCGTATTGTGTCTGCTTCAGTGATATGATCAAACAAATGTTGCCGACTGCGACTAACGTGTTAAAATAATGCGTGTTGGATCCTCCTCGCATCACCGACGCTGAACAATCGCTGCAAATACAAACTTTGCTATCCGTTTCCGACACCTTAAAAACATACACACAGCTGACATTTTAAACGTCTCCCTTGCTCTGCTGCAAGTTGAAGTAGGTGACGTGTGGCGTCCCGATGCGCAGGCATATGGCAAGCCGTTTTAAGATTTAATCGAACCACACTCCTATCTGTAATTATATTTTAGATATCCATAATGGAAATGTTAATTAAAGATATCCCCAATAACATTCTTACTAGTAGAAATGATATTTTAAGATATCAACAACTTTGATTGTAGGCTACTAGTCAAAACTATTGTAGATAGATAGATAGTATTGTAGATATCTGTAATTCAATTCTTCCTAGTCAAAAAGAACAGTTCAGATATCCACAATGACATTCTTCCTATCCACAATTGTCATTTCAGATATCCACAATGGCATTCTTCCTAGGACAAATGACGTCACTTTTGCCATTCATGTGTATTGGGCTTTCAGTTTCAGATATCCACAATTACATTCTGGATATCTAGAATGAACATTCTGGATATCTGCAATTGAATTCTTACTAGGAGAAACTCCCATTTCAGATAGCTTTAATCCAATTGTTACTAGTCATAACTGAAGTGAGCCATTTTGACATCTATTAGCCTATTATCATTCTCCAGTAGGTTTCCCTGTCGTCGTCATTTCAGATATCCAGAATGACGTTGTTTCCCTCAGTGCAATACAGAAAGCAGTCATGGCGTTGGCGGTAATTGAGAAAATCACGAGAAAATGCCACGAAATTGAACTAGCCCTCAATCAGGGGATTTGTGGAGAGAGAGAACATCGTTCTATCGACAGCTGTGGTAGAAATCTTGAGAGAATCGAACATTTACTGTCTCCAGACACGAACGACGAACTGAGTAACAGTCTGGCTGAGCTGAGAATGCTAATTACAGCTAATGTCCAAGCCAACGAAGAGCGAAGTTTCTCTGTCAGCCCCATCAGTTCAGGTGAGTCCGTTTATCACGGCATTCATATCATGTACATACATTACATGCATGTCATTTTATTTCCTTAAGTTTTGCAGATATTGTTTCTGTTCAAAGAGTAGCCTACCAATTAGCCTACTACAATGTAGCCTATCGGCTAATTCGCAGTGTTGGATACAACTCTCATTTAGCCTACCTAACAGCAAGATAGGCTATATGTAAGGTACACAGTGTTGTGCCTGAAAGCGCTCAGTGAACGATCGTTCATGGAGTCGTTTATATTTTGGGCGAATGTGAACTGAACGTACTGTATTTCTGCCTGATTAATGTTATTGTGAACGCGTTCATTCTTGCGTTTGTGAATGGAGCGCTCTCACTGTTTAACTTTGTTCAAGACAGTGCCAGATTTCCATCGAGCCTTCCAGGCTAAAACACACGGTAAACAGGCCTTAATATGTAGCGGGAAAACACGCCACTCTGGCAACACGAGCCACCACAGAGTCGCACCGCCGCATACGTCATCAATATGCGAAGCATGGAGGCAAAACAAATGAAGGCAGCAGCACCTCAGACTGCCACCACCATTCATATGGCACCTTCGTATGATTACTTCAAACTATTTTATGAAAAGGTCAGTGATGATCCAGGTGGGAAAAATCTGACCTTTTTCTGTAAACTTTGCCCGCCGGGTTCCAAGAAGCAGCTCCGTACATCAACAACGTCAACAGCAAACCTGAAACGGCACATTGAACTACAGCATCCGGCGAGCCTTTCAAGGTCTGTGTGAGTGAATAAAAAATCAAAAGACACGGAAACGACGAGCCAAAGAGATCCTCTACTACGCTAATCACATTAACACCGTACAGTAGCTCCGCTGTCTTCATCTCCCAGCCGCATCTGGACAACCTGGTTTTGCAGTATATTGTTGGAGAGCTGCAGCTTCAGTGTTAAAACTGATACAATAATTGCTGTCTGCGGTTCTATATGGGCTGTGGCAATAATTAAAAAAAAAAAAAATAGCTCGCAGGACCAAAACAACTATGAACTAGTTCATTTTTTGAAACTGTGAAGTTAGTTCAACATTTTGAATTATGAACTATGAACAGAACTAGTTAATTTTAAAATTTGTGAACTGAACTTTGAACTAGTTCATGTAGAAAGTGAACTTTCCCAACACTGAAGTTACATGCATAAGAAAAATAAAAACATGCCCCAGTTTGTTAGACTAATGATCAGTAATGTGAAAGCCGTATTGTCTTTGCTGTAAAACAAAACTGTAGTATCCAGACACAAATTAACTGTGACATTGAAAATGTCTTCATTTGTGTATGCATTAGCTTATTCAAACATTCAGTAATTGTGGTCACAGCAACAAATATTTGAGCAATTCTTCAAGTCTCTCCATCATGCTGTCTGTGCAGCCTGTGTGTTAGTAGTGACACCTATTGTCTTTCAAACGTACAGTCACAAAAGCAACTAATCAACTAAAACCACCAAGATACCGATTCATTCTGTCTACTTTCCCTTTCATAAAGGTTCTAAATTTTGTAAAGTTTTTTAATTATACATAAAAGCAGAATATAGACACTCACCTTACATTATTGGACCATGCTAACATTATTCATTAACAATATGCAAATGAAAAAAAATACAGAATTTGTATTCTCATAAATACTGTAGATAAATAACAAATAAATAACTGTCCCTTAAAAATGTGTCCATTACTGCTTAACTGCAGAATCACAACAGTTATTGTTCTCCTTTTCATTTTTTTGTAGGAAGAAGAGGCAGACCAGAGACCAGAGAACATATTGAATTTCTGCTGTAGCAAGGTCATACAATTAAAAAGGCCGCTAAAATACTGGGATGCTCCTCGTCATACCTGTACAAGAGGTCAAAGTTGATGGGTATACCTGTGAGAAGTAGGCTGTCTGCAATAGATGATGGTGAACTGGAACAGCACGTGAGGCGACTTCAGGGCCAATATCCTAATTCTGGGAATGAGGTAATTTGTGGTCTTTATCTTTTGTATAGTAATTCTCATTTGTGTGTCATTGTTTTGTGAGTTGCATTTCTAATTTCTATCTTTTCAAAAATGTATTTCAGATGATGAGAGCCCTGTTGCGTGCACAGGGTGTGATTGTTACACGGTCCAGGGTGCGTGAGATGTTGACGAGGATAAATCCTATTGCTGCTGCAAGGAGGTGGAGCCAGACAGTTGCAAGGCGGGTTTAGCATGGACCGTACCCCAACAGTTTGTGGCACATTGATGGGAACATGCGCCTTATAAGGTTAATTACCAGACTTGTCATACTTTTGAATATTTTGAAAAGAACTACTGCAAGTTAAAAACTATAGTTTACAGCTATAGTGTTTCCAGACTACTGTCCATTCTATATTTTCATCATGTTCAAGTAATCATTTTCTTATTTGTTATCCAACCTTTGTAGATGGGGCTTTGTGATTCATGGTGCCATTGATGGACACTCCAGTCTCATTACCTACCTCAACTGCTGCACAGACAATCGTGCCATAACGGTGCTTTCTCAGTTTTTGAAAGCAACGTGCCTCTATGGACTACCCTCGAGAGTCAGATCTGACCATGGTGGTGAAAACATGCTTGTGGCTTTGTTCATGCATCTAGTTCAAGGACTTGAACACAGAAGTTTCATAACAGGAGAATCACACAATCAGAGAATTGAACGGCTTTGGCGTGATGTATTTTTGCATGTGTTGCAGTACTTTTACCTTATGTTCTACTCCTAAGAGGATTCAGAAGTTCTAAACCCAGGTAATGGTGTCCACAGACTTTCACCGCATATTGTTTATCTTCCTGAGATTCAAAACAGGCTGGAGCACTTTAGACAGGCCTGGAACCATCATGCATTGCAGAAACAGAAAATAATCGCACACCAACTCAACTCTGGACAGAGTGCATGCTCACAAACATTGCAACAGACAACACAGCCGTCAACAATGTCTTTGGGGAAAATCCCTACAGTGACCAAAACATTGATGCCATCCTCGCTCAGCATGGAATTCAAGCACTGCCCACACTTGATGACGAAGGGCCCTAGTTTCGTGGCGCAGCGCAGGGCGGCGCAGAGTGGCGGAGCCGGCGCAATGCAAGTTTCGACCCGCGCAGCTTTGCGCACGGACAGTTTGGCAGTTTGGTGGATCGCCTGCGCCAAGATGGGTGTGGCGGCGCAGTAGGGGAAGGCGTCACAGATTCAGCTTGGCGTAGCGGAAGTTTTGTGGCAAAAAGCCTCGCCGAGACTGGGCTGAAAGCTTGCCAGCTCCAACCTCCAATCTACTTTCGGCGCAAGGCGCAAGGTGTAAATAAAGTCCATTCATTCAATGCGAATCACAGCTGGCGGAGTGGAAGTTTGCCTGACGGCGCGCAGTGCGTACACGTCACCGAGACCTCACAGGCAGGTTTCCTCAGTTCCAGGCACATTTAAATGCAATAAACAATCACAACAAACACTATTTAATGCAACTAATGGAATCAACACGTGAATTTATATCTATATAGATTGTCCCGTTCACATCTGACGTCAAAGGCGGATGGCACGCGTAACGGAAACTCAGCCTCTCTGACCAACACATCTCCCTCTCTCTCTCTCCTGTTTTTTATAATATCGGCATTGTTATTATTATGATAGGCGCGCACAGGTGGTGGGAGCGGCGGCGTTGCTTCTGTCATCGGGTTGTCAAGTGACGGAACTTGCACTGAACCTCCCCTAACGCATTAAAGGTGAGGAGAGGAGCTCATTTGATTGGTGAAGATCTGAATCGGCTGTATTGATCCCAGTCCACGCCTCGTCTCCTCCTCGTCTCCCACTCACGCCTTCTTCTCCTCCCTCTTTCCCACTTGCGCCGGTGGGCGAGACGGGAGGTGTGCCTGCGCGGTGCACGAATCTTGCAAAGTCCAGGCGGACACACCCCGTCCGCGTGGCGCAGGTGCGCTGAAAGCTGACTGCGCCTGGTCTACGAAACTAGGCCCGAAGACTTCCCGGCTGTAATTGTAGAACCACCTCAACTCAACCTCACTCAACAACAACAGGCATCTGTGCAAAATGCAGTCCAACACATTTCTGATCTAAAGATAAAATATCAGGCTTGCTGCACTGCAATTGTCAGTATTTTACAAACTCGGGTATGAACTAGTCAAATTCAAAGCCAAGGGACTAAATCTGATCCATTGTATATTATCCATGACAGAAAAAGACACTTCAAATCCTTCATTAATTGTCACTGCATTAAGTCTGTAATAATAGACTTTTGAGGCAATATGTATATATGTTAATTGTTTGCATTGTAATTTGAAATGCCTCTATTTTTGAATCCTAAAATGCACCAACATTATGTGACTGTTGTAGTTTGGGTATCATTTGGTATAATGTAGGATTTTTACTGTGCTAGACTCGATTCTACATGAATGAATACAAGACATGGTGTTTTTCTTGAGTAAGATATCCATTATCTGAAGATCAATAAAAATGCTTGTATCATAAAACGTGCATAAAAGTGTCTTCTTTCCAGATTTATTTATTCTTTTATTTGGCACTTTGAATGTTCCATTCATTAACAATGACATGCTGGAAGAAATGAAAAGACACACAGTACTGTAGAAATGTTTTTTATTTCTTGTTGTCAGTGTAATATTCCTTGCTGCCTAGAATATCTGCAAGGCTAATAAAACCTCATTACTTTAGATTTGCATGAATATAACAAGAAAGCCTTTTCCCTGTTATGTTGCGTCTTATTTGTTTGTTTTACCTAACTGGAGTTCTAACAGCAAAAATGTACTTAAGTCACTCCCTCAACACTGACCTTCCCTGAGTCAACTGAATTTACTTGGTGCAGCCTTGAATCTATGAAAATTGAACAGAACTACTGCATATCTGCAATTGTGGACACAGCATGTAATTTTCAATACTTTGTAAAAACACGTTACTGCATAAGATACTAGACAAACTGACAAACTGCAGGTAACTTACCTATAAAATTTAATTCTGAACCAACACTGTTACAAAAATACCACTAACAATGCACATGAATGTGTGCAAAATTGTTAATTTTCAGTCATGTTTGACAAATTATGCAACTCCAAAGGTTGGAGCTTGCAAAATTCCCTCTGTCATATATTTTTTGAAGGCTTGATAGGAAGACTACGGAGCCCCCCTGGTGACATTGGATAAAAAAAAATAACGCGTGGCCACGAGATAGTAATGCGTGGCCACCCGTTATTATCTCGTGGCCACGAGATAGTCAATGCGTGGCCATGAGATAGTTAATGCGTGGCCACGCGCAAGTTTCGACCTGTGCAGCCTTGCGCACCATCAGTTTGGCAGTTTGGTGGATCGCTTGCGCCAACATGGGTGTGGCGGCGCAGCAGGGGGAGGCGTCACAGATTCAGCTTGGCGTAGCAGAAATTTCGTGGCAAAAAGCCTCGCCGAGACTGCACTGAAAGCTCGCCAGCTCCAACCTGGTCTACTTTCGGCGCACGGCGTAAATAAAGTCCATTCATTTAATGCGAATCACAGCTGGCGGAGTGGAAGTTTGGCTGACGGCGCGCAGTGCGTACACGTCACCGAGATCTCACAGGCAGGTTTCCACAGTTCCAGGCACATTTAAATGCAATAAATAATCACAACAAACACTATTTAATGCAACTAATTGAATCAACACGTGAATTTATATCTATATAGATTGTGCCGTCACATCTGACGTCAGATCAAAGGCGGATGGCACGCGTAACGGAAACTCAGCCTCTCGGACCAAAACATCTCTCTCCTGTTTTTTATAATATCGGCATGGCTATTATTATAATATGCGCGCACAGCGCGTGATGAGCGTGGTGAGAGCGGCGGCGCTGCTTCTGTCATCGGGTTGTCAAGTGACGGATCTTGCACTGAACCTCCCCTAACGCATTAAAGGTGAGGAGAGGAGCTCATTTGATTGGTGAAGATCTGAATCGGCTGTATTAATCCCAGTCCACGCCTCATCTCCTCCTCGTCTCCCACTCACGCCTTCTTCTCCTCCCTCTTTCCCACTTGCGCCGGTTGGCGAGATGGGAGGTGTGCCTGCACGAGCCTGCGCGGTGCACGAAACTTGCAAAGTCCAGGCGGACACACCCCGTCGGCGCGGCGCAGGTGCGCTGAAAGCTGACTGCGCCTGGTCTACGAAACTAGGGCCCATTATCTTGTGGCCACGAGATAGTAATGCGTGGCCACGAGATAATTCACCTTCAGTAGCGGAATGGTTATCCATATGGAGCTGCCTGTCAGTGATGCTTATTCATGAATAAAGGCAATTATAGTCTGCTTTTGTATTCAAGAGTAGCTTTGTTATTATTGTCATGGCAACTGTAATGTCAATAATAATGCTATGAAAGACTACCGCGGTCAAGCCAGCCGCAACTCCGATCTCCGTGGTCAAATCAGCCGCACTTAAATTTCGAGTGTACAAGTATTCTCAGCATTGCGGTAAATGTGGAGAAACGTCGTATTACTTTTGGTTTTCAAAATAAAGGTATTAAGAACAGTAACCATTTTACTGTACCAGTTAAGAGAAATTACATCTCTGACTACATACAGACTGGAAATCAAGCATTTTTACTGTACAACCTATTATTCATTAAATGTAGGACTTTGTAATTTCTCTTAATTGGTACAGTAAAAATGGTTCATATTAAACACACTTGTATTAGGATAGTAAAATGAATTAAGTAAATAATCAATTAATTCCTTAAATGTTCAATTAATTAATTGTTTAGTTAATTAGCCAATCAATTAACATACTGGCTAATTGACAGATTGATTGCAATTGCAGATTGCCTTCTTAACTTTCTGCTTTTATTTTGAATTCTGTTCTGGCACTACCGTAATGTCAACTATATACAGGCAACACAAAATAACTGGGGGCTGGGTTTACCGGGGTGGGCGGGCTTGACCACAGTTTGCCTTGTGACAGTAGCCGGAAAGACTGTGACGTCAAAGCACTGCGTCAACAGTCACAGTTACGTTCATTCTACAACATTACAATTTCAGATATCTAAAACTGCATTCTGGATAGGAATAATTACAATTATGGATATCCACAATATATATACAGATGTCAACAATTGCATTTCTACTAGTCATAATACGAATTGTGGATATCCATAATGACATTTGTACTAGTCACAATGTATTTTTGGATATTCAAAATATAATTCTGGATATCTGGAATAGTTTTTCATTTTGGATATCTGAAATGAAAATTATGACTAGTAACAATTGGATTGAAGATATCTGAAATGGGAAATGTTCCTAGTAAGAATTAAATTGCAGATATCCAGAATGTTCATTCTAGATATCCAGAATGTTCATTCTAGATATCCAGAATGTCATTGTGGATATCTGAAACTGAAAGCCCAATACACATGAATGGCAAAAGTGACGTCATTTGTCCTAGGAAGAATGCCATTGTGGATATCTGAAATGACAATTGTGGATAGGAAGAATTGAATTACAGATATCTGCAATACATATCCAGTCTAGCTATTAAATGTTAAAACGGCTTGCCATACAGGCAATCCTCGCGCCCTCGGGAATTTAATCTGATTTAATCAAGGAAGCAGCCGTCTTTATTTATCCGTTTAATATATCGGCGTGTTAGCCGATAACTGATAATACGATTCAGTCTTAGTGGTCCAGTCTTAAAGAAAGTTCTTCATATATTTTTGAAAACTGAGAAAGAAGCGAAATTGCTCTTGTAGTTTAAAAAGGGGTGCATGTCTCCATTTTTATAGATGGGTATGATCTTTGCTATTTTCATTTTGTTGGGAAATATGCCTGTTTGGAATGATTGGTTATATTGAGGTTAACGGTTTTGCTATAGTCCTTTAGTTTTTACTAGTGTCATATCCATATCATTACAATCAGAATACTTTTTGTTTTTAAAGTTATTTACTACCTCAATTATCTCTTTTTCCTCAATTCTCTTCAGAAAGATGGTTTTGGCATGAGTGTCGATGTCATCTCTTACATCCTCCTTTACTTTTGGTTTCACAATATCCTTTCGGTCATTTCATCAAATTTCAGAAAATCTTCCCACCTGACCATCTCAGAATGTCTCGAAAAAATCAAGTACAAAGACACACTTGTTTCTAGGACAAATCGAAAATATTAGGTCTCTACTGTCAACAGTTTTCTCATGAAACATCATTGAATGAAGGGTAGTTTAGACCGTTTTTAGCATCATACTCTGAAAAGCCATTTTTAAACAGCAATATCTGGAAAACTATCTCACCCGTGGCCTTCAAAATTTCTACAGTGTATATCTGTTATTAATAGCCTCCAGACATGGAATATCGGGGTGTAGCTCAATGATAACCTAGAATGGTAGGTACTTAAAATGTGGCTTGTTGAAATAAACTAGAGACTAAAGACTTCTATCATTTTTTAGTAGAATGTTTAAGCTAACACCAGAGATAGAGGCAGAAGTGATAGCAGTCTTTTAGCTGCAAAAATCGGAGCTCAGCCACTCTTCAAATGTACTACTTTATTTCAAAACACATGAATGGCAAAAGTGACGTCATTTGTCCTAGGAAGAATGCCATTGTGGATATCTGAAATGACAATTGTGGATAGGAAGAATTAAATTACAGATATCTACAATACATAGCCATTATTCTATCACTTTTTTGTAGAATGTTTAAGCTAACACCAGAGATAGAGGCAGAAGTGATAGCAGTCTTTTATCTGCAAAAATCGGAGCTCAGCCACTCTTCAAATGTACTACTTTATTTCAACAAGCCACATTTTAAGTACCTACCATACTAGGTTATCATTGAGCTACAGCCCTGAGTGCTCATGTCTGGAGGCTATTAGTAACAGATATACACTGTAGAAATTTTGAAGGCCACAGGTGAGATAGTTTTCCAGATATTGCTGTTTAAAAATGGCTTTTCAGAGCATGATGCCAAAAACTGTCTAAACTACCCTTCATTCAATGATGTTTCATGAGAAAACTGTTGACAGTAGAGACCTAATATTTTGGATTTGTCCTATTAACAAGTGTGTCTTTGTACTTGATTTTTTTCAGGACATTCTGAGATGGTCAGGTGGGAGGCATTTGATGAAATGACACGGAATGACCCCTTTAGATTATAGCCAACGTTCACAAAATAATTATTATTATAATTAATGAACATTCTCTTCAGAATTGGTTATGTTTTTTTATGTGGTTTCAAGTGGCAAGCACTTTCCATGTACCTTGTATGTTGCTCTTGTGTTGATTCAATAATGTATAATATAATATTCCTTCTTGTTGCATCTCATTATCGTTGTTAATTTATTTCAATATTTAATATTTAATATAATTTATTATTTTCCGCTTCTTTTGTTAGATATTTTAAGTCATTTTTGTATAATATATTTTTCTTTTTGCAGGCATTTTCTAGTCCTCTGGTGATCCATGGCTTGTTTTCATATTAACGCTTCCTTTGCATTTGTGTCAGGCAGTGACAATCTAACAGGGTGGTGAGAGTGCACAGGAATTCATCAGAAGCTTTGTTTGGATCATTATTTGAATATACGTTATTCCAGCATTGTACATTCAGAGCCTCTGTGAGAGCCCTAATGGTCTTTGGCGTTCCGAAGTCACTTTGTGGGTATCAATGACTTTATGGAACTTGTTATTGAAGAAATCTTGTACTGTTGTAAAAATAGGAAGGTCACTGATCACTGATGAAGGTCAGTGATGTCATTAATAAACAGCCCATTTAAAACTCTGTTTACTATGTTATTGCTGAAAATATGATCTATTAATGTTGCAGTGTCCCTTAATCGGATGAGACATTTTGTTTAATTATATATAATATACTTTTTTCTTTATTTGATGCTATTTTCTGATGACTTTACTCTCCTTCAGCTTCAGAATACGACAACCTTCTGGTGATCGCCCCACAGTCTCCAGTGTTAGAGATTGTGACTAACTTCACGGCTACATGCTTTATCATCAACACAAACGAAGTGACTGCAGATGACCTCTACTGGGTTTTAAAACCACGGTCCCCAAGGAACAGTACACCAAGGTCGACGGATCAGCTCTCAGTGTCACTATCCCTGTCAATGGTGAAGAAGCTCAGTGGTTATTTTGCAAATGCAAGAAAGTGTCACACTATTTAATCCTAAAAGGAGGCCAATTTATGACTGGGATCACCCTGACCAAAGGCTGTAAGTGTTTTGTTTTGTTTTCTAACCACCTCTATTTTCTAACCACCTCTATTTTCATACTTATATTCTTTTTAGTACTTGTGGTCACATTTTACTACCGAGGGTTTTTAGCTGGCAGACCTGTTTTAAATTTGTAAGCATTACGGTTTGGTGGACACAAGTATTTCCACTTTTGTTTTGAGTCTTGTGGTTAAACAATAATCTTTGAGCTGGAAAACTATCTGAGAAATGAAAGGACAAACATAATAAAAATGTTTTCCACTAGTGGTGGGAATCGTCAGTCACCTCACGATTCGATTACGATTCTTAGGGTCACGATTTCATTATTCAAGGATTCTCGATGCATCACGACGCATCTCCATTTTTTATTTAAATATAGAGTTCTTTTTTACCATTAATACAAGCAGTTATGGGAAGGAAGAAAGAGAGCATAATAATAATGATAATTTTTATAATAATAATTCATCCATCCATTTTCTTCCACTTCATCCAGGGCCGGGTCGTGGGGGCAGTTGTCTGAGCAGGGACACCCAGACGACCCTTTATCAGTTGATTTCTTTCATTTGCTTACGTTTATGCTGAGACACCCTTCATCAAATACATCTTCCCCTCTCCCCAGACACTTCCTCCAGCTCCTCTGGGAGGATCCCAAGGCGTTCCCAGGCCAGCCACATGACATAGTCACTCCAGCGTGTCCTGGGTCTCCTCTCCTTGGCATCTCCTTCTGGTGGGGCATGCCTGGAACACCTCCCAAGGGAGGAGTCCAGGGGGCATCCAGGACAGATAATAATAATAATAAAATAATGACCATGACGGACTATCCATGAAGGTACCGGTTGGCCTCGAGGAAATTCTGGCAAACCATCCTCAGGAAGGGGAAGCAGCCCTCCACCAACACTTTTTACGGTGGAGGTGGGGAGCTGTTGACTTTGACTGGGGACATCGTCGGGCGGTGGAAGGAATACTTCGAGGATCTCCTCAATCCCACTGACACGTCTTCCATTGAGGAAGCAGAGGCTGGGGACTCGGAAGTTGTTCCATCCATCATTGGCAGTGATCTGCACTGAGTGCCACAAGCCTCTGGATGTTGTGGAGCTGTCTTGGCTGACACATCTCTGCAACAGCGTGTGGCATTCGGGGACAGTGCCTCTGGACTGGCAGACCAGGGTGGTGGTCCCTCTATTCAAAAAAGGGGACCGGAGGGTGTGTTCCAACTATCAGGGGATTACATTCCTCAGCCTCCCTGGTAAAGTCTATTCCAGGGTACTTGAGAGGAGAATTCGGACAATAGTTGAACCTCGGATTCAGGAGGAACAATGCGGTTGGATGCTCGTGGGTTCATGGGAGTTTGCCCAACCAGTCCACATGTGTTTTGTGGACCTGGAGAAGGCATTAGACTGTGTCCCTTGTGGCATTCTGTGGGAGGTACTTCGGGAGTGCGGGGTCGGGGGCCCTCTGTTAAGGGCTGTACAGTCCCTGTACGACCAGAGCGGGAGCCTGGTTCGCATTGCCGGCAGTAAGTCAGACCTGTTTCCGGTGCATATTGGACTCCGGCAGGGCTGCCCTTGGTCACTGGTTCTGTTCATTATTTTTATGGACAGAATTTCTAGGCGCAGCCATGGGCCGGAGGGGATCTGGTTTGGGAGCCACTGGATTTCATCCCTGCTTTTCGCTGACAATGTGGTCTTGTTGGCTCCTTCGAGCCAGGACCTCCAGCATGTCCTGGGGCGGTTAGCAGCCGAGTGTGAAGCAGCTGGGATGAGGATCAGCACCTCCAAGTCTGAAGCCATGGTTCTCGACCGGAAAAGGTGGCTTGCTCCCTCTGGGTTGGGGGAGAGTTCCTGCCTCAAGTGGAGGAGTTCCAAGTATCTTGGGGTCTTGTTCACGAGTGAGTGAGGAAAGGATGGAGCATCATATTGACAGGCGGATCGGTGCGGCGGGCGCAGTAATGTGGTCGTTGGATCGGCCTGTCGTGGTGAAGAGACAGCGTAGCCGGAAGGCGAAGCTCTCGATTTACCGGTACATGTACGTTCCTACCCTCACCTATGGTCATGAACTCTGGGTCGTGACCGAAAGAATAAGATTCCGGATACAAGCGGCCGAAATGAGTTCCTCCGCAGGGTGGCGGGGCGCTCCCTTAGAGATTGGGTGAGGAGCTTTGACCTCCTGATGGCAGCTGACTCCGGACTATTATCCATCCTCATCCTCCTCGATCTGAGTGCGGCCTTCGAAACCATCTCCCACACCACCCTCATTGACAGATTAGCATCTATTGGCATCTCCGACACACCCCTGGTCTGCATCACGATGCATCTCCATTTTTTATTTAAATATAGAGTTCTTTTTTACCATTAATACAAGCAGTTATGGGAAGGAAGAAAGAGAGCATAATAATAATGATAATTTTTATAATAATAATCCATCCATCCATTTTCTTCCACTTCATCCAGGGCCGGGTCGTGGGGGCAGTTGTCTGAGCAGGGACACCCAGACGACCCTTTATCAGTTGATTTCTTTCATTTGCTTACGTTTATGCTGAGACACCCTTCATCAAATACATCTTCCCCTCTCCCCAGACACTTCCTCCAGCTCCTCTGGGAGGATCCCAAGGCGTTCCCAGGCCAGCCACATGACATAGTCACTCCAGCGTGTCCTGGGTCTCCTCTCCTTGGCATCTCCTTCTGGTGGGGCATGCCTGGAACACCTCCCAAGGGAGGAGTCCAGGGGGCATCCAGGACAGATAATAATAATAATAAAATAATGACCATGACGGACTATCCATGAAGGTACCGGTTGGCCTCGAGGAAATTCTGGCAAACCATCCTCAGGAAGGGGAAGCAGCCCTCCACCAACACTTTTTACGGTGGAGGTGGGGAGCTGTTGACTTTGACTGGGGACATCGTCGGGCGGTGGAAGGAATACTTCGAGGATCTCCTCAATCCCACTGACACGTCTTCCATTGAGGAAGCAGAGGCTGGGGACTCGGAAGTTGTTCCATCCATCATTGGCAGTGATCTGCACTGAGTACCACAAGCCTCTGGATGTTGTGGAGCTGTCTTGGCTGACACATCTCTGCAACAGCGTGTGGCATTCGGGGACAGTGCCTCTGGACTGGCAGACCAGGGTGGTGGTCCCTCTATTCAAAAAAGGGGACCGGAGGGTGTGTTCCAACTATCAGGGGATTACATTCCTCAGCCTCCCTGGTAAAGTCTATTCCAGGGTACTTGAGAGGAGAATTCGGACAATAGTTGAACCTCGGATTCAGGAGGAACAATGCGGTTGGATGCTCGTGGGTTCATGGGAGTTTGCCCAACCAGTCCACATGTGTTTTGTGGACCTGGAGAAGGCATTAGACTGTGTCCCTTGTGGCATTCTGTGGGAGGTACTTCGGGAGTGCGGGGTCGGGGGCCCTCTGTTAAGGGCTGTACAGTCCCTGTACGACCAGAGCGGGAGCCTGGTTCGCATTGCCGGCAGTAAGTCAGACCTGTTTCCGGTGCATATTGGACTCCGGCAGGGCTGCCCTTGGTCACTGGTTCTGTTCATTATTTTTATGGACAGAATTTCTAGGCGCAGCCATGGGCCGGAGGGGATCTGGTTTGGGAGCCACTGGATTTCATCCCTGCTTTTCGCTGACAATGTGGTCTTGTTGGCTCCTTCGAGCCAGGACCTCCAGCATGTCCTGGGGCGGTTAGCAGCCGAGTGTGAAGCAGCTGGGATGAGGATCAGCACCTCCAAGTCTGAAGCCATGGTTCTCGACCGGAAAAGGTGGCTTGCTCCCTCTGGGTTGGGGGAGAGTTCCTGCCTCAAGTGGAGGAGTTCCAAGTATCTTGGGGTCTTGTTCACGAGTGAGTGAGGAAAGGATGGAGCATCATATTGACAGGCGGATCGGTGCGGCGGGCGCAGTAATGTGGTCGTTGGATCGGCCTGTCGTGGTGAAGAGACAGCGTAGCCGGAAGGCGAAGCTCTCGATTTACCGGTACATGTACGTTCCTACCCTCACCTATGGTCATGAACTCTGGGTCGTGACCGAAAGAATAAGATTCCGGATACAAGCGGCCGAAATGAGTTCCTCCGCAGGGTGGCGGGGCGCTCCCTTAGAGATTGGGTGAGGAGCTTTGTTGCGCAGGAGGAGCTTGGAGTAGAGCTGCTGAGGTGGCTCGGGCATCTGTATCGGATGCCCCCTGGACACCTCCCTCCAGGCATTCCCCATCGGGAGGAAACCCCAAAGAAGAGCCAGGACACGCTGGAGTGACTACGTCGCCTGGCTGGCCTGGGAACACCTTGGGATCCTCTCGGAGGAGCTAGGGGAAGTGTCCGGGGAGAGGGAAGTCTGGGTGTCCCTGCTCAGGCAGCTATCCCCAGAAAGGGGAAGAAAATGGATGGATAATGACCATGACAATAACATACGAAATACATGTAATGTAT
>CM056840.1:1812378-1952378 GCA_029853015.1 Chelidonichthys spinosus
GAGTTTCCCCACCTCCCTTCTGATCAGCTGGACTCATCCTATCCCTAAAGAATATGTTAAATTAACGTATCAAATAAGATTCTGCTCGAAGGGATCTGACAGTTGGACTTATGTAAGTATGCTTCTCTCATTCTACCATTCCCAGTCAAATGATATTAGAGTTGCCATGTGACACTGAAAAACCTGGACTTTATATGGCTATTAATAATAATATATGTATGTAGGCTAAACGTCTCCAGAGCAACTCTAAAAGTATCCGTCATGTAATATTATTGGAAACTTTTGTTTTATGAATGGACACAATCAGTTGAACAACAATTGTAATTTTCTTTTCAAGATCTTTTATGGCATAGACACCTTTTATTAGCAGTGCACAGATAGGAAACACAGGAGAGAGAGGGGGGTTTGACATGCAGCAAAGGACCTCTGGCTAGGATTCAAACCAGGGTCGGCTGCGTATGCCTACGTGCATACATGGCATATGCTCTAACCACCCGGCCAATGCGTGCCGAAGAACAATTGTATTAAAAAACGATTTGATTCTGGACTCACTTTGATTTGCATAAATATTTCTCTTGTATAATTATGCTGTATGATGGGGAGTGATAAGAATAACTGTGTTATAAGTAGCGGTGTTATAAGTAGCGGTGTTATAAGTAGCGGCGTTAGTAACGCCGTTACTTTTTTCAGTAATGAGTAATCTAATTGATTACTCATCTCATTATTATAACGCCGTTATCGTTACTGCCAAAAAATGTGTTGCCTTATACATTGAAGGCAGACGTTTTACATCGGACCTCTGAGCCGAGTGACAGAGAAATCTCTTGTACCTCCTTGTCTTTGGTGAGGGCGAGAGGGCAAGAGCACAACAAGTCCTCCAACTCATACGACCACAGTTGTCGTTGGTCCATGCACTCGAATACGACCTCTGGGAGCGTATTGCGGAGATTCTTCCGCAACGATAGTAGTGGTTAAGGTTAGGGTTAGGTCGACGTGTGGAGGCGGTCTCTGCCGATGATGCACGCGCGGGGGGGTTAGGTTTAGGTCGACGTGTGGGGGGGGTCTCTGCCGATGATTGACGGGGGTCGCGCGGGGGGGGGGGGGGTAGCGCGGGGGGTGCGCGGGGGGTGGGGGGTTAGGGGGGGGGGGGGGTGGGGAGGGGGTGGGGGGAAGATGTCGTGGAATCGGGGTAGGTTTAGGTCGACGTGTCGGGGGGGGGGCGATCGTCTGAGACACCGGAGTGTCGATATTTACTTGACCGCTAGAGGGCGCGCTATTTTGAAACGTAACATATGGTCGTAATTCGGTGCTTGACACACGACCTATGTGGTCGTTTTCTCGAGGAGGACAGTCTGCAAGAGCACGAGACAACCGCAAAAGTGATGACGATTGGCTGGGGTTGAGTAAACCTATGGGTTCTATGGTAAGCCAATCAGAGGTGAAGTTGAGCGGGTGGTACGAGCGAGTAGTCGACTAGATCAGTTACATTACGTTAATGTTACGGGTCCCAGGATAGGGCACCGTAAGGCAGATATATGTCCTGTTAAGGAAAGCAGGTAAGACTGGCTGTGTCCGAAATCATTCCCTACTCCCTACTCCCTATATAGGGGAGTTCTATGGAGGGCACTAGTGGACTCAAAGGCAAACTGAAAAAACACTTTCGGCTACTTCTCGGGGGATTTCTTTCGGTGCCGTTGATGACGTTGTTCCTGACGCATAATTAATACATATCAGATTCCGCCAACGGCTCTTAAGTCTCACACGTAGAGAAATTACCAGGATAATTATTTTTTTAATATTCGTTGCGAAAATGTACAAAACGAGTTCTCCAGCAGGAGGGGGATTCCGTGACCGTCCCATTTTTTGAAAACATTTTTTTTCAATAATGAGATGATCACTACATCATCCTCACTGCTATTTTTATTTTCAACGATCCCGATTGGGTCCAGGTGGACTTCAGGATCAGGTTGCAGCACTACCGGCACCCCACATCTCCGCGATCCACCTGACCTGAACAGGATCCCAAACTCCTCGACGATCGCTCGCCACAATCTGTCCCTCATCTCCGCATCTTTATAGTTTTCAGACTGTCATATGGCCCCACCGCCGCCTCTCGCCGGCCGGCGCCACCTTTCGCTGGCCAGACGCCGCAGCTGCTCACCCAAAATCTCATGAAAATAATGAATATATATGAATATATATATTTTTAAGTAAATAAAAAAAAACTTCACACTTTGGCCATTTGTGTCGTCTTGTTCTGCTCTGTAATACACATATTAAATATTAACATTTATTATTATACGATTATTCATATTTTTGGTGCTTCCTGCTTTGTGTGTCAGCGCAATGCATGATGGTAAAATTTGCTCGGCTAGTGACCATTGGCTGTACACTACTTTTCACGATGCATTTTGGGAAACTTTGAGTGCACTGTATAGGGAATAGTAATGCTTACTACACATTCAAACACCCCTACAAAATGGCGAACTCCCTATATAGTGCACTATACAGGGAGTAGAGAGTGATTTCGGACACAGCCACAGCAAATGAGGACAGCAGCAACAACAACAAATACATTCCACTCTGATTATCCTGTAACCTGTTCCCTCATTAAATATAAATGGAAATACAAAAAAAAAATACATACAAATTCAAATAGTTTATATTTGAATAACCTGCCGAATTTGTATCTAATAAATCAAATCAATGTGGTCAAACAGTCTTAGGTGTGCCACATAAAAACATACGTACAGTATGTCTACTGTTTTTTTCCCCTAATTTATACTACAAAGTAAATATATTTATTATTTATTTTTGGTACATTGCTTAACAAGCATAATTTAATTTTGCTTAGTTGTGACCTGTTGGGCAGCAATAAATATCAAAAGTTCCAAAAGATTTATTGTGTTAGTTTTATCAATCCTCTCTATAAGCATAGAAATTATAATATCGACAATAGTCCATCACGTTTTATTGGATGCCAGTCTCACATTCCCACAGCAATGTTAAAATTGTTTAGATTTGTGCACTGCGGATTTCTGTTTGTAATGCATTGAGTATCCATTTCATTATAATACTCAGATTTATGATAAATAATTGATAAGCACATGTATTTTAAGGGGGCTGCACGGTGGTGTAGTGGGTAGCACTCTCGCCTCACAGCAAGAGGGTCCTGGGTTCGATTCCTGGGTCGGCCCGGGTTCCTTCTGTGTGGAGTTTGCATGTTCTCCCCGTGTAAGCGTGGGTTCTCTCCGGGTTCTCCGGCTTCCTCCCACAATCCAAACACATGCAGGATGGGGATAGATTAATTGGTGACTCTAAATTTCCAGTAGGTGTGAATGTGAGCGTAAATGGTTGTTTGTCTCTACATGTCGGCCCTGCGATAGACTGGCGTCCTGTGCAGGGTGTACCCTGCCTTCGCCTAATGATAGCTGGGATCGGCTCCAGCCCCCCCCGTGACCCTAAATACAGGATAAGCGGTAGAAAATGGATGGATGGATGTATTTTAAGTTCCGTCAAAGAAGGATGATGGGGTCCAAATTATTTGACACATCAGTATTTAAAAATTATTTGAAAGTAACGCCATAGTTAGTAACTAGTTACTTTTAGAATTTTTAACTCAGTAACTACTTTAGTTACTTTCTGGGAGAAGTAACTAGTCCTTTAACTAGTTACTTTTTGAGTAACTTGCCCAACACTGATGATGGGCATTGTACTTAACACCAACGACTTATGACTATATAGACCATAAGATTTTAATATATATCACCAATTTTCCAAACCAGACCCGTATAAATGTGGTGATGATTGACAGCTGAATTAGGAGACATGGAGCATGGCATGACGTGAAACCTAAATGATGATGTATTCATATTCATGTATTTATAGAGCTGTTATGGTGAGTTGTTGTGTCTAACTATAGATGGGACATGTATTATTACGAGTAACACACATATTTGTCTGACGTCTGTCTTTTCTAATCATTAGTTAAGAAAGTCAATCAAAGAGCTGTGTGTAATGTCTTCTAGGTACCTCTTGTGGACACTGCCATGGACATTCAATCCTTCAGACTCCAGAATCTTTCACCAGACACAGAATACGTCACTCAGGTGTGCTGCAAAAACGCAAAAAGTGGTCACGGTTACTGGAGTGACTGGAGCGGCAATGCTACCAGGAGAACAAACAAGGACCGTGAGTGTGACCACCAAATACAACGTGGTGTTAAAAAAAGTAACATTATGGGCCCTAGTTTCGTGGCGCAGCGCAGGGTGGCCCAGCGCAGGATGGCGCAGCGCAGGGTGGCGCAGTGCAAGCGCAGGGTAGCGGGGCCGGCGCAATGCAAGTTTCAACCAGCACAGCCTTGCGCACGGTCAGTTTGGCACTTTGGTGGATTGCCTGCACCAAGATGGGTGTGGCAGCGCAGCAGGGGGAGGCGTCACAGATTCAGCTTGGTGCAGCAGAAGTTTCGTGGCAAAAAGCCTCGCCGCGACTGCAGCGAAAGCTCACTAGCTCCAACCTGGAAATTACAGCTGGCAGAGTGGCAGTTTGCCTCACCGGCAGTGTGCACACGTCACCAAGACCTCACAGGCAGGTTTCCACAGTTCCAGGCACATTTAAATGCAATAAATAATTACAACAAACACTATTTAATGCAACTAATTGAATCAACACGTGAATTTATATCTATAGCCTATAGATTGTCCCGTCACATCTGACGTCAGATCAAAGACTGAATTAACACAGCTGAAACTTGGACCTCTCGGACCAAAACATCTCCCTCTCTCTCCTATTTTTCATATCTATCCACTGCTAAAAAAATGTGTCTATGCCTGAAAAAATCTTTAAAAAAATACAGCAGCTCGTGCCTGGTCTCGTGCCTCGGCAGCCTGTCCGTGTCCGTGGAGAAACGCGCAACTTTGCCGCGAGCTGGAACCGAAGTTGGGGCTGCAGCTGGTTTGAGCGGTGCACGAGGTCCTGGTGTCCCGCCGTTCTGGTGTTGGACGGGGAATCTGGTGCAGCTGTGGAGCGCAGATGATGAAGACGGTGATGATGATGAATGGCCCGGCCAGCTCGTCTATTTTGTCTCCTGCTGTGCGCCCTGACCCTGTTTTGTGATAGACATGCCTAAAATGTGCCTACAATTTCTATAGTGATATAATATCGGCATTATAATTATTATGACTATACGCACGCATAGCGTGTGATGCGCGTGGTGGGAGCGGCGGCGCTGCTTCTGTCATTGGGTTGTCAAGTGACGAAACTTGCACTGAACCTTGCTTCGGCGCATTAAAGGTGAGGAGAGGAGCTCATTTGATTGGTGAAGATCTGAATCGGCTGTGTTAATCCCAGTCCACGCCTTGTCTCCTCCTCGTCTCCCACTCACGCCTTCTCTTCTCCGTCTTTACCACTTGCGGGGGTAGGAGTGACGGGAGGCTTGCCTGCGCCCGACTGCACTGTGCACGAAACTTGCTAAGTCGAGGCAGACACACCCTGTCGGCATGGCGCAGGTGCGCTGTGCCCCGACTACGCCTGGTCTACGAAACTAGGGCCCTAATTGATTGTTTAAAGGTCCCATATTTTTGAAGGACCCTTTTTTTGGGGGGGGGGGGGGGGTTGTTAGTGGGTCATTTACATTTACATTTAGCTCATTTAGCAGAGGCTTTTGTCCAAAGCGTCTTACAATAAGTACATTTGTCAAAAGAAGGAAACAAAGAAACCACAACATATCATTGCCGATAAAGCAGAGCTAAAAATAGAACAAGTGTTAGATCCTGTCTGAGTAAAGGAGTGTTAGTGGGTCATGCTATGCAGAGTGGAGGGGAAGTCTGAACAGGTGAGTCTTGAGCCTTTTTCGGGAGATGGCAAATGACTCTGCTGTCCTGACATTGGTCGGGAGTTCGTTCCACCACTGAGGCGCCAGAACAGAGAAGAGTCTGGTGTTGGGGATGTAGCAGGAGCAGATTTGGTTATCAACAGCTAATTATTAATGTCAATATGATTATCGATATTAATAATTATATTTTATATAATATCATGATATAATCATGAATAAACGGGGCACCACCCTGGGATCAGGGAAAAGATAACCTAAAACTGTATTCAGTCTCAATATAAAAGGTTTTATACTCACATGCCAATCATCATGATCATTGGCATAGAAGTATAAAAACAATCTTTTAAAGACAATTAAACAATTAAAAAGGCATGAAATTCGAGCACAAGCCTTCACAACCTGCTGTTATCCAGTGACATATACACAACAAGCACAAGAGACCGCTAGTTATAATATAATAAGATTTATTAAAATCAGTAATAATGATCACAATCAATAACACTGCAATTAACAAAGCCTTATTACCTAACACACAAAGCTAAGCTAAACAAAGGGAGAGGCGTGTGCGTGCGTGCAGTGCTTGAATTGGAATAAAAAAGGTGCCAGTACTCTAAATCAGCAACTGCACAGCACGCGCACTTGTGGCTCTCGTGGATACCATGTGATTTTGCCTGGTTTACCTAGATAAACCCTATACTAGTTGCTTAGATAAACCATATACTAGTTGATCATTTTCACACACACATTTCTCTGTAAAAAAAAAAAAAAAAAAAAAAAATCCATATCTTCAAATTTATTTTGTTCATATTTTTGTACAGGAAAATATTGTTTGTCTAAATGGATACAATGTACAGTGAAATGGCAGCTATGTGTGGTTTTATTGTAGCTACTTGCTTTCTGCTTGCTTGTTTTCTCTGTCTCTCAACTTGCTTGCCCTAGTGAGAGAGAGAGAGAGAGAGAGAGAGAGAGAGAGAGAGAGAGAGAGAGAGAGAGAGAGAGAGAGAGAGAGAGGGTGTCTTGGAATAAAGATATCACAACTTAGATACTCACTCTTGAATTCCTCTGTCTAGTCCTCTCCATCCATTTCCATTTCTGCTCCCTGTACATAAATAACGGCGGAGGTAAATAACGGCCGGTCTGTAATGTTGGCCGGGGCATGTGTCGACAGGCAGCGTTATTTCCACGCTTCCCATTCATTGTCAGGTTCGCGTCGCGAAGATTTTGGCTGATGCTATATTAGGGGATTTACGGTATGCCCTGAAACGCATTCGACTGACGGCAAGTGTGGAGAGACAGTGCGCCGCAGCCTCCCGCAAGCTCTCGAAAATCTTTCAAACTGAAACTTGTCGATCTAAAATGAAGACAGATTCATCAACTGCATAGCTTATTATAGGTATCCACAACATGATAAAAGAACTACAATATGCGTACCTAGATGCGTCATGAGGTGGCGGTACGCTGTAAGAAGTAACGGTACGCAGATGGGTAAAAATCAGAAGTCCCGGTACTGCGTACTGGTGAGTACCGGCCCAATTCAAGCACTGCGTGCGTGTAGAGACAGAGAGAGAGAGAGAGAGAGAGAGAGAGGGAGAGAGAGAGAGAGAGAGGGAGGGAGGGAGGGGGATGGATGGATGGATGGATGGATGGCCGGCCAGTAGGGCTGAACGATTTATCGTTTTCTGACCGAAATTGCGATTTCAGACAACACGATCATGTGATCGCCAAAGCTGCGGTTTTTTCAGCGCTCCTGACTCACCCAGGATCTGTTGTCAACTATTTTACACATACATGCCGTCCTCCGACCATCCTGCCAAGCTCACCAATCAGACTACTCGTAAGCAGGTCACGCTAACCAATCAGTATTAACCTGCTCCTGCTTTGTAATTAGTCAGAAATTACTTCAACTGGACCAGAAGCGGAGTAAGGGGATTTAATCGCCAAGAAAAACAGCACGTCCGTCATTTGGGAGTATTTCGGGTTTGAGGCTGAAGACGTGCACCAGAAACAGGTACTGTGCAAAACCTGTCGCGCTAAAGTTGCAACATCCAGCGGAAACATAACCAATATATACCGGTGATATAATCTCCCGCGAGAGGGTGCATTTCACGGTAGGGGCGCTGATTACGGCACAACACCGGCACTTGAAAAATCACCTCAAACATTTGCATGACGCGTGCATGACGAAAAAGTCCGGTAAAAAGTCCGTTGAAAAGTCCGGTGACTACGATGATCAGGCCCACTGTAGCAAACAGACTACAATTACAGCATATTTTGCCAGTGTAACTCCGTATGATTAGAGCAGCGGAAGACACCGGAAAGACGGATTTAAAAACCTCCTCCGCACGCTGGACAGAAGATACGATTCCCTCCCGCACCGAGTTCGGCGTTCACACCGAACGCGATAGACGCGAATACAATCGCGTGAGACGCGTGCATCGCGCCGCTTGATCATTTTGGGCTATTCGCGTCATTCGCGTCTTTCGCTTCATTCGCTTCATTCGTGTCATTCGCGCCATTCGCTACATTCGCGTCATTCGCGCATGACGCTCATTTTTGAGGGGAGCCGGCGGGTCACGTCGGCGGACCCTCCTCCTCCGCCTCGGGGTACCCGATGCCAGAGTCCGTGAGCCTCCTCCGGCAGCCACGTCCCTCGCACCTCTCGCCAGAGTCGGGGCCACATTCGACCTCAGATCAGATGAGACAACCCGCTGAATTTAAGCATATTACTAAGCGGAGGAAAATGAACTATCTAGGATTCCCTCAGTAGCGGCGAGCGAAGAGGGAAGAGCCCAGCGCCGAATCCCCGTCCGACGGGCGGGCGGGCGGACGTGGGAAATGTGGCGTACGGAAGACCGATTGCCCGGTGTCGCGAGCGTTCCCGAGGCGGCGAGTCGAGCCCGGCGCCTCTGATTAGCATAAAGTAGATTCGACCTCAACTTTAGGCAAATGAGGTGCGGCCAACTCGCGCGCCGTCTCTCGACATTCGCCGCAACGCTACCAGAATGCATTGCACGGCTTTTCACATAGACAATGAATGGGACGCGGGGAAACACCGCTGCCTGTGGACACGCACCTTGACGGTGTGAGGCCGGTACGGCCCCCGTCGCGCCGGGGTCCGGTCTTCCCGAGTTGGGTTTGGTAATGCAGCCCGTCCATCTCAGCTCATCTGTCTGTCGGCTTGAACTCGTCGCTGATTGGATGTCGCGGCGCGATGCCGCCTGAAAAGTTCGATATTTTCAACTTTATTCGCGCCGCGTCTTTCGCGCCGCGTCAGACGCTTCATTCGCGCCATTCGCTTCATTCGCGTCAGACGCGCCATTCGCGCCGCGTCAGACGCGCCATTCGCTTCATTCACGTCAGACGCGCCATTCGCGCCGCGTCAGATGCGCCATTCGCGCCGCGTCTCATCGCGCCAGACGCTCCATTCGCGCCGCCTCCGCCTGAATCGCGTGTCATCGCGCCATTTACATTGGTTTTCAATGTAGAGTCGCTGCTCAATTCGCGTCTATCGCGTTCGGTGTGAACGCCGACAGGTTGCCGTCCCACAGCTATACGCGGAGTGTAAGGAAAAAGTGGTAACCAATAAATGAATGACTCACCTATTTTAATGTCTGACATATTTTTTAGAAGGGTCATTTTATTTCAATAACAGTTTTTGTATTGGATTTACAATTCAATTATTACAGTTAAGGATTTTTGCACATTCAAGTTAAGACAGTCAAAGATGGCTCTTTTAGTTCATTTGTAATAACTGCCATTGGTCAAGGACTTTAAAGAATGAACATACATGTTTCTTGTTAATAATTTCATTTGGAAGCAATTTTTAACTTTAGTCCTTGCATTAGAGTAATAGCATTCAATGTTTTAATGTTACTGTACATTGTGAATATTGCAATGAAGCTTGATTAGAAGGAAATCGTGAATCAAATCGAAATTGCAATATCCGTCAAAAAAAATCGCAATTAGCGCTTTTCCTAAAATCGTACATCCCTAATGGCCGGGAGCGACCACCAGAAGGATCTATTCCTCACAGCGTTCAGGGGCAGAGCCACTGATGTCTGATAGAATCGCGTGCAAGAGAGAGAGAGCAAGAGATGGCCGGGTACAGCCACCAGATGGAGCTATGTCCTTAGCGTCCGGATCCGGAAACAGCTGGCGTAGGATACGTGTGGGGGCGGTGTATGTGTGTGCACATGCGTGTTAGCCAGAACAAAGAGAGAGATAATGCGCGCGTAATACACAAAGGATCAGTAAGCTATTGCCATTACACGGGAGCCCGTAAATGAACTGGCGTTAGTTCGGCGCGACCCCGGTCTTTTAACTGATGGTAGATCACTTACTGAACTCGTGAATGTGTCCGAGGTTGGACACGCACTGTTACCGAAATTAAACCCAGCGGCGTGGGTACACAATCAGCATTCAAATACAACAACACAGGAAGCAACGGACTCTGCGGTCTGTGATCAAAACTTAAAACACGTTAACAAGGATAACAAGCATATTCTACACTATCAAACTTATGTCTCTGCCCAGACAGATAGCCTCTTAAAGGAAAAGTTAGGAATTTTGGACATAGGCCCTCATTTCCAACTTACCCGAGGTGATATAGGTCGGTGGAGACCGTTTTCAGCACAATTGGTCCAGTCCTTATAGTTGCACAAGTCACTGTTGCTAAACTGGTGTTGAGCTAGCGCAAGTCAACGGTAACATCTAGCCTGTCTCTAAAAACAGCTTTAACTGCCCCGCAGAACACCCGAGACAAATGTATTATAACGTCGGACTATCGATGTACATGTCAGTGTTGGTAGAATAATTTTAGAAATTAAACCAACCTTGCATTTTCAATGATAAAACATTTTGAGGGACTAGTTTCTCAGCAGCAGCGGAATTTTACTTTGCGTGTTAGTAGTAGTGCGTAAAAACGAAACCTAAGCGCCCTACAGTCGTGACAGCTAGTACTCGTAGCAGCGTTATAAAAATGGTGCTTCAGTGTGCGTTCCTGTTATCCTGATTCCTTCCCGCTAGCATAGGACTGACAGCAGCTGAATAAACTCGCGTGATTGTCAGCGAAACCGAAACCGTCTTCCTCTGTAGCCTCACTAGCCCGGAGATATCAGGTGGAGGTGGGTTGCGAAGTGCCATCAGAGGAAGCAGGACGGAGGGTCGGGCAGGAGCAGTTTAAATACCCCGCTCTGAATGCAATTTGCCAATGGGGAGCGGACACGCAGAGTCAGCTGAGCCATCAGCTGATCTGTACTGACAGCTAAGCTGTTAGAGCTTGACGTCGTGGCCTGCCGGAACTAACGCTACGCTTGATTTTCCTCTTGTTGATCAAACTCGAATAAAGAAAACAGTTCGTGTTTCTTCCTTCTGCGGGCAACAATATAATCGCGGCTTGGCGATTTGGTCAGCTGACTTCAGACAGAAGCTGGTAGCTGGAATGCAGGATCCGGTTTTGTTCCTCTTCTGCAGGCGAACATAGGATTGCGCGGTTGTGGCAATCTCTCAGGATCCAAAACGAGTAATAGAAAAGGGGCGAGTCACGGAAAATGGGAAAAACAGTCTGTCGCTCGTCCAGCGAGCAGACTGTGGCCTAAGACAAAGGAAACGCTGCAGACGTTATAAGTTGGCCTCCTGTTGCAGCAGTGTGCTGCGGTGGAGGAGTCTACCTCCTGTTGCAACGTGGTGTTGTCATGGAAGAGCCGAGTTCTTAAGGCGGCGCCGGTTTATATAGCTCACGGCTGCTCCCGGGGACCCCCTGGGGTACCTGTGGTTGTCAGCCAATAGGGCACCAGTTGTGTGACGTTGCACTTCGCACCTCGGTGAGAAGTGAAACTGAAATGGCGGTTGTAGTTTTTTATCTCCTTTGTCCCTTTGTTCTGACCGTATGTGGAGGCTTTTGTAGGCCGCATTGTGTAGTCCTAATGGTGAGATCCCAACACTGGACTTTGCTGAGTGACATTTGTTTTATTTCATGGTTGGCTGGCCGGCTGAAGTAGAGGAGCGAAGTGCTCGCATCGGGGCGTGTGGTTTGACCAGTGTTTGAAGGTAGATGGGTGCCGTTCCATTGATGGCCTTGAAGACCAGTGCCATCGTCTTGAATTGGATGCGTACTGCAACAGGGAGCAAGTGGAGGTCACAGAGGAGGGGGGTCACATGGGAGATGCAAAGTTGTGCGTTTCTCAATCATGCGGAGGCACGAGACCAGGCACGAGCTGCTGTATTTCTTTTAACAATTTTTTTAGGCATAGATGCATTTTATTAGCAGTGGATAGATATGAAAAACAGTTAAAAGGCAGACTTATAAGGCAGTTTTTAATCACAGTGAGCATATGGGCAGGTGTAGGCTATTTAGTTAACACAGACTGTGAACCTCATTCATAGCATTTCAACACCCACGCAGGAACAGACTGTATGCATGTAAGGCTTTTCCATCTTCTGCCTTAATGGATGGCCATGAATAAACTTTACCTTTAAGCAGATGCTGTCATGTACTCATTTTCAAAGTGCTCCTGCAGTAAAGTCTTTGCCTTTGAATATCCAGTGCCATCAAGCATGTGTTGACAGCTTCTGACAAGTTGTTTTGGTTGCCCACTGGTGTACTGTTCCAAATAATGCAGGCAATCATCAGCGTTAAAACATTAACTTTAGCTTCATGGATGCGGCTATGTCTGCTTCGAGCTGAAGTTGTTCCTTTTGTTTCCTTAATTGGTCCTCTTGTGCCTCAAGAGCGTGCCTTTTCTGAAGCAACATTTGACTGGCAAGCAAAGCAGCCATTTCAGCTTCTGCCTTGAGTCGTGCAGATGAGGCTGTGGAGACATTAGATTTTGGTCCATATTTTCTGCTGCTCAGGTTTGATTCACTGTCACATGGCAATATTTCATCCTGGTAATATTTTTGAGAAGCCTGAGGCTCTGATAGAATCTGTTTGAATGTTCGCTGGTTTCTGCAATCCACATTTTAACATCCTTAAAAATCCTTGATTGTGTTTAGCGATGCTGGTGAACCTTGTTCATCAGGTGGGATGAAAGGCAACAGAGATTTGTGCAATTCAGTGGCCCCGTTTTTTTAGGAAAATAGCTTGGTTTACATTTACTTGACTAACGACTGAGGTGACAAAATGTCAATATTTCCTTCTAGCTTGCCACAGCACACTAATGGTCTACTGGACTTAGTCCTGTGTTTATTTGACCTGTCCACCTCCTCTCTCCATCCCTCTCTTTGCCCGATGTCTGTTTGCTCTACCCACAATGCAGCTGCATACAAATGCTCACACATTAAATGACACCAAGGAGAACAAACCAAAATTATTATTTGATGCCTTGATAGTTAGGGCGGGTTGTGAATACTGGTTTATTCTGACAGATAGAATGAGATAAAGGGCCCTAGTTTCGTGGCGCAGCGCAGGGTGGCGGAGCCGGCGCAATGCAAGTTTCGACCCGCGCAGCCTTGCGCACGGTCAGTTTGGCAGTTTGGTGGATCGCCTGCGCCAAGATGGGTGTGGCGGCGCAGCAGGGGGAGGCGTCACAGATTCAGCTTGGCGTAGCAGAAGTTTCGTGGCAAAAAGCCTCGCCGAGACTGCGCTGCCAGCTCCAACCTGGGGCCCGTACTACGAAGCAAGTTCAACATACCCAGGGTTTCTTTCAGAGATCCAGCTTGAGTTACCCTAACAAAGGAGATCGGAGATAAGCGGTCACACGAAGCTGGTTATCAACTCGTTAACTCAACCCAGGGTTTACCTGTCCAGCTATGAGCGCGTGCACATGAAAGAGGCGGCGTTTGCAGCATTTGACCAATCACAAACATGGATCAGTCTACGGCAGCGGGGCGGCCTATTTCACGTACGAGGAGCGAACCATAATATTACAGAAATACGAAGAAGTTAAACATATAATGCAGGCAAAAGGCAACAGTTTCATCTGCCAAATGCAGGAAGGACAGCTGGCAAAAACTCACCGACTGTGTGGATGCGGAAGTCGTATTAATAGTATTAGTAGTACTATAATATGACTGACCTATCATAAGGGCACTAGTAGATCAGACTGATTTGACTCCAACGGTAACTTCGCTGATAGCTTGGTGGTAGAGTTACCGACCCGTGTCACGAGGCTCCTTACAGCGGCCCAGGTTCGAATTCGCCCTGCGGCCGTCTTTTAAATCATGTCATCACTCTTTCTTTAGTCCCTTTAACTCTTACGATGTCCTTCAGCAATAAAAGGCCAAACATATAACTTTAAAATAATGAATTTGTTGCTTGGACGTATTCTTATAACGTGGTTTATGACAATATCAGCCTCACTCTTTCAGCTGTAATCCCGGCGGTGTAAAACGGACTTAAATCAAATAAATATAAAAACATAATTCAAAGTGGTAAGTAGGCTGTACGCTGACAAAGAAAAGTCTTTCCCTCCGATGAGAATCTGTATCTCTCATAAAAAACATCGTCAGGGACAGAAAAAGGGTTTTGCTGGTCTCTGTACACTCTATAGTTCTCCTACCAGACCCTCTCACCAAGACAGCTGATTGGTCAGTCGGCGGTGTGTTTCTCCACGTTGATCTCTAATCAGGAACATAACCTGCTCCGGAGCAGGTTAGCTCCACAGCGTAAGTTACCATGGTGATTTACCCCGGTAAGAAGTGAACCAGCGTCGTAGGATGGAAAACCCAGGGTTAACGCTCAACTTACCTCGCTAAGCACAAATCCTGCTTCGTAGTACAGGCCTCCGCTTCGTAGTACAGGCCTCTGGTGTACTTTCGGCGCAAGGCGTAAATAAAGTCCATTCATTCAATGCGAATCACAGCTGGCGGAGTGGAAGTTTGGCTGACGGCGCGCAGTGCGCACACGTCACCGAGATCTCACAGGCAGGTTTCCACAGTTCCAGGCACATTTAAATGCAATAGATAATCACAACAAACACTATTTAATGCAACTAATTGAATCAACACGGGAATTTATATCTATATAGATTGTCCCGTCACATGTGACGTCAGATCAAAGGCGGATGGCACGCGTAACGGAAACTCAGCCTCTCGGACCAAAACATCTCCCTCTCTCTCCTGTTTTTTTTATAATATCGGCATTGTTATTATTATGATACGCGCGCACAGCGTGTGATGCGCGTGGTGGGAGCGGCGGTGCTGCTTCTGTCATCGGGTTGTCAAGTGACGGATCTTGCACTGAACCTCCCCTAACGCATTAAAGGAGAGGAGAGGAGCTCATTTGATTGGTGAAGATCTGAGTCGGCTGTATTAATCCCAGTCCACGCCTCGTCTCCTCCTTGTCTCCCACTGAAGGTGCGTGTCCACAGGGGCGATTTTAAACGCGAGTGGACGCGCCGCTTCCCAGTATTGCACGCTTGGTGGGCTGCCACTAGAGGATGATTGACAGGCGCTCTCCTTCAAACAACATATTTTTGCGAGTGTTCGCGAGCGTTCCCGAGGCAGCGAGTCGAGCCCGGTGCCTCTGATTAGCATAAAGTAGATCCGACTTATACTTTAGGCAAATGAGGAGCGGCCAACTCACGCGCCGTCTCTCGACATTCGCCGCAACGCTACCAGAATGCATTGCACGGCTTTTCACATAGACAATGAATGGGATTCGGGGAAACACCGCTGCCTGTGGACACGCACCATATGTCAAGTCAAGCCAAGCCAAGCCCATCCCGAACGAGCCTGTTGTCTATGTGAGAGAGGAGAGCGCCTGTCAATCATCCTCTAGTGGCAGCCCACCAAACCAACCACCACACGCCGTTGGCGCGGCGCAGGTGCGCTGAAAGCTGACTGCGCCTGGTCTACGAAACTAGGGCCCAAAGTGATGATAAAGCATCTGTTGTAACATTAAGTAGAAACCCTGAATGCAAGTATGAACCTGACAACATCTCCTCTAAAGCAGCATTTCATGATTCTCTTTTGATTAAGCTTCTGATGTCTTTTATGTAAAACAATGCTCAGATTCCTTTTTCTATATCTCTTGTTCTAGACAGAAGTCTCACGTGTGATTTTGTTTTGTCCTCTATAGAAACTTAATGAGGCCAAAGATGAGAACCTGGAAATGCACCTGGAGCTCAACAATCTATAGAGATCTAGATGAAGGATGGCCAGGTTTAGTCTCCCAGTGTCACATGCAGTCTTTATAGTCAAAAGCATTTGGTTCAAGTTTTCATCTACAGAACAAAGTGTCAATCTGAAATCTGCTTTGTGTGCAGAAGCGATCTGATCATCAATAAAACATTTCCTGCATTTACATGTAAATATTTTGTGAAAGTCACTAACTGCGTCAACTATGTGGAAGACAAAGTTCCCTTGTTTAACCAAACATTAGCATTTATTGTTGGACATATTTCTATGTTCTGTCATCTTTAAAGAGTATCGATAAGAAACAAGTTTTTAGTTGAAAGGCTTTGCTCCCTTGGTTGATACAGGACTGTCCAACATATTTAAATGCATCATAGGGCATAGTTTTGGTTACTGTAATGGGAATTTTGGATGTTTGTAATTTATTATCAGAATATTTGTCAGGTCAGACGTCGATCCGCATCTCCTTTCTGACTGTTATGCTATGACGAAAATGAATGCCTGTTTGTAGATGATATGAACATGAGTGCCACATTGACATAAGATAATTTCAGGACTATGACGCCTGTGGTCTGTAAATCTTGACCTTGCCTGTACATCTTGTCTTTGTAAGATAGGACATGATCCGTCCTCTGTCCATGGTTCCTCCTCCTTAAAAGGGAGATTGTTGGTGGACTCAGGGTCGTTCCTGATGATTCTGAACCTTTGCATCAGAAGGCAGGGGTGAACAGTACTTTCTTCTGCAGATGAGAATACTTAGTGGAATAAACCTCGGAGAAAAAGCTGATCCTGGTTGTTGATCTTTATTGGGCAGATTCATTTTTCCACAACAATTGGCGTCCCTGGGTGGGCACCAAGAGTGAGAGGCGCGTGCGGACAGGACTGACGGTGAAATCTGTGCACAGTGGAGCGACGCTCCTACTCCAACCTCGGCATAAAATCCAGCTGGGACGTGGGGGCCTGACGTCCAACTATCGGCGTGCTCTCTCACTGTTGGTGCCCGCGAACCTGGTGGAGGGATCTCTTCAATATTCTCCGGTGAGTTTCTTTTCAAATTGTGGGCCAAAGACGAGGGTTGAGGTACAGTTCGAGTCTGTCAGCTCCCCTCCTCTGCAGGTGGTTCGAGTCCACTTCTTATTGACGTCTGGTTGTGGTACCAAAGACGAGGGTTCCAGTCCCTCCTCTGCAAGTGGTTCGAGTCCACTTGTTATTGACGTACAGTGCGAGTCTGTGCAAGTGTCGGCCAGCAGCTTGATCAACTGCTCTTTTCAGTTCGAGTCTGTTAAGTATAAGGTTTGGTAAAAACGTTTGTCTCACGGACTAGTTCCGTTTGGAGGGATTTACAGCAACGTTTTCTTTGGTTGTCTTCGAGTGGGGATGTGCATATCGGTCCGCCAGTATCGATACTTTCAGTTTGGAGTGTGTTTTGTTTAGAATCAGTCTTCACATCAAAATATTGTTTCCAAGTCCACTTTTGCAGGAAATATTAATGCATTGTAAAAGTCGTAATTTTCATATACACATGGACATCCAACAGTATCAGTGTCGGTATTAGTATCGGTGATACCAGCCTTGGTATCACCTGGTATTTGGATCGAAAGGAAGACAGTGGTATAAGCACATCCCTATCTTCGAGCCAGTAGGACAGCTGAGTTAGCTGGCAGATTTGGCCACTGCCAGTGTTATTCACCCAGACGGGTTAAGTCGGTTCAACAAATGGGTGATAAGCACTTTTTTCTTTAGAAGGGACCCTATAGCTTGCATTGTGTGAAGTAGGTGCCTTGCGAGGACCAGGACCTAGTTGTCATTTTTTGTGTGTTGTTCTTGTTGTGCCCTTTTCATCATTTTCCATCTCTAATTATCTTTTGCCTGTATGTCTGTGTGTGTGGTGGAGATTGGAGAAATATATTATAAGTAATATTAACTGTGAATAGGAACCTTGTGGTATCCCAAGGTCTCATCAACAGCGCTCCCCCTCTGCCCTCCCTTCCTCCGCTGCAGGGGAGAGAGAGAGGTGAGAGAGAATAGAAAGGGAAAAACCCTTTCCTCAAAAGTTTTGTTGCCGTTTTGTTTTTGAACTCAGCCTACGGACTGTTTTCAAGATCAAAAACAAAATCAATCAAACAATTGGCATACCGGTTCGACTTTAACAAAAGCCTAAATTAAACGCGAAAATGGGGTCAGCACAAAGCAAACGGGATAATGGCCTGGCTTTTAGCCCAAACCTCCAGTATATGATCACAAACTACGGTGAATCTTGCGTCGATCAATTTGAAATTTGGGTCACTGAGTGCGGTTTTCCTGATAGAGGCAGTTTTAGTCTCAGGCAATTGGAAATTCTAAAAGGCAACCTCAAGCAAAGGGAGAAAGATGACAGGGAAAGGAAGAGCAGAAGGGGTAGAAAAAGGGAGCTTTTCAAAGCTGATTGGGCTGCCTACGACAGCTGGTTGCAGGAAGCCAAATTGAGGTAAAGGGACAACAGGCAGGCAGGGAAAAAACAACCTCTCCCCCCCCTCCTTCTTCTCAATGTCTTAAACTAGATGCGACCCTGGACCTCGACTCGGCTCCTCCAGCTAGGCTGGTCGATCAACCACCCAACCGCCATCCAGCCCAGCCACAGGCCCAGGCAGCTGCCCAACCCGCACAACAGCCTCGGCAAGTGCTCTATCCCATCGACGACTTGGCTGCATTGGAGAGAGAGGGACCGGGCCACCGGACAGCCTCAATAGGCAGAGGCAGAGCCAGAGGGCTCGGCCACCAGCGATCACGATCCTCCACACCACCCCCTCGCTACCCGCATCAGCCGGACTCCTACTTCACCAGGAGTAAAAACCTAAACAACACGGAGCACGACTCCCAGGATGCACCCATCTTCATCCAGGCACCTATGGTCGAGGTAGCAGACGGAGCACAAGGGGTGCAATTGGTTCACAGGCCTTGGACATTTGCGGCCATGAAAGAGGCTGCTGCCCTGTTCCCCAAGGTCAGGGATGGGGGACAAAAGTATGCAGCGGAACTTTTGACTTTCTGCCAGCACTTCCGGCCTACCACTCAGGAGCTGCGCAGGCTGCTCATGGTACAAATGGGGGCAACCTGGGGCCAGGTGGCCAATGGCTACCCGGACGAGGACTTAAAAATGACAGACCCCACCTGGACCCATGCGAACAACCACGCCTATGTTGCGGCCATCGGTCAGCTCGCCACTCGCATCACAGACACTTTCCGCCTCAGGATGGATGTAACAAAATTGTCCTCCTGCGAGCAAAAGGAAGGCGAGCTGGCGTCTGAATATCTTGCCAGGCTGACTCAAGTGCACGACACCCACAGCGGCATTCCACGACCCGCTCTGATGGGGGACGATCAGCCCCTCTCTGTATGGGAGGCTCACCTACGTGATCGTTTTGTCAATGGACTGAGACCAGAGATCAGAGAAAAGGTCAAAGAAATGTGCGTCGGCTGGCTGTGTAATCTCTGTGTGCCTGTCTGATATTTCGTTCCAAGTGCCGCAGTTCCCGTTTGTTTCCTTGATCAAAGGAGGGGAGTCACAAAACTTGGAACCTTGGCTGAAAAAATGCATCGATGCAACTGAGTGGACACAAACGGACGACCCCAACACGAGTATCATCAGGGGTTAAAGGTGCACCGAGTTAAAATTCAAAAGGCGATCGCTGCTCGAAGAACCGTCGAAATTAAACTTCAAAACCCGAAGGTATCTCACGCACCACACCTCACACCTCCACACATGGGGACGATGGTCAATAATGTCAGTGACATCCCAGAGCTAAAACAGGTACCACCAGAGGTATGGGCACGACACAAACATGATGTAGGGTTGATAAAGAATGCTGAACCAATTGTAATCACTCCAAAATCCTCCTACAGGCCCTGCCAGCGGCAGTATCCACTAAGGAAAGAGGCTGTGGAGGGCATCAAACCGGTGTTTGAGGCCCTCCTCAAAGCAGGCGTCATCGTCCCCTGCGAAAATTCCCCCGTCCGCACGCCGATATGCCCGGTGAGAAAGATTCGGCCTCCGGGTGCGCCAGATGAATGGAGGTTTGTCCAGGATCTGCAGGCGGTAAATGCAGCAATCCACGCGCGCGCCCCTACGGTACCAAATCCTCACACAATCCTCTCACAGGTCCCACCTGAAAGTAAGTGGTTTTCTGTTGTTGATTTGGCTAATGCCTTCTTCAGTGTCCCCATACATCCCGACAGCCAGTACTGGTTCGCATTCACATTTGAAGGTAAAACGTACACATTCACTCGTTTGTGCCAGGGCCTGTCCGAATCTCCCACCGTTTTCAACGCCGCTCTGCGCGACAATTTAGAATCCTTAAGTCTGCCACAAAACAGCGCCTTGCTGGCATATGTGGATGATTTAATGATTTGTTCTCCCACACGAGAAGCCTGCGTGGCTGACACGCTGGCCCTGCTTAAACACCTGGCCGACAACAGCCACAAGGTCAGCTCATCCAAATTACAGTTCGCCTGTAATCAGGTCACCTTTCTGGGGCACATCATATCAGAAGAGGGGAAAACACTCTCCCAATCACGCATCTCTGCCATCCAAGAAATCCCAAAACCAGTCACAAAGAAACAGGTTATGAGCTTTCTTGGTATGACATCATACTGCAGACAGTGGATTCCTGACTATGCAAGCATCGAGGCACCGTTGGTAGCGATCGCTCATGGGCAGGGTCTCGCAGCACAGGACAAAGTCACTTGGACACCTGATGCGGGAAAAGCATTTGTTGACCTAAAACTAGCTCTACAGACACCCCCCACTCTGGGGCTCCCTGATTGCAGCCGACCTTTTACACAAACTGTTGACGAGAAGGGGCACTACATGACTTCCGTGTTACTGCAGGACTATGGGGGGCAAAAAAGGCCTGTTGCCTATTTCTCATCCAAACTTGATCCCGTGGCAGCCGGCCTTCCGGCTTGCCTCAGAGCTGTGGCCGCAGCTGAGAAAGCAGTCGTAGCTTCACGTGACATTGTAGGTTACTCTCCACTAACCTTATTAGTACCACATGCAGTCTCTATGATCCTTTTAGAGAAGAAAACTTCACACCTATCCCGTGCGCGGTGGCTAAGATACAATACCATTTTACTGGAGCTGCCTAACATCACTGTACAACGCTGCACAATACTAAATCCTGCGACTTTGCTCCCCACAGCTGAAGATGGGGAGCCCCATGATTGTGTGGTTGTCATTAACGAAATCTGTTCCCCCAGACCTGACCTCCGGGAAACACCCCTTGACAACCCCGACATGGAGCTCTTTGTGGACGGCTCAGCATCAAGGAACCTGGAAACAGGCCTCAACCAATCAGGGTTTGCAGTCACCACATTACATGAGACACTTTTGGCTGAGCCTCTCCCATCTAACTATTCAGCACAGGCTGCAGAGCTGGTGGCTCTGACTGAGGCATGCAAACTGGCTAGAGGTAAGACTGTCACTATTTTCACAGACAGCAGATACGCGTGGGGGGTTTGCCACTCTTTTGGACAAATTTGGGCCAACCGGGACTTTCTGACTGCATCGGGCAAACCCATCGCTCACCACAGACTGGTTGCTTCTCTCCTTGATGCTTTGCTGTTGCCACGTCACATCGCCATATGCAAATGCGAAGCACACACACACAAAACAGACTACGTTTCACAAGGAAACGCCTGTGCTGATTCTGCAGCCAAGGTCGCTGCTAAGCAACCTTTGATAACACAGCTCGCTATCACTTCCAGCCCAGCTGTAACACCCGATGCAGACTTACAAGAACTACAGAGCAGAGCAACACAGGGGGAGAAACATGCTTGGAGACGGGCAGGCGGGGTGGTGAAACAAAATGTCTGGTATGGTCCCAACGATAAGCCCTGCCTACCAGGCTATTTGTTTCACTATTACGCTAAATTGACGCATGGTCAAGACCACGCGTCAAAAGAGGGGATGACACGTGACATCCAGAGACATTTGTTCACTAAAGGCTTCTCACTTTACTCCCAAAATGTTTGCAAAAGATGCGTGATCTGTGCAACAAACAATGTGGGCAGAGGCATCAGGGTCAGACAGAGCACCCATCCCCCAGCAAGCAGACCGTTTGATCACCTACAAATGGATTTCATAGAACTAACACCAAGTGAGGGAAAGAAATTCTGCCTTGTGATGGTCGATATGTTTTCAAAATATGTCAAGGTTTTTCCCACTTCCAAACAAGACGCGTCGGCAGTGGCAAAAGCCTTACTTACACAAATTCTTCCCAGATGGGGAGTGCCCTCACGGATTTCGAGTGACAACGGGACCCCTTTTGTAAATGCCGCGCTTAAAAGCATCAGCCAGTACCTTGGGTTCGACCTGAGGCGACATTGTAGTTATCACCCAGCTAGCAGTGGGGCAGTAGAACGCGAAAATGGGACCCTAAAGAACAAACTTGCCAAATGTTGCGAGGAAACAAAACTACCCTGGACTAAGGCCCTCCCCATTGTGTTGATGTACATGAGGGGGAGAATCAGATCCAGAAATAACCTCAGCCCATTTGAAATCCTGTTCGGCCGGCCCTTGCGAACCGGGATTGGGCCAGAGCTAAGACAACTCCCTGAGACAGGGCATTGTGAGGATGAAATGTTGCGGTATTGCTCACACCTAACCTCTGTTCTCTCTGATATTCACAAACAGGTGAAAGACGCACTGCCAACACCCACCACACAAAAACTGCATAACCTGGAGCCAGGTGACTGGGTCGTGGTCCGAGATCTGAGAAGGAAAACTTGGCGATCACGAAAGTGGAACGGGCCCTACCAGGTGCTGCTCGTCACAGAAACTGCAGTAAAGATCGCAGAGAGAGCCACCTGGATCCACGCCAGCCACTGCAGAAGGATCCCAGAGCCATCAGCCCACGCTCCTACACAGGCCGATCAGAGAGAGCCAGATGGCATCGACCTTCAGCAGCCCGCCACTCCAGAACGGGGGGCGACGTCAGCTGCATCTGCTGACTACGCATCTCCTCCTGCTTCTCCTGCTGCAGATCGAGCCCTACTTCGGCCTCGCAGGCCTGGACCGACCAGAACTACCCACGGTGGACGTCGCCCCGGTCACCCGGCCGGAACAGAACGCCTGGTACCGAGCCGTCGCTTTGGCCGCCAGATTGGTGACGAATGAGAGTTGTTATGTCTGCGCCCAACTCCCCAATGGCGTGGGCACAGCACTGCCTGTGGCACCCTGGCCACTGAACATCTCTGAGACCATGGGGGTCATGGTGGCCTTCACCAAGCCTGTGGAATCACCAGAACGAATCATCACAAACCTTGCTCCTTGGTTGGAGGATTTGAACATCAGCGTCGTCAGCTACGAAGGATCCACGGTGAGATTCAGAAATGTTACAACTGCTCTGAGTGAGGTGCACCATTCAATAATGACAACAAATCCCACACGGCAACGAGGAGCTGTGTGCTTTGTGAGAGAGTGCCGGACATTGCTTGACCACAACCTGGGCACGTCCTTTTGTAACCAGACAGTCAAGGCCACGTGTGGCAGCGCATGGAACTCTGCATACACCAAACCTGAGTGCAAGGGCGTTAACCCTTACCTTGGCAGATTGAACCTCACACATACACACAGTCTAGGCAGAGAGGGGGAGGACAACCCCGTGGTAACCATGCCCTCTAGCGATGGGTTTGGTGCATTGAGACAGCATGTGTGGGTGTGTGGACAGCACGTCTATCAGTCCTTGAGACCAGGCTGGTGTGGGTCTTGCTATCTCGCCATACTCTTGCCTTCTGTTGCCATTGTGCCGAGCCTGGAATATTTTCACACTCATTACAGTCACTACTACAGACAACACGTGTTTCACAACCCGAGAAGGGGCTCTCGGGAATCCTCCCCTGGTGGGGGACTGTCAACAATGCACATAAGATTGATGAAATATCCCTGGAACTCGAAAATCTGACTGAACTCACAGCTGCCAGCTTTGCAGCATTGTCCCCTGTTGTCCAGGGCATCAGAAACGTGGCTCTGCAAAATAGAGTCGCCCTCGACTTGACCCTAGCCTCACAGGGAGGCGTGTGCCATGACATAGGGACAAAATGCTGTACCTTCGTGCCTGCAATAGATGACAACATGACCCATGGTGTTGCCCACCTGAACGAACTGTTACACAGAGAGAAAAGCAAAGACTCTGAGGCTTTTGAGGGCTGGGACATTTGGTCCTGGCTCACAGAGGGGGGGTGGAAAGCCACCGCCATCAGATTCCTATCACCTGTGTTGATGGTTGTGGTTGTAATGTTGCTGGTCGTTTGTTGCGTACTGCCCTGCTGCCGAGCTCTCGTGGGTTCGGCGGTGAGCTCTGCCGTAGGACAGTACCCTAAAATCACCATTGTTCCAGATGAAGATCTGTGGGTACCGCCCTTTTTGGATTCAGATATTGAGTCAATCTGAGATGTTAACTCACACATAGATGTTAGAAGGGGATCACACTACAACTTCATGCTTAATAATAAAACCCTTTTTGTGTGAACCTTGAAATGTAATTGTGAACGAATTGTCTCACACAGGAACCGCCTGTCTACCTGTCCGAACTTAGTTCCTTTACCTTCTACAGCTCAACCAGTCCGCTACAAAGGGGGAGGGTGGTTTAGAAGCCCTTCGTCTCAACCCGGTGAAGAATGGCAAACGACTTTGTCAGGGGGCTGTAGATTTTAGAAAGTAGCTGAGCTACGATGGTAGGTTATGGGGCCCTGAGGTAGAAATTCGTTCAGATACATGTATGTTATATCCTCACTCCACCTGCTAATCATATTTTGTGCATCATTTTCCCTGTAAGGTGAAGGTTTCAAAGCACCAGGTCACTGAAGGGTGGTCTGTATCAGAAAGAGAAAGCAGGGTTGGAGGGTTCTTTTTTTTATAATTATCCATTTCTTTTTCCTTATTATTGGTATATTTGTGATTATTGTGCTCATAGCAGACATGTTATCAGTAGAGTATAGAAGGTTGTATACTCCTGGGAAAGAGGTTCTGTTCCTGGTACCATGATGGCAACTCCTGATATGAAATTGTTTAGCTTGTGCTTTTAATAATATGATTTTCTTGTTTGATCAATATTGCTTGTTCACTATTTCCACATGCATGTGTAATGAAGAATGCAAATAAGAACAGCTTATGTTTTATTCTTTCATAATATAAAAGGCTTTTTCTCCAGGTTCAATGCATGCCCTGTTAAACCTTGCCGTGAATTAGAGACATAGACAATTATAAATTACCTTTTCTAGTGAACATAAAATGTTCAAAGGGGGGACTGTAATGGGAATTTTGGATGTTTGTAATTTATTATCAGAATATTTGTCAGGTCAGACGTCGATCCGCATCTCCTTTCTGACTGTTATGCTATGACGAAAATTAATGTCTGTTTGTAGATGATATGAACATGAGTGCCACATTGACATAAGATAATTTCAGGACTATGACGCCTGTGTTCTGTAAATCTTGACCTTGCCTGTACATCTTGTCTTTGTAAGATAGGACATGATCCGTCCTCTGTCCATGGTTCCTCCTCCTTAAAAGGGAGATTGTTGGTGGACTCAGGGTCGTTCCTGCTGATTCTGAACCTTTGCATCAGAAGGCAGGGGTGAACAGTACTTTCTTCTGCAGATGAGAATACTTAGTGGAATAAACCTCAGAGAAAAAGCTGATCCTGGTTGTTGATCTTTATTGGGCAGATTCATTTTTCCACAACACTGAACACAGTTAACTATTTACTATTGTACAGATCACTTTATTTGGTGCAGATCACATAAACTCGCCATTCATAACAGTTTGGAAGATTCTGACATTCCGAAGATTCTGAGGGTCGTGGATGCTGTAACAATGACTAAACTGACTGAATAAAGGTTTAACATCTGGTATCAAACAGCTTTTGTGAATTGTTAAATATGATTATATTTATTTTTTATCTTTTTTTTGGGGGGGGGGGGGGGGGTGAAATACATTCAATGGAGGACAGAAAAAGTTTGCATGTCTGTTTTTTTTTAAAGGGATAGTTCGGAATTTTGGACATGAGACCTATTTTCCAACTCAGCCGGTGTGTTCGAGACGTCTGGAGGCGTTTTCAAGAAATTTCATTAAGTTCTTCTAGTTGCCGAGTTCGCTTGTGCTATGGCTAGCGCAAGTCAATCGTTCTAGCTAGCATGGCATTAAAAACACTCGACACACCGCCCAGTGTTTGAGTGAGCTCCGAGGGTTTTTCAGAGAGCCTTGGGGGCTTAAGGGCCGACAAATCGGCGATGTTCAGGTGTGTATTTACCGGCTGGATTCTGAGCAGCGCGTCTTAGAGTTTTGAGTCCGACGGAGCAAAGTAAAATTCCGCTGCTGCTGAGAAACTAGTCCCTCAAAAAATGGATGATTCATGCGATGCGAGGTTAGTTTTGTTTCAAATATTATTTTATCAACACAGATATGTACATCGACAGTCTAGTGTTTTAATTGATTTGCCTCGGGTGCACTGTGGAGTCGGTATGAGTGTTTTTAATGCCATGTGTAACAGTTGGATATTTACCTTAATATAATTTCACCAAAATATTCAGTTATTGTTTTATTTTTCGCATGTTAAGGTTTTTCTCCTTTGCCTGTCTGTTTTGGGGAGCTCTGTGTGTGTGTACGTAGGGGAGGGGCTATGACGGGGAGTTTTGAGGTGCTGCGCCTGCGCGTTCTGGTCAGAGTCTGACTGGAACATGTCTGCAGGTAGGATGTGTGGAAGCTTCTCTCCCGCTAAAAGTACTAAAATGTTGTTTTATGAGACCGTTGTTTAACGGGACCAGTGCGGTTCATGCCGGGATGTTGTTGGGAGTGTTTTCGGCCATTAATTGCATTGTGTGTGTGTAAATAGTAACTCCGAAGCAGTTTGTGAATATCGCTAGTTAGCGTTAGCTTGTGCTAATGTTCGCGTTACACGCTTCATTAGCCGAGAGCCGATTCACGGTGTTTTTGGTTTGAGTGTGACTCTTTTTCTTTCTCCTCGTCAGAAGTGTCGACTACCTCTTCATGTATGCCGCTCAAGTCTCTCCTGTTTATGTTCATTTTGTGACATGTATGGAGATGGTTAATTACGTTTAATATATGTCCACTGGTTAATATGTGGGGATGCTATTTACATGTGAAATGAATGAATGAATGAGGGTCCTCTGAGAATAATTTAAGTTATTTCAGTTAATTTATTTTTATTTAAGTCAATTTAATATAACGTTTTGGGAATGATATTTTACATTCTTTACATATTATTTTCTGGTTTCTTTGATAAAAACCACTCTTATTTGATGGGTAAAAGAGAGTCTGACTGGAACATGTCTGCAGAAGTGTCGACTACCTCTTATGTATGCCGCTCATGTCTCTCCTGTTTATGTTCATTTTGTGACAGACTGAATAAAACGAGTGTCAGAGCCCACCAGCCCGTTTCCCTGGTTTCTTATCGCACAACACATCGCAGAGTACCGGCAGAGAGGGTTCTACATGGGTTACACATGCTAGCTAGAACGATTGACTTGCGCCAGCCATAGCACAAGCGAACTCGGCAACTAGAAGAACTGAATGAAATTTCTTGAAAACATCTCCAGACGTCTCGAACACACCGGCTGAGTTGGAAAATAGGTCTTATGTCCAAAATTCCAAACTATCCCTTTAACAACTCTTGCCACCCCTCTAAAGGAAACAAGTAAATTAAGCAAAACAATAGGTTATACAAAACTCAACTTAAGTGAAAAACAAAACAACCAACCAAAAAAAAAAAGTTTAACACAAATGAGTCATGAAGGGTAGACAGTCTTAGTGTTTCCATACATGTCAGAAATGGGTGCCTTGTTTTATAAATGTACCTGTCATGTAAAATCCTCATAAATTCTCCAGCTCACTGGACTTGCGTTGGAGGGGCCTCCTGTTTCCACTTCATACATGCAATTAAGGAAGCAAAAGCAATGGCATTTGAGTAATGTCTAGGAAGGAGTGTGTCCTCTGGCACTAATCCAAAAATTGCAACCAAAGGAGAAGGGATCTCTTTTGCTCTGAAAATGTATCAAATGTAAATGTCCAGTAATTATGAAATGTGGGCAAGTCCAAAGAGTATGAATGAGGGATCCTGTTACTCTCTTGATTCAAGGGATTATACATCGATTGTCCAACTTTTCCTTAGATGCAGTGTAGAACCATAAATTGTAGGAGCCCATGCCAATTGTGATCTATTATTTCAGACGCCAAATCAACTTCCCACTGGGATCTTATAATGGAGAGAAAGGAGAAATGAAAACGTTGACAGTATATTATATGTCACTTTAATTATTCATCCGTTGTGCACATTTAAGAATTCGGTCTTGGTTCGTTTCAGAGGGTAAATTAGGGAACTGGGGGTACCACCCATGCATAAAATTATGAATTTGTAAATAACTAAATAAATGGGTTTGTGGGATATTCTATTTTTGGGTCAATTGGGAAAATTTAACTAATGTATTATCAATATACAAGTCCTTAAAACTGTGTATACCCTTACTGTTCCAGATAAGGAAAGCAGAATCCATCATGGAGGGTGGGAACATGTGTTGGTGCTGGAATGACATGGAATTTAACCCAAACATTTGCTCGACTGATACCCAGATAGAATGCCAACGCCCGGAGCCACAGCCTCCTACTCCTGCCGGAGAGTCTCCGACTTGAGAGTCACAGAATCCTAACAGCTGTGAGCGGGTCGAATCCCTTCGATAAAAATTTCAAGACATTAACTCATTAAATCACCCAAATGAATTACATTTACATTTTACATTTGGGGCATTTAGCAGATGCTTTAGTCCAAAGCAGCTTACAATCATTTGTCAGAAGGAAGTGGAACAGCAATATATCACTGTCGGTACTTATATGGTAACTTGTATGGTAATACAGATAATTATATGATAACCCAAGAATAACAATGCATACAGCAAAGACCTTTTGCCGCTCTGACCAGCCCTGTCCTCCATGACCTCCCGCGTCTCTTTTATTGTGTCTCATTGCACTTGCTGTATCAAAGTGATGAGGAAGGAGGTATATAGATTTCAGCAGGCCTCAAGGCCCAGAAAATCTATATAAGGAGATGTGTGTGTGTGTGTGTGTGTATCACCAGAAGGATTGCTCAATACTTAATTTGTTTGTATGTCACAACAAGTAGATTAATAACAGAAATAACTGCAGGCCTGTGCTTCATACTGATAGCAGCACGATCAGTGCTCTCATAGTTAACCATCAGTCTGTTCAGGGGAATTGATGACATTGATGCCCTTCGGGATATGAAGACCAAGGAGGAGTGGACACGCTTGGTCGCTCTGCAAATCAGAGAGCCCTACCTGAGGAAGAAAGAAGTATAACACTTTTGGACTGTGTAATGTTCAGGAGTACATTTATGGAGGCTGGGCAGTTAACTAACATGTGTAGTCTGTTAAGTTAAAGCGAGTGTGCCCTGCTTAGCAACGAATATTTGTACTTGTATATTTTTGCTATCCAGTTCGTAATAAAAACTTTTGATTTTAACCGTTTGGAAGTATTTTGCATATGAGGCTATAACCACCAGGGAAAGGCTAATGATGTCAACAAGCTGATATGCTAGCAATGCTAAAGTAGTGGCGCAGAGTCAAGTAGCTCAACAAAGTTGGCAAAGCATCTTAAAGACTGACACCCCGGTCTTTATAGAGAGTTAGTTAAGCTCCCGTTTCAACAACATTGACATTTTAAATAGTTAAGCCTGTTGAGTAATAATTACGCTAGCAGCTCAGGGCTAATAAAAAACAGTAATGTAAAGACGGAGCTAGGCAAACGTGCGCTATCAGTCCTGCCTGTCTAACGTGGAGACGTCCATTTAACAGGATAACACAATAAGGTGTGTCTGAAAAGTCAACCAGCGACGAGACGGAACCAGTAGCAGTCTGCTCTGAAACCTGCTTCCAACAACAACTCACCAACTGAACCCAAAGTTAAACCTTCATTAAATCATTTTATGTACAGAACTCCCTGAGTTATACAACACAATTAAACAAACTATCAGATAATCAGAAAAAAGTTGTCATACAGTAAACCCGACAGTTATGTTACTGTTTTTTTTCTCTCTATGTCAGACATTGTTTTAAAAGTGTTGTTATTGATGTTGTTTGTATTGTTCTTATCCCAATTTTTTTTTAAATCTTGCCTCTTAATTTTTTGTAATTTTGTCAGGATTTTTTAAATATATATTTTACATTTAATAATATGACCTGCTATACCTAACTGTTTGAAAGTAAAGATCTGTGTCCCAGCTTGCATATCTAGTAGCCTACACACGTAGCTGTTATGGTCAATCATGTATTTTCATTTTTTTTTTCTTCAAAAAAACAACCGTGTGACTTATAACTGTCACGTCTTGTTTTGTGAAGTCAGTGCCAAGAGATTCGCTAACCTTCGGGCACGTCTGTTCTTTTGAACCCGCGGGGCGGAGACATACTGGAAAACAACAGGGAGGAGGGACACGTAAATCCCACCCAGGGAACCCGAAGACCACCGATTCGTCAGAAGTGTTTGACAGACAATCTATCTATCCAATCAGCAAACAGGATGTCTACGTTGAGCATTGAAGCAGATGTGTAAAGTCCTACCAGTAGAGCAATGGCTCTACACACACACACACAACGCGGGGCCATCCGTGTGGTGATAGATCGGGTAAGACCGCGCAGCACCGCAACATGTTGCGACACAAGTTTACCTTAACGGGAAGTGGGAGGTCCGAGTCCGGAACTATTGGTTCGGGCACAAATGACGGCTTAAAGTCTGGTTTTATGCAATAAATAAATAAACATGGCGTTGGTGTAAAAGACAGGAACCAACATTGACGCCAGTTAGGTGAGTGATAACCTCTTTCTTTTGTTTACGGAAACAATATAGCGTTAGCAGTGATGGGCAATATGAGCTCTCAGTGCTAACCTAATATGGAGTAATGTAATGTGTACGTTGTTAGCCACAAGCTTTTTTTTTTAGGTTATCGTCAAGTTTGCCACTATTAGCAAACACCAGTTCCATTCTTGTCAAGCGTTAACGTCTTAGCAAAGACGATTCGAGAACAGACTGAGGTGATCGGGCCGAGGCCTGTTCTACGAAGCAGGAACTGGGGTTAGCGAGCTAACTTCAGGATGGTCGCATCGAGGTCTGAGCATAATTAGCTACATGTGTGTAATATATCAAATTCAGTTGTTGCCTATATGTAGCTTTATGGTGTGTAATATCTCTGTGTATCTATGTGTCAGACTGACTGGTACCAGTCGCGATTCTATTATACAAAAAAAAAAAAAAAGAGGTAAAAAATGTCGGATAGTAAATTCATTTAATATAGTTTATTTGATAGGGACAATGCAGGTTAACATATTAACATTTCCACTCATTACATACAAGTTAATGTGACTGATGTTCTGCATACAGAGATTATAGCTGATGTTAGTTTCCAACTCCCGTCCCTAGTTAGGCTTTTAATAGAAGAAAGAAAGGTAATAAGAAAGACATCAAAATTACATAACAGATTAAAATGTACAATACATCTAAAATCTACGGAGCCCCCCTGGTGACATTGGATAAAAAAAAAATAACGTGTGGCCACGAGATAGTAAGGCGTGGCCAGGGGTGGACTGGGACAAAAATTTGGCCCTGGACTTTTTGGTCCAGACCGGCCCACTACAATCCGCGCGCAGATATCGCCCCGTTGATGTACAAACACATAAGTTCTTAATAACACCACTATACTAAACAATATCCCTTTATATTCTGAAGCCTTGAATAAAATAAAAGATAACTACGCATTGTGTTGCTCACTTGCTCTTAAGAAGGATACTCGAGAAAGGATTTAAGATTCAAGAGTGTTTATTTATCACTCACTCATACAGGTACAAGCAGTGAATCATGACATTGGCAGGCTGGCAGCCAGGTACTGCAGGTTAAAAACAGCTGAAGGGTGTCTGGGTTGGGACGGGTGAAATAATCTATGGGTGGGCTCACTGGGCTGCCTGGGGTCTCTGGTGAGATCATCTCCACAGCAGATGATGTACTGGGCCTGTCGCCTATCACGAACCTGGACATGAAAAGTAGAGGAATAGTGTGGAATAAGTTAAGTCTGAACAAGATTACATGCAAATAATGAGTCTGCACGCAATCAGAACTTTGGTTAGTTGGCAAAGTATGGAAAACAATAGTATATTGATCTGAAAAATGGACAAACACTAATTTTATTTTAGAAAGATAGTACAGCTCAACATAATGTATAGACAATGAAGCATGACATAAGAGGAAATACTTGTAATTTGTGTACTGCATCATGAGTAATATGTATGCAGATGTTTTACTGTAATATAGTTAATCAGTGTTTTATTAATTTGAACTGTATGTTAAACTGTTGAAGGAAAATAAACCATAAACACTGACCGGAAGAAATATATAAAGCATACATATTTGTTAAGTTGTAAACACTTTAACTCTGGTGACCTGATTTGGGGGATGTCATTATAGGTGAATATGGTTATTGTTTTCCAATACTTTAGATAACTAGATTTAGTTGTAACACACCACACCATCCAGAGTTTGCTATTTATTATGTCAAGTAAAGTTCATAGACAGTTAAGCAACCGTTCTGAACCATTTATTTGAATGAATGTTTATCCACACTATTCTGGAAGGCACATACCTGCTACCTCCTTCACATGGAGTCTCTTCTTCCTCAACATTTCTTTCAGCCTCCTCCTGCACCATAAGGGCAGTGATGGGAGCCTCAGTCTCTTCAGCCTCTCTGTCACTGTCAGACTCACGTGAAGGACACGGACCTGCTTCGGTGCTGCTAGCTCCGGCCAGGCCGGCCCCTGCTGCAAACATCTGTGTGATAGTTAAACTTTTAGCAGCCTGTGCTGCTAGAGCTTTTCTTTTCTTTTCCCTCAATTTTTCTGCACCGCCTTTGCGTTTTTTTACTTTCCTTCTCCATTTTTGTTTTTCGTGTGGTGTTATGTTGTTGTTGTTTTTTTCTCGCGCGCCGTCTCTCATCATCGACTCCTCATCATTAAAAGTGATTGGACGAGGGGGGGTCTAGAACATGCGTGGGTGGGACTCCTGGGCCTTTAAAGCCTCTCATAGGGCCATTCTGTAGACAGACAAGCCACCGGGCCAATCATCACCTCTCACCTCTCTCACCTCTCTGTCTGCAGCTGATCACTGTGGGCCGAGCTGGTGCACGTCTCTCTCCCCGGGCCGGCCGGAGAGTTACACTAGTTATCAAAGCAAGGCGAGGCATGGCAAAAAAAAATAAAATTAAAAAAAAAAAACAGCCGTCCATCGGCCCATTAGTGACCGGCCCACGGGGAAAAGTCCCGGTACTCCCGATGGCCAATCCACCCCTGGGCGTTGCCATGCATTATTATAGTAATGCATGGCCACGAGATAATTCACCTTCAGTAGCGTAATGGTTATCCATATGGAGCTGCCTGTCAGTGATGCTTATTCATGAATAAAGGCAATTATAGTCTGCTTTTGTATTCAAGAGTAGCTTTGTTATTATTGTCATGGCAACTGTAATGTCAGTAATAATGCTATGACAGGCTGGAGGAGCTTCCGTCTAAGTGAAACCGGACATGCCGGCTACTCTCCGAGTTAGGCTAGTTAGGCTACAGTATAGTTCACACGCCTCTGCGACCCACTGTATATGTAAACTTGATTAGTCCCAATTACTAGCATCCCTTCCCCGACATCAGCATATTCCTTGCATAGTCCATGCATTTTGATCAGCTGAATTAAGTGTCTCTTGCGAAGAATTACTCCATGCCCAACCGCAAGTGACTTAAGTAGGCTATGTCATTAATTCATTCCTATATTAAAATAAAATGAAATTAACTCAGACTTGTCCATGTTAACAATCAACAGTCTCTGCATGGAAATGACTGCAATAATTAACGCCACGAGATGATAACGCATGGCCACGCATTAACTATCTCGTGGCCACGCATTAACTATCTCGTGGCCACGACATAATAACGCGTGGCCACGAGATAGTAATGCGTGGCCATGCATTATTTTTTTTTTATCCAATGTCACCAGGGGGGCTCCGTAAAAATCAGTCATGACCCATTTAAAAATGCATACAGCTCTGATTTTGTTTAAGCCAGACTTTAACATTTGTATAAAAAATCTTAATGTCTTGGGTGAGTTTTGATTCGGTCGGTAGTGCATTCCACATCTGGGAACTTCTCCTTCCTGCCCCTTTTCTTCGCCCACTCATCTCCTCTCTGCCTGTGGCACCACTGCTGTTACCTAAAAAACGTTAGTTTTTTTTTTTGTGTCAGATTACTTGTTTATTTTGGGATAATGGGATTTGGGGTATTGTAGTTCTTGTGACCTGTGAGGACCCAGCAGTGCGTATGTGTGTATGTTTAACTACATGTTTAGAATCCACCTAAGACATGGAGTTAATGCAGGAATCTTAGTCTTCTCAGCTTTCTTCTCAATTAACGGATTATAATCTGCAGAAAAAATACAGCCAACATGACCTTGGTGTCCTCTGTATGATCATAAAATCATATATATTCATGTATATTCAACAACCAGTCAGTTGATAAACAACCAGTCAGTTTATCAAGGTGTTGTATTACATGACTAGTTACTCACGCTAAGATGTAGCATTAATGCGTTCGACCTCTGCCAGTCTGATAGTATGATGTTTGTGTTCCTCGCTAGTTGTCATCATGGAGTCTGCCAGAGTGCTCCAGCTGATGGTGGTAGCCTGCCTCACCTCTGCTCTACCTGCTACAGAAGGTCAGTGCCCTTTTACATTTGAGCCCTGACGCCATTTTAAAAGTCTTGACTTCAATATCAGTGTGTCAACGCCAAACTGAACGTAACCTCTGAATTTTCTATTGCTGTTTGCATTTCATGTAGTAGCAGTAGATGTTTTCCATGGTTCCAATCACACATACACAACACAAACATGGCTGGACAAATGTCGATAATGGCTGCATTCCATTCAGATGTTTCTGTCCAGTGTTGCATCAAATTCTGTGACCACAGAGGCCGCTGTGAGAACGGTAGATTCAACAAGCTAACTCTATTGATTAGTGTTGCACAGTACAAAGGGAAGAAACAGTTTTCGGTTTCACCATACATTACGGTTAAATTCATGGTGGTTATTTAGACCGCTGCAAATGTAAAAAATAAAGTTGTGGTTGATTACCACCATAGATTACTACAGTAAATACGGTACAGCTAGCTAGCAACAGCCTCCCGGACGCAGCCAACATGTGTTTGGTTTTGTCTCAGAGCAAACATAACTGAGGATGGTGACAGTGCAGGGCTCCAGAGTGCGACCATTTTGGTCAATGGTTAACTTGATGCATGATGTGAGACTTATGAATGGGAAATTTCTCAGTTTGTCTAACTTTCAAATAGTGGTTCAGTGGTGTAAACTGATGCTTTCAGTGTTATGTCCTTTTGTAAAAACACTAATGTTAGCCGAGACATGTAACTCGTCCTCGAGACTTAGCTGAATGGCTACATGTGCAAACAAAACACTGTCTAGACCAGTTTATTTCTAACCCTCTTCTGAATGGATTTTCCAACGTAACTACGATGTCTCTGCATTAGTTGTATTTGTTAGAAGTTCAATAAATGGTTAACTGAGTGACTTGAGGGTGAAAAATGAAGACAACAGTCTTTGTTGTTTTTGTTCAGAAAGTTGCTGTCCCCGTAACACCGGTCCTGTCTCACCGTCTCCGTCTGAGCCGGTGTTTGAACCGGGCGGTCCGGTCAGGCATAGTTTTAAGAACCGAGCGGTCCGGTTGGGTGTAGTTTTAAGAACTGGGCAGTCCGGTAGGGCGTAGCTTTAAGAACCGGGCGGGTGTAGTTTTAAGAACTGGGCAGTCTGGTAGGGTGTAGCTTTAAGAACCGGGCAGTCCAGTTGGGTGTAGCTTTAAGAACCGGGTGGTCCGGTCGTGTGTAGTTTTAAGGTTGTTTGATCCGGTCTCCAATTCGCCGCGGACGGGCTGACATTCTGCAGTACGGCCAGAGCCCGGCTGGGAACGCTGCCTTTACTGTCGGAGCGTCGTTGTTCAGAATCGTTAAAAAGCACCAGAAACACAACCGGTACCGGGACAGGTGCTGGTGGGCTGGGGAACCTCCCCCCTGCAGTTGTCTCTGTGAGCAGAACTTCAATAAAAAACAAGGAACATAACAACAGAGTTCTAATTACCAAATAAATGACCTGACAATCCAACAAAGAACAGGTGTTGAAGTATTGTCTGTGAAGATTCTCAGTCATGGTAATCTTTGAAAGCTTTACTGTCGGCAACTGGTCCTGCTTTAGGTTTTTGAAGATGTTTAGCTTCTCATCCAAGAGGCGTCTTCAGTTCTAACTGACTAGTGAGGAGTTTAGGTATGTACTCCGAGTCCTCATAGGATTGTTAATACTGGGAGAGGCATGTGTTGAAGTATTATTTTACTGTTTTTCTCCGTGGCATGAGGTGGACAAAAGAAAAAGCTGGGTGTTGTGTTTGCCTCACAAATCAAGTTAGAAGAATAGAAGATTCTCTCAAAAACACATGTAGAACATTTGCAACAGTGGCTGAACTGATGGCTCACAGAATTTGGTATTTTGCATGCATGGCACATTGTTGATACTGTTAGTTAACCAGTGTTACTTTATGCCACATTTCAGCTTCAGAATACGACAACCTTCTGGTGATCGCCCCACAGTCTCCAGTGTTAGAGATTGGGAGTAACTTCACGGCTACATGCGTGATCATCAACACAACTGAAGTGACCGCAGATGACCTCTACTGGGTTTTATCTAAAACCACGGTCCCCAAGGAACAGTACACCAAGGTCAACGGATCAGCTCTCAGTGTCACTATCCCTGTCACTGGTGAAGAAGCTCAGTGGTTATTTTGCAAATGCAAGAAAGTGTCACACTATTTAATCCTAAACGGAGGCCGATTTATGACTGGGATCACCCTGACCAAAGGCTGTAAGTGTTTTTTTGTTTTGTTTTCTAACCACCTCTATTTTCATACTTACATTGATCATTCTTTTTAGTACTTGTGGTCACATTTTACTACTGAGGGTTTTTACAACTGTACATATTTACGTTAAAGTTTATTTACGGCCAAAGTGTCTGCTGCCAACATCCTACAACAAAAACGTAGAGCTGGCAGACCTGTTTTAAATTTGTAGGCATTACGGTTTTGTGGACACAAGTATTTCCACTTTTGTTTTGACTCTCGTGGTTAAACAATAATGTTTGAGCTGGAAAACTATCTGAGAAATGAAAGGACAAACCATAATAAAAATGTTTTCCACTAGTGGTGGGAATCGTCTGTCACCTCACGATTCGATTACGATACTTAAGGCCCCCACACACCGCCCAGATGTCCAACTGCCTTATCCGACCACTCTCCGCCCACTCTGTTGCCTCTCGTCTGACCCGTTCGGCAGAAAAGTTGCGTTGTACACACCGCTTCGACGTGCTTCCGACAACACAGCAGCGTGTACGTTCTGCGCTTGCGCGAGATGCAATAAGCCTCCTTAACAACGGGTGGCGCTAGTCTCGTGCCAGTACTCCAAAACAGGAAAACAGGAAATGACGGAACGGAGTGCAGATAAAAACAATGCACACACAGTCTTGGTTCAGTAATCGTTCGACTCGAGAAGACCTTTGTGGACTAAATACTTGGCATTTCTGGAAAGATGACTCTGGCTGGGGTGACACTCGCGTTGTGTGCTCTCGGACTCATTATTTTACGAAGACGTCGTCTCAGTAGGGAACGAGTAATACGGAGAAACCATCGTCACTTCCGCCCCGCCCACACACCGCCATTGGATACTCTGATTCGCTAGCACACCGCCAATCAGAGTATCCAACGGCTCAGACGTCCAACGGCCCACCTCCTCAGACTTCGCATGCGAAGTCTGATCAGACAACGTCCGCGCAGCCCCGAAAGCTTCCGACGCAGCTGTACACACCAAACATATGTGTTCCCGACCACGTCCGAGCCTCTCCAAACGCTTCAGACGTCCAGCGGTTGGGCCGGTGTGTTCCTGCCTTTAGGGTCATGATTTGATTATTCAAGGATTCTCGATGCATCATGATGCATCTCCATTTTGGATTTAAATATATGGTTCTTTTTTTTTTACCATTAATACAAGCAGTTATGGGAAGGAAGAAAGAGAGCATAATAATAATTAAAAAAAGCATTATAGACGTTCCTGCATCGATGCAGAACTGTTCAACAGACCAGATCGCGATGCATCCTAGAATCGATTATTTCTCCCACATCTACACATAACTACGTCTCTTGTGGTTGTTTAATGTTTGTATGTGTGTGCTTGTCTATCCAGATCGTCCAGGGAAGCCTGAGAATTTGTCCTGTGTGGTGCTTCAGGAAAAAAAGTACATCTCTACCAACCTCAGCTGTGAGTGGGACACAGTAGGACGTCAGGCACCGGATATCCCCACATCATACACACTGAACGTTGCAGTCATATCGTGAGTACAGTCCTTTGTTTTTATGTCTCTGTCCATCCATTCTTTCTCGTGAATGTGATGTCTCAGGAACACCAGGAGGGAACTCTATATATTTTTACTCTGTGTGGGAGGAGCTTCTCCCCAGCCAGATCATTCCCCCATAAAACCGGCTATATTAGGTGATATTGGAAAGGGTGAAGGTTGCTCACAGATCTGACTCTGAGTCTAACAGCAGCCCTGGCCTTGACCTCACCACTTCCCTAGTACTCCTGTATTTTTTTCACATTGCAATATACTGTCTACACAAATATTGCAGTCAGTTTTGTTCCAGTATCCTGCAGCCATATCTTCACTGTGCAGCAGTGATGAAATGTATCATTTTGGGACCAACAGACCTTTCTGATCCAGAGACCTGGGCAGTTATGTGTGGACTGATTATGTGAAGGTCACATTCCATTTCTGTTCAATGAGATAACCTTACCTTCAGCTGCAGAAAAGGATATGCTGTCATAAATGATGAAATGGGCTTATCAACAAATAAAATAATATATGGCGGCAAATAATTTAATCTGTATTTGTTGTTTTGTTCACTTCCACTACATTTTTTTTTAATTGTCCACAGTTCTCAGACCTATCATGTGTCAACACGTGAAAACCGTGCCAAGGTGGTGTTTGTGGACAGTTTTCCCAATCACATGATACTGGAGATCTGGGTGGAGGCCCACAATAGACTGGGAAGGATCCAGTCTGAGCATCTGAAAGAAGATGCAGGATGGTTTGGTAAGTTAAATGATGTAGTAACATATGAGGAACGTCTGGTCTAACATGTACTCACCGTGGTCACGGTGCTGATGATAATGATGACAGCTTGTTCTGTTTGTTGTTGTAGTGAAAACAAACCCTCCAGCAGATGTCAGAGTCATTTCAGAGAAGAGTTTCCCCACTTCCCTTCTGATCAGCTGGACTCATCCTATCCCTAAAGAATATGTTAAATTAACGTATCAAATAAGATTCTGCTCAAAGGGATCTGACAGTTGGACTTATGTAAGTATGCTTCTCTCATTCTACCATTCCCAGTCAAATGATATTACAGTTGCCATGTTGTGACACTGAAAAACCTGGGGCCCGTTTCAGAAACAGGTTCAACAAACTCTGGACCTAACCCTGAACTCTGAGTTGACCAACTTTGAGATGGGCAACTCTGAGTTTTCGGTTTGAGCACGGCGGTTTTAAATTAGTTCAATCAACTCTGAGTATGTAAACTCAGTAACTGAGTTACGCGCGTGCCTGCCGACTCTACAAAGCCATCATCAATGGAGATCCGATACTATGATTCACCATGGCAACAGGGAGAGCGTTATTAGATACAACTAAGTCTTTATGTAGAAAACGAGGTGCATTGGCGTGGGGGACATTTACAGCCTGGCTTAATGTGTATAACTGAATGAAACAGTTGATTGATCTAAAGGTGATAAGTCTTTATTTTCAGCTCCACAGCGCGAGTGTGGTGTAATGGTAAGCAACGCTGCCTATGGTGCAGGCGACAGGGGTTCATAATTCAAAAAGTAGCACAATGAACAAGTTATCATTTGTAATCCCCCTAGGCACAAAAAGAAAGTGGCTTCAGTTGAAAATTAAGCATAAGAATATTGCGCAAATACGTTGACTATGGCATATGATTTTAATCATATTTCACATATTAAACAGTAAATATAAGCAGGTATTTCAACACAGAAATGTCCTTAAACATTTCATAAATCTCCCGTTCGCAAAAGAGCTAAATAGCTCCGCAAAGAATCTGGTTGCGGATTATGTCCATGATATGGAATGTTGAAAATGTCGGAGAATATTGTTTAGATAATATCTAATGTGATTGGAAGGAAGGTAATCAAAATTCTCTCCCGACGTAAAGCTGCTAGAATCACTTTTATTTCCGTATCGATTAGGTTGACGATGAAAGAACGGCACATTTTTTCAGAGCTGGTTCAGATTCCGGAAAAAGGCAGAGACATGTAGGGAGAAACTCAGGGTTTGTTGAAGCAAACCTGCCAGTGAGCAGGTTAGGTTCACGGTAGGGATGAACGATTTTAGGAAAAGCGCTAATTGCGATTTTTTTTGACAGATATTGCGATTTCGATTTGATTCACGATTTCCTTCTAATCAAGCTTCATTGCAATATTCACAATGTACAGTAACATTAAAACATTGAATGCTATTACTCTAATGCAAGGACTAAAGTTAAAAATTGCTTCCAAATGAAATTATTAACAAGAAACATGTATGTTCATTCTTTAAAGTCCTTGACCAATGGCAGTTATTACAAATGAACTAAAAGAGCCATCTTTGACTGCAACTTGAATGTGCAAAAATCCTTAACTGTAATAATTGAATTGTAAATCCAATACAAAAACTGTTATTGAAATAAAATGACCCTTCTAAAAAATATGTCAGACATTAAAATAGGTGAGTCATTCATTTATTGGTTACCACTTTTTCCTTATGCGGCGTTCACACCGAATGCGATAGACGCGAATTGAGCGGCGACTCTACATTGAAAACCAATGTAAATGGCGCGATGACACGCGATTCAGGCGGAGGCGGCGCGAATGGAGCGTCTGGCGCGAATGGCGCGTCTGACGCGAATGAAGCGAATGGCGCGTCTGACGCGGCGCGAATGGCGCGACATCCAATCAGCGACGAGTTCAAGCCGACAGACAGATGAGCTGAGATGGACGGACTGCATTACCAAACCCGACTCGGGAAGACCGGACCCCGGCGCGACGGGGGCCGTACCGGCCTCACATCGTCAGGGCTGAGCGTCGATCAGAAGGACTCAAGGCCTGATTATGCTTCCGCGTAGTGATCACGCAACGGCAACGCAACGGCGACGCAGTTGCTTGGAGACCGTGATGGTTCTGCGTTGGGTTTACGTGTCGAAATGCAATTCAATGCCACACCGGTAGAGGGCGCTATGTTTTTTGTAAAGACTGACCGACCGACCGAGACTCTTGACGTATATCGTCGTAGCCTCGTTATAGCGTATTTGTTTACTTTCCGGCTTTAAACATCCACAATTTTTCAGAACTTGGTGTTTTATTTCTTTGTGCAAAAGCGACAAGGTGCAAACAATAAAACGAGGTGAAAACAATAAAAGTAGCCTTTTAAAAGTTTAAATGGCGGTGTTTATGAATGGAAACCGGATAGCGGTCTCCAGTGGATGTAGTTAGCGGACCAATCACAGCCAATGCCGCTGTGTTGGTGTTGCGTTGGCGTTGCGTTGCCTCGACGCGCGTCGAGGATTTTTGGGAGGCACACGTCAGGCCCTTGCGTCGACGCAAGGGGGGTCCGCAAGGACGTAAGGGGTCCGCAAGCTCCCTTGCGTTGTGTCGACGCGGAAGCATAATCCAGCCTTCAGGCCCCTGCGCGACACCGGGCAATCGGTCTTCCGTACGCCACATTTCCCACGTCCGCCCGCCCGCCCGTCGGACGGGGATTCGGCGCTGGGCTCTTCCCTCTTCGCTCGCCGCTACTGAGGGAATCCTAGATAGTTTATTTTCCTCCGCTTAGTAATGTGCTTAAATTCAGCGGGTTGTCTCCTCTGATCTGAGGTCGAATGTGGCCCCGACTCTGGCGAGAGGTGCGAGGGACGTGGCTGCCGGAGGAGGCTCACGGACTCTGGCATCGGGTACCCCGAGGTGGAGGAGGAGGGTCCGCCGACGTGACCCCCCGGCTCCCCTAAAAAATGAGCGTCATGCGCGAATGAAGCGAATGAGCGAATGACGCGAATGAAGCGATGACGCGAATGAAGCGAATGAAGCGAATGAAGCGAAAGACGCGAATGACGCGAATAGCCCAAAATGATCAAGCGGCGCGATGCACGCGTCTCACGCGATTGTATTCGCGTCTATCGCGTTCGGTGTGAACGCCGCATTACACTCCGCGTATAGCTGTGGGACGGCAACCTGTCGGCGTTCACACCGAACGCAATAGACGCGAATTGAGCGGCGACTCTACATTGAAAACCAATGTAAATGGCGCGATGACACGCGATTCAGGCGGAGGCGGCGCGAATGGCGCGTCTGACGCGAATGGCGCGTCTGACGCGAATGGCGCATCTGACGCGAATGAAGCGAATGGCGCGTCTGAAGGTGCATGTCCACAGGGGCGATTTTAAACGCGTGTGGACGCGTCGCTTCCCAGTATTGCACGCTTGGTGGGCTGCCACTAGAGGATGATTGACAGGCGCTCTCCTTTAAACAACAGATTTTTGCGAGCGTTCGCGAGCGTTCCCGAGGCGGCGAGTCGAGCCCGGCGCCTCTGATTAGCATAAAGTAGATTAGACCTCAACTTTAGGCAAATGAGGTGCGGCCAACTCGCGCGCCGTCTCTCGACATTCGCCGCAACGCTACCAGAATGCATTGCACGGCTTTTCACATAGACAATGAATGGGACGCGGGGAAAAACCGCTGCCTGTGGACACGCACCTTCACACCGTCTAGGTGCGTGTCCACAGGCAGCGGTCATCTATTCGGCGCCATTTTAAGAACAAGTTACCTCGAAAACTTGTTTTTGTGTCAGCGCGCTCTCTGCTGCTGCTGCTGCTGCTGCTGTCTCAGGGACAAAAACCAGAGTTTCCCTCATCTCAGGGTTAACTAACTCAAGGTTTTCACTAAACCTGCTTTCTGAAACGGGCCCCTGGACTTGATATGGCTATTAATGATAATATATATATGAAAATAAAGCAGCTTGAACAGCAACACAAAAGAAACTCAACCTCAAACTTATTGAATAATCTGAAAGAAGCACGCAGGGACCTAAACAGCTTAATTAATGAAAAAATAGAGGGCAATTTAAGGTTCACTAACCAAAAATACTATGAAAATGGTAATAGGGCAAGCAGGTTACTAGCATTAAGACTTGAAAAACAACAATCATCGAACATAGTACAGAAATTAAAGGAGAGTAATTCAACTCTCACAAAGCCGGATGAAATATCACAGTCCTTTGCAGAATATTGCAAGACTCTGTACAAAAATACAGACACTTTCACAAATGATGAGGAATTGGCACAACAAAAAAATGGGATAAGAAATTAATAAGCTATTGTTACCAAATATTCCTGAGCATGAACTTGAATGATACTGTATGGGTTAAGGAGAGAATTTAATTCCAACATATCGCTTGATATGCGGGAAGAAATTTGTACTGAAGTAAATCTGGTAACTAATTCAAATGTTTGGAGAGAATTTAAATGGAAGGTAGTCATGAGGTTCTTTCGGACACCTGAAATTACAGCTAAATTTAGCACTACACACTCAAATAAATGCTGGAGAAACTGTGGCCCGCACATTGGTAATCAGACCCATATACTAGGTCTATTACCAAGAGGTATTGAAGGAAGAGCCAAAAAATATCTCTTACAGATACTACTAGTAACAGCAATTAAATGCATTACAGTAAGGTGGTTGAAGCCTGACTCTCCAACACACAATATGTGGACGGAAAAAATAAAGAAATATATCAAATGGAACAAATAACATATTCCCTGAGACTTCAAAAACACATCTTCACTAAAAGGTGGAGCCCTGCTATGGGTATACTGATATAACTCTGTTTTTTATTTCACCTTGCTTAATTCTATTTTATTGTATATTTTTCTTCGTCAGTATAGTCTCCATCACTTTTGTTGTACCTTGACTGTTATCTTGTGTATGAAACAGCTGATATGATGAATATGACTCTGTACATGAATTTGAATTAAACTTAAATAAAAACTAAGTTAAAAAAAAAATAATATATATGTAAACTAGGGATGCACCGAATATTAGGCCACCGAAAATTTTCGGCATACTTCAACATACGGATATACTTTTATCATCAAAACAACATGGCCGAAACGGAAAGTTGTGATGATGCAAACAAAAACCATGACCAGCGCCCGCTTGTCTGGATCAGCGCCAACATGTCTGCGGTGTTGATGTTTCGCTGACATCTATTCGGATCCTCTGCACTTCCTCTGGACTGCGCTTGATCCGCGTTATAAAGACCATTACTTGGATGTGTGATTAAACCCGCGCACGAGAATGGGAGCAGAGCGCAGAACAAACTTCAGATGAGGGGCATGCTCTCTGATATGTTCGATGAGACATTAAACATTTTATTTTTATTATATACTGTGCATTGTTGTAATGTCAACGCTAAATAAATATTTTCAGTCTTTTGTAATTGATTTGTTCTTTGAATTTCAAAGCCTTGATTTCACTGAGGTTAGTACACAGTCATAGCCATAAATGCAATGGTACTAATAATTGGAATATTCATTTCTTTTGGTGTTTCGGTTTCGGCCAAGAATTTTTTTTTTTCGGTGCATCCCTGATGTATAGTCTCCAGAGCAGCTCTAAAAGTATCCGAAATGTAATATTATTGGGAACTAGCATTTTATTTATGAATGGACACAATCAGTTGAACAACAATTGTATTAAAAAACGATTTGATTCTGGACTCACTTTGATTCGCATAAATATTTCTCTTGTATAATGTTTATGCTGTATTATTGGCATTGTACTTAACACCAACGACTTATGATATAGACTTTAAGATTTTAATATATATCACCAATTTTCCAAACCACACCCAAACGTGTAAACATGGTGATGATTGACAGCAGAAGTAGGAGACATGGAGCATGGCATATGTGTTCAAGACAAACAGTGACGTTTGTGAAACCCCAATGATGATGTATTTTTATTCATGTATTTATAGAGCTGTTATGGTGAGTTGTTGTGTCTAACTATAGATGGGACATGTATTATTACGAGTAAACACACATATTTGTCTGTCGTCCCTCTTTTCTAATCATTAGTTGAGAAAGTCAATCAAAGAGCTGTGTGTAATGTCTTCTAGGTACCTCTTGTGGACACTGCCATGGACATTCAATCCTTCAGACTCCAGAACCTTTCACCAGACACAGAATACGTCACTCAGGTGTGCTGCAAAAACGCTAAAAGTGGTCACGGTTACTGGAGCGACTGGAGCGGCAATGCTACCAGGAGAACACACGAGGATCGTGAGTGTGACCACCAAATACAACGTGGTGTTAAAAGAACACATTAACATTAATGGATTGTTTAATTTCTGTTACACCTGATGGATATAATATTGGTTTTCCATTCACATATATATATATATATATATATATATATATTTTTTTTTTTTAACTTTATTGCCTTTTATGCACATCAACAAGCAATTAGCATCACAAACAGAAAATCATCTCGTGATTGGGTCTCATCTGTCATGCATAAATATCACTGTATAAAAAGGTAGGGCACACACATACTATTCCAGCAAAGAAAAGTCAAATGGTGGTAGTTACATTAGTTATTTAAGATAGAATTTAGCTTCTGAGGTATAAGAGACTTAAGCAAAATATTCAATAACTGGAGTCCATCTTCTCATAAAAATGGGTACTTTTAGCTGTAGCTCGGCAGTCATATATTCCATCATGTAAACATGCTTTACTTTCTGTAACCATTGAGCGACGGTGGGGGGGTTAGGCTTCATCCAGTTAATAGGAATCATTTTGCTTGCAGTCATCAACAAAACATGTAGTATATAACATTGTTCTGTGTTAAACATGTGGTCAGGGAATACATCCAGTAAAAACAACCGAGGGTCCATGGGGAGGTTCATGGCCAGAATCTTTTCCAGTTCTTCTTTGGCCTTTTTCCAAAATGTTTGTATTTTCGGGCAGTCCCAGAATATATGAGTATGGTCACCGATCATACCACAGTTCCTCTAGCATTTGTTGCTGGGATTGTTTTTGGAGGCAAAAGTTGTTATTGGTGTCCTGAAGAACCTGGTTTTGACCTTCCAGTCAAATTCTTTAGTTGGCTTCCAACCCCCCCATGGCATCTGGAACATGTTTTCCCAATAGTCATCTTCTATTATTGCATTTAGCTCCAGTTCCCATTGCCGTTTGATATGTAGTGTATTATCCGATATATCTATCCTTAATTTATTGTACATGTGAGATATTTGTTTTTTTGTTAAGGAGCCGTGTTCAGATAGGTGTATAAAATGGCTTTCTATATTTGTAGGTTCCTTTTGTAGGTGTTCCCAGTCTGTATTTTTCGTAACATAATGGGCCCTAGTTTCGTGGCGCAGCGCAGGGTGGCGGAGCCGGCGCAATGCAAGTTTCGACCCGCAGCCTTGCGCACCGTCAGTTTGGCAGTTTGGTGGATCGCCTGCGCCAAGATGGGTGTGGCGGCGCAGTAGGGGGAGGCGTCACAGATTTAGCTTGGTGCAGCGGAAGTTTCGTGGCAAAAAGCCTCGCCGAGGCTGCGCTGAAAGCTCGCCAGCTCCAACCTGGTCTACTTACGGCGCAAGGCGCAAGGTGTAAATGAAGTCCATTCATTCAATGCTAATCACAGCTGGCGCAGTGGAAGTTTGGTTGACGGCGCGGAGTGTGCACACGTCACCGAGACCTCACAGGCAGGTTTCCACAGTTCCAGGCACATTTAAATGCAAAAAATAATCACAACAAACACTATTTAATGCAACTAATTGAATCAACACATGAATTTATATCTATATAGATTGTCCCGTCACATCTGACGTCAGATCAAAGGCGGATGGCACGCGTAACGGAAACTCAGCCTCTCGGACCAAAACATCTCCCTCTCTCTCCTGTTTTTTTTATAATATCGGCATTGTTATCATTATGATATGCGGGCACAGCGCGGGATGCGTGTGTTGGAGCGGCGGCGCTGCTTCTGTCATCGGGTTGTCAAGTGACGGAACTTGCACTGAACCTCCCTAACGCATTAAAGGAGAGGAGAGGAGCTCATTTGATTGGTGAAGATCTGAATCGGCTGTATTAATCCCAGTCCACGCCTCGTCTCCTCCTCGTCTCCCACTCACGCCTTCTTCTCCTCCCTCTTTCCCACTTGCGCCGGTGGGCGAGACGGGAGGTGTGCCTGCGCGAGCCTGCGCAGTGCACGAAACTTGCAAAGTCCAGGCGGACACCCGTCAGCGTGGCGCAGGTGCGCTGAAAGCTGACTGCGCCTGGTCTACGAAGGGCCCAATGTCTGATTTGAAAATACCTGTATAGATCACTCGAAGGCAGGGCAAACTTATCTCTATGTTGTGCATTCACATTTTTTTAAGTATCACATTAGAAAAGCTGACTGGAAACAGCAAACCTTATTAACCTTAAAAAAACAGATTTAACATTGAGGTGGTTTTTGCCTTTTTGTTGAAAAAAGTTAATGCACTAAATGGATTGTGGAAACTCAACATTTTCTCCGATATTCCCATAACGTGAATGTTTGTCTACGTCAGGCAAAGTGAAACATGACCCATGTCAGCTGACATGAAAGGTTTATTTAGTTTAATTTTTCAGCTTATTTATCTGTTGAAACCAATTCCTGTAGACCTCTCTCCATTTTCTCCCATAGATGGTTAGATGACAAAGCCGACTTGTGTTGTTCCTGGTTCAAACCTCTTCTTCTACTGTTTACTGGCAGGTTATTGACAGATTAGTGACCTTATTCACTCTTAACAAGTTGATAGAAATGTGCCTCATTCACATTTCTTCAAAATTAGCAAAAAATTAGCTATGACAGTTAAATTGAAAAATGACTAATCTGAGTCCTTTAAGCTTCCTTTGAGCCATTCAGTCCTCAAAGCACAGACATCAGTGTCTAATGAAGAAAGCACCACTGTGTGCCACAGTGTGCAGGCTGATGAAGGGTTACTTAGGGTTAGGGTTTGTGCAGCCTCATTGATTACTCCCCAGGACAACAACAATAATATTGAGGTGGTGTGATGTTTTTCCTTCAGTTTCCCTTGTTTCTCTTTTGTCTAGTACCGACAAGTAAACCAGATGTATGGAGGATCATTGCTGAGGGTGACAGCATAAATGAACGACGTGTGCAATTTATTTCTAAGGTAAATACCCACAACACCTCAGTTTTACCTAAGGACACAAATATTAATGTTGCATTGGAAATCATATAACAATAACATGTTAGAAAACCTAAAATGGTAGAGCATTCATCCGATCACTTAGGTGTGATGAACTGTCTAGAGCAGAGGTCTTCAATGTTTTTTTTGGAAGCAAGTTTAACAAACTCTGAGTCAAAACTTGAACTATATGTTGACCAACTCTGAGCTGTCAAACTCTGAGTTTTCGGTTCCAGAACAGCGGTTTTGAATTAGTTCAGTCAACTCTGAGTATGTAAACTCTGAGTTACTCGTGTGCCTGCCGACTCTACAAAGCCATCATCAATGGAGCTCCGATACTACGATTCACCATGGCAACCGGGAGAGCGTTATTAGATATTTCAAGTGTTTATGTAGAAAACGAGCTGATCCTTAGAAAGCGGACCAACGTAACTGCATCAAAGTAGAGATAATTGGCGTGGTAGACATTTACGGCCCGACACTGTGGCGTAACAGTTAGCAACACTGCCTACGATGCAGGCGACATTGGTCTGACTCCCGTGGCTCACAAAGTAGCGCAATGAATAAATAATAATTTTCACATAGGTGTAATCCCTTCAGGCACAAAAAGAAACTGGCTTCAGTTAAAAATTAAGCATAAGAATATTGTGCAAATACATAGACTAAGGCATATGATTTTAATCATGTTTCACATATTAAATAGTAAATATAAGCGTCTATTTCAACAAAGAAATGTCCTTTTTCAGAAAACTCCCGTTCGCAAAAAAATCTGTAGGAAAAGGTAATCAAAATTCTCTCCTGACGTAAAGCTGCTAGAATCACTTTTATTTCCATATCAATTAGGTAAATCAATTCGGTAAATTCAGATTCTGGAAAAAGGCGGAGACATGTAGGGAGAAACTCAGGGTTTGTTGAAGAAAACCTGCCAGCGAGCAGGTTAGGTTCACGGAGTATGTTGCCATGGAAACTGACTCAGATTTATGCTGAACTGGCTTTGTGATCCCGAAAAACCAGAGTTTCCCTCATCTCAGGGTTAACTAACTCAAGGTTTACTCTAAACCTGATTTCTGAAACGGGCCCCTGGTGGACCCCCTATTACATATCATATAAAATACGGGCCAATAATAATGTGTAGTGCAGCCTATAGTGCCATGTATAACAGTACTTTGTAATGGTGTGTATGTATATAATGATAAGCCATTAAATTATTAATTGTTGGCAGATTCATATTTTAATTCTACTTAGGAAATTTCAATTTTTCAACATAATATTAAACAAACAGAAAAATGTATATTTGCTTATTAAAAGTTGTATTCATGTTAATGTGTATTTTTGGAAGAAAAAAAGTTTGGGATCAAATTATTTCAGGGACCCCCTGCAGTAACTCTGTGTACCCCCTAGGGGTCCCGGACCCCCTTTTGAGGATCTCTGGTCTACAGAGACAGCCATCCTCTGTTGCTATCTACACATAGATTTTGTTGTGATATGACCATATACTCCAAATTAAAAGGACTTAATTAAATTCATTCTAAGCAAATCAATGTTCGGCTTTACCCACGTGGTTCTTCGGGTGCAGGAGGTCTTCTGGGGCGATTCAGGAAAGTAACATACAGTGTGTAACTTTTATCCTACCAGGATCCTGTACTTGCCAATGGGAGGATCATTAGATTCAACATAAAGATTCAAGCCCGAAAGGATGAAGGGAAGAATGTCAGTTCAGAGTGGGAGAGTATCAACAGGTCAGACAGCAGCTCAATCACCTTCCTCAAACAGATTCACCTGTCGAACAAGAACTCTGTTAAAGTCTCCGTCGTGGCTGTCAATTCTGTGGGGAATTCTCCTGAGTCATCACTGTACGTTGCACATGGTAGGTGTCCATATCCATATGAACCTCTATAGGCATGTATATTACAGTATTTATATATATATATATATATATCTTGGTATGTGTGCTTGTTCCAGAGCTGGCTCCAGTTGAAGAGCTGAAGGTGTGGCCCCATGAGGGCCAGCTGTGGGTGCAGTGGAAACCTCCCAAAAACAAAACCACAGCTGTATTGGAGTATGTGGTGGAGTGGGTCAATGATAATCAGACAGACTGGCAGAGGGAAAACAGAAACACCAGACGCACTGCCATTAAAGGTAAACAAGAGTATCTGGTTTCAGCATGCCATTTAAAGTTATGGTCAACATTCTGAAAATCAGTTGAGCCTCTGAGACAGATTTGAAAACAGGGTTCAACATGCTATTTAAGGTATCATCCTTCCTCTAGACCAGGGGTATTCAATTAAAAGTCACTGAGGTCCAGTTACTAAAATTTCCTCCAAGTGAAGGTCCGAAACTCACAAGTCCAGCTTTTGTCTTATTGCCTACCCCACATTTTCATATGGTTTCAGCAATATTTAGTGTCAATTTTCAACACTTATATAGTAATCAACTAAATATTTTACCATAAATAAAAGTAGTCCCAAGTGAATGAACTTAAGGCGTTTAAAAACCGAACACAACTCGTCTCTTTGTTTCCGTCTCTTTTCTGTAATGTCTCAGCAACTGCGTTCAAGCACCCCTTCACAATTGTCCCATCACTAAATGTTTTTTTATGTTGCCCCAAAATCCACGATACCTTAAGCGAACATTCGTTTGCATGTTGCTGGGCTGTAAATGAATGCGTGATCAGTTGGGTAGATCCGCATACTGGCCTTGCAGTTCGGTTATTTTGCGTGCCCTCAGCTCGGACTTCAGTGGATAACTTTGCTCAAAATATCGGTGCTTCGTGTCGTAGTGGCGCTTCACATAGCCACGTTTTCGGAGCATATGAGGCACACGGGTTTGGAACTGCCTGCCAGACGAATGAACATATATTTCTACGTCCATTCATCTTAAAACAACGGTTTTCCACATCAAACTTCCTTCTCTTGGAGCAAGCCATGTTGCCATCGCTGTCTTTCTCTTTCCTCTTGCTCGCTCTGGTGCGCGGAGGGTAAACAAACCATTTGATTGGCTCAATTCAGTGAAGTCATTGTCGTATTAACTGGAGTAGCTGCACCCACTGTAGCCGCGGGTGTCGAAAAAAAGATAATGCTCTATGAAAATTATCTATTCTCGTGAATTCATCAAGATTGGTCATGGGTCCGGACAGAACCATCAATCGGTCCGGACCCATCCGCCATTTGGGGATGCCTGCTCTAGACTACAGTATCGGGGTTCAACATGGCACTACAGGTATCGTCCTTCCTCTAGACTACAGTATCGGGGTACAACATGCTATTTAAGGTATCATCCTTCCTCTAGACTACAGTATCAGGGTACAACATGCCATTAATGGTAACTTCCTCCTTCTAGACTACAGTATCGGGGTACAACATGCCATTTAAGGTATCATCCTTCCTCTAGACTACAGTATCGGGGTACAACATGCCATTTAAGGTATCATCCTTTCTCTAGACTACAGTATCAGGGTACAACATGCCATTAATGGTAACCTCCTTCCTCTAGACTACAGTATCAGGGTTCAGCATGCCTTTAAAGGTAACTAAGGTAATTAAGGTGTGTAGAGTCTCGCCCCTTCCTGTGTAGAAAAGCTCTTGATTACTGTTATGAAACTGGCTGCACTGGTTGGGAGATGGCTTTAGATAAACACATCAAACACCTTTCAGAGAAACCCAGGTGTGTTGTAATGCTGGCTGATATCCTGTATGGCTGTCTTTCACTGCAGTGATGCTGGGGCGCACCCCATTGGTACTCAGGTTAACTGCAGCTTAGAATGTGTACCCTGCAAATGATGGCTAAATGGTCCTCATTTTGGAAACTTTATCTTCTGCTTTGATTATCAGATGCTGGCTTAATGTTTTTGAGATTTCTGTATTGGAGGATGAGAGGAAATCAACTACTGACAGGAACAATAGCACAAATCTTTAAACAGTATGGAAATCAATGAACAGAAACGTACTTATGTTGTGTTATCTGTCATTCCAAATTCATCTCCAAAATGGTAATGCTATTTTAGTGCAGACTGATTAGAAAAGTGTGTTTTTTTATCCAAACTGACAGTGGCTGTGTGAACTGTAAACTTTTAACAACCACTATTCAACATTTACATTTACATTTAGGTCATTTAGCAGACGCTTTTGTCCAAAGCGACTTACAATAAGTACATTTGTCAAAAGAAGGAAACAAAGAAACCACGACGTATCATTGCCGATACAGTAAGAGCTAAAAATAGAACAAGTGTTAGGTCCTCATCTGAGTAAAGTAGTAATTCAAGAGCAACAGTGCTACGATCAGAGTGCTATAGGTAAGGTTTTTTCTTTTTTTTTGTGGGGTGGGGGGGGGGGGGGTGTCGAGGGAGTGTGTTAGTGGGTCATGCTATGTAGAGTCGAGGTGCCTGCAGGTCAAACTTTACTGGTTCTCTGCTTTTACTCTTATTATATAGGTTTGAATTTACCCTGACCTAAAATTGAATTAAAATCTTGATGTCAAAATCCAGGCAACCTTAAGAAGTTTGTGTGCTACGACGTGTCTCTGTATCCTGTCTACTCTGGAGGGACTGGGAGGCCAACCACCATACCAGCCTTTCTGGAGCAAGGAGGTCAGTAGTGAACTATTGTACTTTAAAGGACTGTCAACAGTAAAAGCTGCAACAAACTCAACACTTTTCTGATGCATGGAAACATAAACATTTTCTGATCAAATACATTTCTGATGCATGGGACATGATCAGTTTCTTGAGAAACACCCCAATGTCAAAGATAGGAGACAGAGAAGAGAACATGTTTAGAAGCTGGTAAGTGTGAAGATTTAAAATCCGGAAAACAACTCAAATAAGGTGAACTACAACACACGTCCCACAATTCATGTATCTAAATGAAAAACATGTGTTCAATGAGAATTATAATTGTTTTAATTGTGACATGACTTTTCCATACCACATTATACCTAAAGTGAAGGTATCAGTGTTGCAGCACCTGCTTCAACCAGAAATCAGTGCTCCGTTTGAACCTGCGGCTGCAGCAGACAGAACCCCAGGGCCGCAGGGTTCTGGATCTTTATGACTTGAAGTGGTGGTGTTTATTGGATGTACTGCTTTTTTCCACAGGGGGGCAACAAAATCAACACAAACGTGAAAGTTCCTGATAGTAACTTTAACAAAAGTCGAGATCAGTTGTTTAGTTTGTGCAGCTCTTTATTGGCTTCAACTGTTAAAAACCTGTTTGAAACATTGGTCAAATGAAAAAAAGATGAATGGGCCATGATTAAAATGATTCACGATAGACTTTATTTACAATTAAATTGTTAAGTTTTTCACTCTTCTTTTTTATTAAGTTCCTTCAGAAATGTTGCCACAGATGACCAGTATAAAGCTATTTGCTGTTGATGTCCTTTGTGTTATTGACTATAATCTGTGATGTTGCTGTGTTGGTTGCAGCTCCGTCAGGAGTCCCTACTCTCAAACTGAATGGTAAACCGGGACGTAACGAGGCAGAGCTGGTCTGGGACGACATACCCGAACCCAGCCGGCGAGGCTTCATCACTAACTACACCATATTCTACAAAAGTGGATCTGAAGTACATGGTATGTACCGCTCCAATCAATAATTTCCTGATGGTTCTCCAGCCCCGTCTTTGTTGCTGATTTGTGTTTGGCTCTTTACAGGAGTAACCGTGCCAGCGAACACCACCTCATACACTCTGAAGTCACTGTCCAGACACACCCAGTATAGCACCTGGATCAGAGCTTCAACCATCCGGGGCTCAACCAACAGCAGCAGTAACACTTTCATCACTCTCCAGTATGGTGAGTGGAACCTTCCTCAGCATGATGCGATATGAGACCATGAAACAATAATAAAAACACACAAAGTTTAATTTCAAAGACATTTAGATTATGAGGAAAAACAGCTGTCACATTTTCAGTATGTATACACCATCTGTCATTCAGCAGAGAACACTTTGTTTCATGCTCATGTAACGAGGGAGTCTTGATGATTAGTTTCATTATGACTAAACAACAGCTCATTGAAATCTACTACTCTGGCTTGTAGAGTTGTTGGTATAGTGTAGTGTCTCTAAATGCCCTCTGTGTCTCCTTCAGCACCAGGAGAGATGGAGATGATTGTGGTTGGAGTGACCCTGGGCTTCCTGTTTGTGTTCATCATGACGGTGGTGCTCTGTGTCCAAAAAAGAGATGTGTAAGTTGGATGTCTCTGAGCAGAGACCAGTCCACTGTGTCCCTCTTTGTCTGAAGACGTGTGTTCACTCAGAACTCAATATCCACAGCCCCTTTTAGCCTGCCTTCCCTCTGCCTGATTAGCACTGCTTTTTTCTGCTATGTGGTTAGTGTGAAAGGTACAGATGGGTGTCAGAATCGTTCCGGCTCCGAGCCGGCGATGAAGGTAACGATAACAGGAGAAACGAGGCGAGAGAAGGGTATCATTAAGATTTTAACGGTACTACTCTAACTGCTATTGCTTAATGATCCGGTATTTTTATTTGTAAAAAGTTAACAGAATAAATATTGCTTTATTTTGTATGCACTGAATATAAATTAACATTCTTGAGTTGCAAACTGCAACAATATTGTTTTGAACAAATATAGGGCATAACAATATTATGGAATGCAATGTAGAAATATAAAATAAATACAATTCAAAAACAATGATTTATTGCAAAAGAAAATTGCAGGCAGAAGTAGCTTCTCGCTCGGTGTTGCGGAGGCTTGAGCACAGAGGCAGCTTGTTCCAGTGTTTGTAAGGAGAACAGAGTAGCTCTCTCATATGATGGACTTTCACTAAATGTTTCTGTCAGGTTGCATTTGTGGCCACGTGACGGAGCTTCTGCACACATCTCTCTGGATCGGGAAGTTAAACATGTCTTCATCACAAACGGAGACGACAAGATAACGTTCATGTCGCAATAATAATTAAGAAACGTATTTACTTAATTTCTCCAGGACCGATAGCAGAACCGATAATTCGATAATACATTTTTCATCATTTATCCATAGCCCGTTTTAACCAGGTTTCCGTACGCATCTGTGGGATGAAATAATTCTATGATGCATCGCAATGCTTTCAACGATTCTGCATTGATGCAGGAAAGTCTTTTATCAATTATTAATTCATTATTTTATTTTGAAAATATTTTTGATGCAATCTTTCCAGATTGTAAGTAATGTAGCACATCAACTGTATTATATTTTGGTGAATTGGTGTGAAAGATTTGAAGGAAAATTATCGTCATATCTAAATCCAAAATAGATGCATTGTGAACTGTTTAATAATGGAATCGTGAGGTGACGATGCCCACCACTAGTATTAGTACTGTTGTGGTATTATTAGTGTCTTTGCTGATATGTGAACCTCAGTGTTTCCTCTCTTTGAACAGTATCAAGGAGAACTTCTGGCCCCAGATCCCAAACCCTGGAGAGAGTACCATTGGAAACTGGTCTCCTGATTATCCTGTGAAGGTGAGGACTATTTATTCACATACTAAAACAGTGTGACCTGTAGAAGGTGTTGCTCCAGCTCTAGACTGTTATGTAACTGCAGCTGATTCCTGACCACTGAGCTCTCATTCACTAACCCCGGCAGCAGTTACTGGACTCTTGAGACTCGTGGTTTCATAATGTTCCACTCAGGTCCAGGTTCTGATGTATCTTTAGGCTGACGGAGCATTTTGTATGATAACGCTTTGGGACAGATTAGGGATGCACGATATTGGATTTTTTGCCGATATCCGATATGCCGATATTTTTAAAACTCATTTGGCCGATAACCGATACCGATCGTCAGTGCGCGTGAACCAGATTCTGTTAACGCGCCGGTGTCTTCTCTTATCGCTAAACGGCATGGAGTAGCTACACTAGAACAATTTTTTAAACTACATGTTTCAACAGGCCTACAGCACACAGTGTCACAGTTTTACTGATATTCTACCAAATAATTAACTAATAATCTATTTAACACACCCTTTTAACTGAACTATTTTAACAGTGCATTTCTATGAATAACATCCCCGCACGCTCACAGATCAGTGGAGCAAACCCGTTTCTTGCCCGCTTCTTCATGAAGCGTCTGTCGACTCAGCGTGCGCACACAAAGCCTTCCTGCCCCGCTCAGCTGATTACACCTCCGCCTCACCTGCGGAGCCATACACACCGCGGAAAGGTTTGGCGTGGGCGAGCGTGCCTGCTCAGTGCACAGTGGGACAATCAGTCTCCACCTGAGGGGCGCTTGGCATTACCTCTGACTCGCCGTATTGTGTCTGCTTCAGTGATATGATCAAACAAATGTTGCCGACTGCTACTTACGTTTTAAAAGAATGTGTCTTGGCTCCTCCTCGCATCACCGACGCTGAACAATCGCTGCAAATACAAATTTGCTATCTGTTTCCGACACCTTAAAAAACGTACACACCGCCGACATTCTCCCTCACTCTGCTGCAAGTTGAAGTAGGTGACGTGTGGCGTTGCGATGCGCAGGCAATCCTTGCACCCTCCGGCATTTAACCTGATTTAATCAAGGAAGCAGCAGTCTTTATTTATCGGTTTAATATATCGGCGTGTTAGCCGATATCTGATAATACGTTTTAACTTCAATATCGGCCGATACCGATACCTTGCCGATCATATCGTGCATCCCTAGGACAGATCCTAACAACTGTTATGTAGTGATGCACACAGGTCAGTATGGAGGGCTTCTATTTGGGACTTGGTAGAAGGGTCTCCCTATACAAAGGTTCTAGGTATATGATTCAGGGCTGAAATGTTGAGAGAGCTGATGTTTATGATTGATGGCTTCATCTACAGATATATGAGGAATGAAGTTGAGGCTTGTTATATGAATGCAAGTCTCAGTGTTTGCACGTACAGCCTCACTAGTGAAACCAGAGGCCTCAGAATCTGATAACTGTTGGCTTCTGATCATAATGAGAATGTCATCGTCCACAGGCAGAGGCACCGAAAGAGAAATGTCTGTCCGGCATTAGTGTTCTTGATGTCGACGAGTGTGAAGGAAAGTGTGTGTTTGAGGAGGACAAGGCCAGCCTGCCTCTGAAGAAGGACAAGTATCTGTCTGAGGAGCACAGCAGCGGCATCGGCGGCTCCTCCTGCATGTCCTCGCCTCGCCAGAGTGTGTCCGACAGTGACGAGGGCGGAGACCTGGCTGACACCACGGCCAGCACCGTTCAGTACTCCTCGGTGGTGGCCTCCAGCGGTTACAAGGGTCAGACCCCCAACCCCCAACCCCAGCAGGCTGTGTTCTTGCGGTCTGAGTCCACACAGCCCCTGCTGGACTCTGAGGAGAACCCAGACATGATGCTGCAGGAGGGCAGCAGGCGGTCCCAGCGTCTCACACTTACTGCAGGGAAGGAGGACAGTAGCGAGCATCTGGAGACGGAGCAGCAGGAGGTGCTGGAGCCTATGGACTTCTGTCCCCTGGAGGAGGACTCGGAGCTGACAGTACCTGCAGCACCAGTGTCCAGCTACATGCTTCAGCTGGGTGGCTACAGGCCTCAGTGAGAACAGACCCACATGTGTCAGCTACGTCGGTGCGAACACGCCTACTACTATGTCAATGCTTCTGTGCCTTAAAGTGGCAGTAGACACGCTTTTGAACTCATCATCACAATGTGATGGCTCTAGAACAATGACACCATTATCATTTCAACAGGTTCCCTATGATATACCCATCTGTATCTCATGAGTTTTCATCACAAAGGTAACCCAAAGCAGGAAGAAGGAGAATGCTGCTGTTTTCCCTGCTGTTCTCAGTTATTATCAGCATGTAGCAGTGTCAGTCCTTTACCATCATCATTACGACTATCATGTGTAATAACAGTGTTGACAGCTTATTGCAATGAAAGTAGTGAGCAGTTTATCCAAAAGGTGCTCATTTGCATATTGGAGACCTACATGCTTGTAAATCTTAGTGCTTGTATTATTCATATATATACTATTAACTATGTTTTCATTAGTTTATGATCTGCTAAATCTAAGAATCGTGGGGGTTTCAATAGTTTAGACTGAATCCATCATATCTGCACGGAGTTTATCCACCATGTTTCTCCAGGAGCCCAGAAGGGACAAACACTGGCTCCAGAGCCTTTCATTTTGTTGTGTTTACTTGAAGGCCACTGTTGTTCACTGACATTCTTGTAAAGGGAGGGGTTAGTGGAGAAGTATCTGCTGATTCACCACTAGATGGCACTTAATCGTGCACACTGGTCCTTTGAACATCCACGTTTGCAGCTGACGTTCCTGGATCCCTCCGCTACTTTCTTTGTCAGGTCTTTAATGAAGTAGAATGGACTCAGTAATCAGTTTTTATATTAATGTGTTGACCTCTGTCACCGTGCATCAACCATATTATTGGGAAGTGGCCTGATAATGTGATCAATCACTCAATAAGGTCTGTCAGACCTGGTCTAAATGGCTTCAATGGTCTGGATGGTTCTGAGGCCTTAAAATTAAACCGATATGAAACATATATGGAGGAGAGAGAGTTGAAAGACCATAAACGGTAACACACACTATCTTGCCAAAAGTATTCACTCACCATCCAAATAATATAAATCAGGTGTTCCAATCACTTCCATGGCCACAGGTGTATAAAAGTAAGCACCTAGGCATGCAGACTGTTTCTACAAACGTGTGAAAGAATGGGTCGCTCTCAGGAGCTCAGTGAATTCCAGTGTGGTACTGTGATAGGATGCCACCTGTGCAACAAGTCCAGTCGGGAAAACTTTGTGGGACAGTTTGGGGATGGCCCCTTCCTGTTCCAACATGACTGTGCACCAGTGCACAAAGCAAGGTCCATAAAGACATGGATGAGAGTTTGGTGTGGATGAACTTGACTGGCCTTCTCAGAGTCCTAACCTCAACCGGATAGAACACCTTTGGGATGAATTAAGAGTGCTGAGAGCCAACCCAGGACATGACATGTGCTGTAACCAATGTCTGCACCGTTTCAGTATAAATCATCTGTGTTGATAAGTGTCAGTCTATATAAGACAACAGATGGTTCAGACCAATGGTGTGAAATCACAACATTCAAAGAGGTCAAACGTTTCATTAGCTTCCGACAAAGTAAAGTATGTCCGTTTTGGAATGCTGTAAATGGTTATCATTATAAAATATTAAAGAAGTGTTTTAACTAATGTCTGTGCTTAAGATTTGTATAAATGACAAAGTATATTCAAGAAAGAAATGGATAAAAGCTACATTCTGACTTCCTTACTTGACTGAGTCAAAATATTGACAAAGTATCTATTGATTCGATTAATGTTGTAGTTTTTATGTCATCAAGTTGACTTAGTATGGGTGTTTTTTTTTTTTTTTTTTTTTTTTAACATGCACAACTTTTTTTGTGTTTGGTGTGTTTTATCCCAAATGGAGCGATGGAGTGCGATCCTGCGCACAGAGATTAAAGCAGCCATGCAGATAAAAAGCAGAGTTTTTTAAAACTGTAGTAGCTGACAGGGTTTCTGTGTGAATAACTTTGAAACAAGGGAGAGTAGGGGTACTGGTGAGCCATGTAAGTATATTCCAAGTAGCAACGTTCACATACGTCCTTTAGAGTCCCAGCTGACCGCTTGCATCCTTAACGGCATCCAGAGTCACCGAAGAGTGAAGCTCTCTCGCTTGAAACTCAATTACTATGCTATTAAATCAAACACAGGCACAAAACCTGAATATATAGCTCATCCTGATGGCTAGTTACATTGACTACATTAAATAACTACAATCAGGTTATTGACAGTTACCTCCTGCTCAATTCAAGTGTTAATAGCTCTACAACATCGTTGCCTCAGTCTGCAATGAGAGCATGGTGTTTGCTGCCCTCTACTGGGCTCAACATACTGCAACTACAGCCAACAGACACCTGCTTCGACTATTTACATGCAACACACTGTACTGCCCACATGCTCCAGAAATGCTCCGGCCCGGAAAACTCAATACAGGCGTGTTCAGCGAGCCAGGCAAAATATTTGTTATACGACAGCTTCAACATGTGACTTAGTAATTAAGAGACATAATATAACATTGAAATGATCATAACTAGTATGTATGTTGTGCTGTAAAAAATGGAATGAAAAAAAAATATCATAACGTCTCTTGGCATCACACTTACTTTAAAGAAAGGATGCACACATGGAATAAATCAGAAAGCTGCATCTCTTGACTCCTGCTGTTGGCATCACTGATGCTCCATTGGACTGTCGATATTAGCTTCACTAGCAACTTGTCTGCACCAAGGGTTGGGCTCTGTGCTTGATTGATATGCCTCCCCTATGAGCCTTATCTCCCATTGAGGTCCCGTTGCCCCTGTCACTCCAGGACCCCTCAATGTGTTAAACATCTCTGCTGAATATCAGGATCTCCAGATGGAGCTGTTTCCCTGCCTCCCCACCTCCCAGATTATTGTGGTATTTATCTGCTGCCCAGAGCTCCTCTTCCAGCCGGCTGAATGTACAATCTATCCCGTCGTGAACGTGAGACAATATAGAAATACATTTGGGAGCCTCTGGCAGCAGGTATCCTTCTCGTCACCGGTAGGCGCTGTTTTACCAGTAATCACCTCTGCTTAAGCCGCTTCAAGAAGCTATCATCTTTTCTAAGGTGGAGCTGCTTAATGCTAGTCATTCCCTGGGGATCAGAGAAGGGGATGAATGGAATGCCCCAGATGTTTCCCAAGCCATGATGTGCTGAGAAACTTTCCATTTTTGTTTGTGTACCTGGATGATGATTTTCTCCAGGAGCATGGAGGACCATTTCACACAGGTCGTCTTTGCTGTTACAATGACTCTTGGTAAAGAGAATTTTTGTGAAAGCTGAAAAATGATTATGCAATTACTACTTCTATGGGTACAACTATTACTATTACTACTAAACTGCTGCTATTATTTTTACTGCAACTTTTACTTCTACTCAGTAGGCAATTTGAGAGGGGATGAAAAGAGAGATGGACAGTTAGTTAGTAACCAGAGATGGACAGTTAGTTGGTAACCAGAGATGGACAGTTAGTTGGTAACCACAGAGATGAACAGTTAGTTGGTTACCAGAGATGGACAGTTAGTTGGTAACCAGAAATGGGGAGTTTGTTGGTAACAAGAGAGAGGGACAGTTAGTTAGTAACCAGAGATGGACAGTGAGTTGGTAACCAGAGAGATTGACAGTTAGTTGGTAACCACAGAGATGGACAGTTAGTTAGTAACCAGAGATGGACAGTTAGTGGGTAACCAGAGATGGACAGTTAGTTGGTAACCACAGAGATGGACAGTTAGTTGGTAACCAGAGAGATGGACAGTAAGTTGGTAACCAGAAATGGACAGTTTGTTGGTAACAAGAGAGATGGAGAGTTAGTTAGTAACCAGAGATGGACAGTTAGTTGGTAACCAGAGAGATTGACAGTTAGTTGGTAACCACAGAGATGGACAGTTAGTTAGTAACCAGAGATGGACAGTTTGTTGGTAACAAGAGAGATGGACAGTTAGTTAGTAACCAGATATGGACAGTTAGTTGGTAACAAGAGAGATTGACAGTTAGTTGGTAACCACAGAGATGGACAGTTAGTTGGTTACCAGAGATGGACAGTTAGTTGGTAACCAGAGAGATGGACAGTAAGTTGGTAACCAGAAATGGACAGTTTGTTGGTAACAAGAGAGATTGACAGTTAGTTAGTAACCAGAGATTGACAGTTAGTTGGTAACCACAGAGAATGACAGTTAGTTGGTAACCACAGAGATGGACAGTTAGTTAGTAACCAGATATGGATAGTTAGTTGGTAACCAGAGAGAAGGACAGTGTGTTGGTCACCAGAGAGATTGACAGCTAGTTAGTTACCAGAGATGAACAGTTAGTTGGTTACCAGAGATGGACAGTTAGTTGGTAACCAGAGAGATGGACAGTTAGTTGGTAACCAGAAATGGACAGTTTGTTGGTAACAAGAGAGATGGACAGTTAGTTAGTAACCAGAGATGGACAGTTAGTTGGTAACCACAGAGATGGACAGTTAGTTGGTAACCAGAAATGGACAGTTTGTTGGTAACAAGAGAGATTGACAGTTAGTTAGTAACTAGAGATTGACAGTTGGTTGGTAACCACAGAGATGGACAGTTAGTTAGTAACCAGAGATGGACAGTAAGTTGGTAACCAGAGAGAAGGACAGTGTGTTGGTCACCAGAGAGATTGACAGCTAGTTAGTTACCAGAGATGAACAGTTAGTTGGTTACCAGAGATGGACAGTTAGTTGGTAACCAGAAATGGAGAGTTTGTTGGTAACACGAGAGAGGGACAGTGAGTTGGTAACCAGAGAGATTGACAGTTAGTTGGTAACCACAGAGATTGACAGTTAGTTGGTAACCACAGAGATGGACAGTTAGTTGGTAACCACAGAGATGGACAGTTAGTTAGTAACCAGAGATGGACAGTTAGTTGGTAACCAGAGATGGACAGTTAGTTGGTAACCACAGAGATGAACAGTTAGTTGGTTACCAGAGATGGACAGTTAGTTGGTAACCAGAAATGGAGAGTTTGTTGGTAACAAGAGAGAGGGACAGTTAGTTAGTAACCAGAGATGGACAGTGAGTTGGTAACCAGAGAGATTGACAGTTAGTTGGTAACCACAGAGATTGACAGTTAGTTGGTAACCACAGAGATGGACAGTTAGTTGGTAACCACAGAGATGGACAGTTAGTTAGTAACCAGAGATGGACAGTTAGTTGGTAACCAGAGATGGACAGTTAGTTGGTAACCACAGAGATGGACAGTTAGTTGGTAACCAGAGAGGTGGACAGTAAGTTGGTAACCAGAAATGGACAGTTTGTTGGTAACAAGAGATATGGAGAGTTAGTTAGTAACCAGAGGTGGACAGTTAGTTGGTAACCAGAGAGATTGACAGTTAGTTGGTAACCACAGAGATGGACAGTTAGTTAGTAACCAGAGATGGACAGTTTGTTGGTAACAAGAGAGATGGACAGTTAGTTAGTAACCAGATATGGACAGTTAGTTGGTAACAAGAGAGATTGACAGTTAGTTGGTAACCACAGAGATGGACATTGGTTGGTTACCAGAGATGGACAGTTAGTTGGTAACCAGAGAGATGGACAGTAAGTTGGTAACCAGAATTGGACAGTTTGTTGGTAACAAGAGAGATTAACAGTTACTTAGTAACCAGAGATTGACAGTTAGTTGGTAACCACAGAGATTGACAGTTAGTTGGTAACCACAGAGATGGACAGTGTGGAAGAAAACTCTTCAGGTCCAATTCTGTAGCTGGTTCAAATGAGGTTTAATCACTGACAGTGGAGAAAAGAAATTCACAGTGTGTCTATGAAGATCCAGTCTGAGGAATGGCCTGGCTGAGTTGAATTTATACAGAACAGTTTGATAGAACAAAAGGGAAGGCGTCGTGAGTGGATTTGCATTGAATCAGCACATGTCTCTCTGCAGAGGAAGAGACATCTGTTAAGGTGTGACCGTTCTTGGGAGAGCTAGACGATGTCACTACAGGGGTCACTCATCGGGCCTTGATCAATGTATTTGAGACAGAGACCATTCAGGAAGAGGGAAAGATCAAAGAGTCTTTTCATCAAGACGGCAAGGGTTAACACAATGGAAAACAGCTCAGCAGGACATTTGATGTTTAGAGAGAAAGGAACATTATACCAAAACCAAATAAGAATTCTAAGGTAACACAATTTCTTCTACAATTCCCCATTTTGTCCTATAGGACAACACTAAATACACAAGAAAATGTAATCAAGTGAAGTAAGAAAATTACAATACATCAATTCTACACAATTTGTCGAAACCATCATGAAATAATTCTTTAGGTACGTCGTGAGTAGTTCGTTGAGTCATCATTTTAGTAGTCACCTTAGCTGTAATAATTTTACACATTGCTCTGATACAAGAAAAAAATAATAAGGGCTAATAAAAAAAAAAACAGATTATTCCAACATAACAACAAAAACTATAAAACAGATTAAACCAACAAAAACATATTGAACTATATTTGTACCCCAACGGCCAATGAGTGTTTCCAACCATTCAAAAGGGCTACTAATATCGCTGGTGTGCACTTCATCAGCAATGTATTTGACGTGTGCAATGACATCAGAAAGGCTAGCATTATAATCTGACACATAAGTACAACATTCAACACAAATCATTGCACAAGTACCACCCTGGGATGCTAAAAGATAGTCTAAAGCTGTAGGCAGGAGGCGTAGAAGAGGTTGAAGTCCAAATGATTAAAGTCCTTGGTCACGGAGGAAAGCACAAAGTGACAATATGAAATTTATGTCATGTCCACTTCCGGTGCCTTTAATACACAATTCTAATGGTCCTGGAACTACACTAAGAGGGGTGGTAGCAGGGGCATCCATGCACGCCTGACACTTGTTTATGGATATTTTGCAGGATAAAGTTCTAATTTCAGGTGAAAACTGGAGAAAGTTCATGGGTGTGAGATGTGTGTGTATTCCGGTGAAGTATATGACACGTGTCACATTCGGAAATGGGCAGAGTCATCAGTGGGAAGAGTTCATCAGTATTATGTGGGATGAATCCACATGTGTAACCGTTATGGTTAGAATTGGAGCTTTGGTCAGCTATCATTCTAGGCAAGTTGATATAAGTGTTTGTAGAAATAATTTGGTCGTGTGTGGAGATTGTATTTGGTCCAGTTTCCCGTTTCTGACGAAGGCTGGAGACTGCAGTCGAGGAGGGATGAGTTATCCCTGATATGCTTCTTTCTGGTGGCTCCATAGCTGCAGTATTAATAAGGAGATCTTCCGAAGCAACCTTCTGTCCCCATTGCTTAATACTGGTACTGCAAAGGAGCCACAGGAACAATAATCCGGTCACGAGCAGCAACATTGGCGTCAGTCATCAGCATCTGGTCAGAACAGCAACGTTCCAGGTTGTTCTCCTGCTGGGCTGTTGATCTTCACTGGTCCATGTTGGCATCCTGCTGGGCTGTTGATCTTCACTGGTGTGAAGAGTGGATCCATGTGGGGTGTGACACACTTCATGACAGTGTTGTTGGTCAGCAGTATTTGAGATGGGCCGGTCCACCTGGGCTGGAGAGTGTTCCTTTGCTTGAACTGCTTTCAGGGTTGAAATCACTAGGCTGAAGGTTGTGATAGTCCCCGTCAGTGGGAGGCGTGTGGGCTGCGATCACCTGTTAGTGCAGAGCTTAGACAGAAGAACACAGTTCCTTGCAGAGTTCTCGTGTGATAGAGTTGTTGAAATGGGTGCCGTCGTCGCTGTTAATGCAGCGTGGGATCCCAAACAGGCAGACAATGTCTCTGAGGAGCAGAGTAGTCACTGTTGTGGTGTCTGCTTTCCTGTTTGCAAAAACTTCAGTCTATGTTGAAAACATATGATTAAAAATAACAAAACAATAACAATAACATGTGAACATATGACTTTGTACAAAGTCAATCAGCATATTTACAAAAGAGTCCTCACGGGGGGAATGCTCTTCTTGGTTTGTGTCGACAAAATTGTTTGAATTTAGGGACGTAACAGGAGCAACGTAAATCTGCTTATTACAGCAACCATTCCCCATTTGCTCCTGTGAGTCCCACCATGTGTCACACAAACAAGTTGAGGAAGCAGGAAATGTGTGGCTAATGCGCGGCCGTCGCAGGAGCTCCACAATTCGTAAAACAACACAACCAGGCAGAGCGCTCAGAGGTGTCGGGGGCAGCTTGTAACGTAGCCACGTTAAAGCAAAGAACTCAGCTTGTGGGGCTGAGCATGGGGGGTGGGTGAGATTCTAGGATCTCAAATAGGGGACCAATTGCATAACCTGAGTCAAGTGTAGGGCTCTCCGATTCCCACAATGCACATAGACTAAAACGCAGAATCTGACAAGAATACCTGTAAAACGTGGAATTTCGTGGAATTTGTCAAAATGACAGTTAGTTGGTAACCACAGATATGGACAGTTAGTTAGTAACCAGAGATGGACAGTTAGTTGGTAACCAGAGAGATGGACAGTTAGTTAGTAACCAGAGAGATTGACAGTTAGTTGGTAACCACAGAGATGGACAGTTAGTTAGTAACCAGAGATGGACAGTTAGTTTGTTACCAGAGATGGACAGTTAGTTGGTAACCAGAGAGATGGACAGTAAGTTGGTAACCAGAATTGGACAGTTTGTTGGTAACAAGAGAGATTAACAGTTAGTTAGTAACCAGAGATTGACAGTTAGTTGGTAACCACAGAGATTGACAGTTAGTTGGTAACCACAGAGATGGACAGTTAGTTGGTAACCAGAAATGGACAGTTTGTTGGTAACCAGAGAGATGGACAGTAAGTTGGTAACCAGAAATGGACAGTTTGTTGGTAACAAGGGAGATGGGCAGTTAGTTAGTAACCAGAGATGGACAGTGAGTTGGTAACCAGAGAGATTGACAGCTAGTTAGTTACCAGAGATGAACAGTTAGTTTGTTACCAGAGATTGACAGTTACTTGGTAACCAGAGAGATGGCCAGTTAGTTGGTAACCAGAAATGGACAGTTTCTTGGTAACAAGAGAGATTGACAGTTAGTTAGTAACCAGAGATTGACAGTTAGTTGGTAACCACAGAGATTGACAGTTAGTTGGTAACCACAGAGATGGACAGTTAGTTAGTAACCAGAGATGGATAGTTAGTTGGTAACCAGAGAGAAGGACAGTGTGTTGGTCACCAGAGAGATTGACAGCTAGTTAGTTACCAGAGATGAACAGTTAGTTGGTTACCAGAGATGGCCAGTTAGTTGGTAACCAGAGAGATGGACAGTTAGTTGGTAACCAGAAATGGACAGTTTGTTGGTTACAAGAGAGATGGACAGTTAGTTAGTAACCAGAGATTGACAGTTAGTTGGTAACCACAGAGATGGACAGTTAGTTAGTAACCAGAGATGGACAGTTAGTTGGTAACCAGAGAGAAGGACAGTGTGTTGGTCACCAGAGAGATTGACAGCTAGTTAGTTACCAGAGATGAACAGTTAGTTGGTTACCAGAGATGGACAGTAAGTTGGTAACCAGAGAGATGGACAGTTAGTTGGTAACCAGAAATGGACAGTTTGTTGGTAACAAGAGAGATGGACAGTTAGTTAGTAACCAGAGATGGACAGTTAGTTGGTAACCACAGAGATGGACAGTTAGTTGGTAACCAGAAATGGACAGTTTGTTGGAAACAAGAGAGATGGACAGTTAGTTAGTAACCAGAGATGGACAGTTAGTTGGTAACAAGAGAGATTGACAGTTAGTTGGTAACCACAGAGATTGACAGTTAGTTGGTTACCACAGAGATGGACAGTTAGTTAGTAACCAGAGATGGACAGTTAGTTGGTAACCAGAGAGATGGACAGTTAGTTGGTAACCAGAGAGATGGACAGTTAGTTGGTAACCAGAGAGATTGATAGCTAGTTGGTAACCAGAAATGGACAGTTTGTTGGTAACAAAAGAGATGGACAGTTAGTTAGTAACCAGAGATGGACAGTTAGTTGGTAACCAGAGAGATTGACAGTTAGTTGGTAACCACAGAGATTGACAGTTAGTTGGTAACCACAGATATGGACAGTTAGTTAGTAACCAGAGATGGACAGTTAGTTGGTAACCAGAGAGATGGACAGTTAGTTAGTAACCAGAGATGGACAGTTAGTTAGTAACCAGAGAGATGGACAGTTAGTTGGTAACCAGAGAGATGGACAGTTAGTTGGTAACCAGAGAGATTGACAGCTAGTTGGTAACCAGAGAGATGGACAGTTAGTTAGTAACCAGAGATGGACAGTTAGTTGGTAACCACAGATATGGACAGTTAGTTGGTAACCAGAAATGGACAGTTTGTTGGAAACAAGAGAGATGGACAGTTAGTTAGTAACCAGAGATGGACAGTTAGTTGGTAACAAGAGAGATTGACAGTTAGTTGGTAACCACAGAGATTGACAGTTAGTTGGTTACCACAGAGATGGACAGTTAGTTAGTAACCAGAGATGGACAGTTAGTTAGTAACCAGAGAGATGGACAGTTAGTTGGTAACCAGAGAGATTGACAGCTAGTTGGTAACCAGAAATGGACAGTTTGTTGGAAACAAGAGAGATGGACAGTTAGTTAGTAACCAGAGATGGACAGTTAGTTGGTAACCACAGAGATGGACAGTTAGTTGGTAACCAGAAATGGACAGTTTGTTGGAAACAAGAGAGATGGACAGTTAGTTAGTAACCAGAGATGGACAGTTAGTTGGTAACAAGAGAGATTGACAGTTAGTTGGTAACCACAGAGATTGACAGTTAGTTGGTTACCAAAGAAATGGACAGTTAGTTGGTAACCAGAGAGATGGACAGTTAGTTCGTAACCAGAGAGATGGACAGTTAGTTGGTAACCAGAGAGATTGACAGCTAGTTGGTTACAAGAAATGGACAGTTTGTTGGTAACAAAAGAGATGGACAGTTAGTTAGTAACCAGAGATGGACAGTAAGTTGGTAACCAGAGAGATTGACAGTTAGTTGGTAACCACAGAGATTGACAGTTAGTTGGTAACCACAGAGATGGACAGTTAGTTAGTAACCAGAGATGGACAGTTAGTTAGTAACCAGAGATGGACAGTTAGTTGGTAACAAGAGAGATTGACAGCTAGTTAGTTACCAGAGATGAACAGTTAGTTGGTTACCAGAAATGGACAGTTAGTTGGCAACCAGAGATGGACAGTTAGTTAGTAACCAGAGATGGACAGTTAGTTGGTAACCAGAGATGAACAATTAGTTGGTAACCAGAGATGGACAGTTACTTGGTAACCAGAGAGATGGACAGTTACTTGGTAACCAGAGATGGACAGTCAGTTGGTAACCAGAGATGGACAGTTACTTGGTAACCAGAGATGGACAGTTAGTTAGGAACCAGAGATGGACAGTTACTTGGTAACCAGAGATGGACAGTTAGTTAGGAACCAGAGATGGACAGTCAGTTGGTAACCAGAGATGGAGAGTTACTTGGTGACAAGAGATGGACAGTTAGTTAGTAACCAGAGATGGACAGTTAGTTGGTAACAAGAGAGATTGACAGTTAGTTGGTAACAAGAGAGATTGACAGCTAGTTAGTTACCAGAGATGAACAGTTAGTTGGTAACCAGAGAGATGGACAGTTAGTTGGTAACCAGAGAGATGGACAGTTAGTTGGTAACCAGAGAGATTGACAGCTAGTTGGCAACCAGAAATGGACAGTTTGTTGGTAACAAAAGAGATGGACAGTTAGTTAGTAACCAGAGATGGACAGTTAGTTGGTAACCAGAGAGATTGACAGTTAGTTGGTAACCACAGAGATTGACAGTTAGTTGGTAACCACAGAGATGGACAGTTAGTTAGTTACCAGAGATGAACAGTTAGTTGGTTACCAGAAATGGACAGTTAGTTGGCAACCAGAGATGGACAGTTAGTTAGTAACCAGAGATGGTCAGTTAGTTGGTAACCAGAGAGATGGACAGTTAGCTAGTAACCAGAGATGGACAGTTAGTTGGTCACCAGAGATGGACAGTTAGTTGGTAACCAGAGAGATGGACAGTTAGTTAGTAACCAGAGATGGTCAGTTAGTTGGTAACCAGAGAGATGGACAGTTAGCTAGTAACCAGAGATGGACAGTTAGTTGGTTACCAGAGATGGACAGTTAGTTGGTAACCAGAGAGATGGACAGTTAGTTAGTAACCAGAGATGGACAGTTAGTTGGTAACCAGAGAGATTGACAGTTAGTTGGTAACCACAGAAATTGACAGTTAGTTGGTAACCACAGAGATGGACAGTTAGTTAGTAACCAGAGATGGACAGTTAGTTGGTAACCAGAGAGATTGACAGTTAGTTGGTAACCACAGAGATGGACAGTTAGTTAGTAACCAGAGATGGACAGTTAGTTGGCAACCAGAGAGATGGACAGTTAGTTAGTAACCAGAGATGGACAGTTAGTTGGTAACCAGAGAGATGGACATTTAGCTAGTAACCAGAGATGGACAGTTAGTTGGTTACCAGAGATGGACAGTTAGTTGGTAATCAGAGAGATGGACAGTTAGTTAGTAATCAGAGATGGACAGTTAGTTAGTAGCCGGAGATGGACAGTTAGTTGGTAACCAGAGATGGACAGTTTGTTGGTAACAAGAGAGATGGACAGTTAGTTAGTAACCAGAGATGGACAGTTAGTTGGTAACCAGAGAGATTGACAGTTAGTTGGTAACCAAAAAGATGGACAGTTAGTTAGTAGACAAAGATGGACAGTTAGTTGGTAACCAGAGATGGACAATTAGTTGGTAACCAGAGATGGACAGTTACTTGGTAACCAGAGAGAAAGCCAGTTAGTTGGTAACCAGAGATTGACAGTTAGTTGGTAACCAGAGATTGACAGTTACTTGGTAACCAGAGAGATGGACAGTTAGTTAGGAACCAAAGGAAGATTGGAACCAAGTCAGTTTTGGTAACCAGAGATGGACAAGTTTAACTTGGTAACCAGAGATGGACAGTTACTTGGTAACCAGAGATGGACAGTTAGTTAGGAACCAGAGATGGACAGTCAGTTGGTAACCAGAGATGGAGAGTTACTTGGTGACAAGAGATGGACAGTTAGTTAGTAACCAGAGATGGACAGTTAGTTGGTAACCAGAGATGGACAGTTACTTGGTAACCAGAGATGGATGGAGATGTGTAGGGGAAATTTTTCCATTCATATATTGGAACACTGATGATCAAATTCATGTTGTACGTCATATGTTCATGGTATTGCGCTTCAGACATCTATGAGAGAACAGGTGGTCTCATAGTTACATCACTGCATGACCATTATATTTTCACATCATTTTCATTTTCTATTTTTTGTTAATGTGTCAGTATGAGTCATCATTTAGAGGTAAACCACATAAACGATTTTGTCCCAAATCCAGTTATTTACAGGTGACAATCAGATTTTCTACTGTTATAATATATAATATATGGGTGTTTGTTGCAGCTAGGTGACTGCCTGTGTTGTAATCCGGGTATGTGCGATCGTTTGTCATTCATAGACAAATCAATAATCCGATTTTTTTCTGCGGTGGATTGATAAGTGTGTGGTGGTGATCCGGGTATCTGAGGTGCTTTGACGCAGCTCGGTGACTGACTGTGAGAGAACCACATCGTGTCTCTTTAACGGAGGTATTCTCAGGACGGGAGGGGGGGCAGAGTATGGCAGTAGTTGAAGCCTCTCTTTCCTGGAGAGTTACTTGGTGACAAGAGATGGACAGTTAGTTAGTAACCAGAGATGGACAGTTAGTTGGTAACAAGAGAGATTGACAGTTAGTTGGTAACAAGAGATTGACAGTAGTTGGTTACCAGAGATGAACAGTTAGTTGGTAACCAGAAATGGACAGTTAGTTGGAACCAGAGATGGACAGTTAGTTGTAACCAGAGATGGACAGTTAGTTGGAACCAGAAATGGACAGTTGTGTAACCAGAGATGGACAGTTAGTTGGTTACCAGAGATGGACAGTTAGTTGGTAACAGAGAGATGGACAGTTAGTTGTAACAGAGATGGACAGTTAGTTGTACCGGAGATGGACAGTTAGTTGGTAACCAGAGATGGACAGTTTGTTGGTAACAAGAGAGATGGACAGTTAGTTAGTAACCAGAGATGGACAGTTAGTTGGTAACCAGAGAGATTGACAGTTAGTTGGTAACCACAGAGATGGACTGTTAGTTAGTAACCAGAGATGGACAGTTAGTTGGTAACCAGAGAGATTGACAGTTAGTTGGTAACCACAGAAATTGACAGTTAGTTGGTAACCACAGAGATGGACAGTTAGTTAGTAACCAGAGATGGACAGTTAGTTGGTAACCAGAGAGATGGACAGTTAGCTAGTAACCAGAGATGGACAGTTAGTTGGTTACCAGAGATGGACAGTTAGTTGGTAATCAGAGAGATGGACAGTTAGTTAGTAATCAGAGATGGACAGTTAGTTAGTAGCCGGAGATGGACAGTTAGTTGGTAACCAGAGATGGACAGTTTGTTGGTAACAAGAGAGATTGACAGTTAGTTGGTAACCAAAAAGATGGACAGTTAGTTAGTAGACAAAGATGGACAGTTAGTTGGTAACCAGAGATGAACAATTAGTTGGTAACCAGAGATGGACAGTTACTTGGTAACCAGAGAGAGGCAGTTATTGGTAACCAGAGATGGACAGTAGTTGGTAACCAGAGATGGACAGTTACTTGGTAACCAGAGATGGACAGTTAGTTAGGAACCAGAGATGGACAGTTACTTGGTAACCAGAGATGGACAGTTAGTTAGGAACCAGAGATGGACAGTCAGTTGGTAACCAGAGATGGAGAGTTACTTGGTGACAAGAGATGGACAGTTAGTTAGTAACCAGAGATGGACAGTTAGTTGGTAACAAGAGAGATTGACAGTTAGTTGGTAACCACAGAGATTGACAGTTAGTTGGTTACCACAGAGATGGACAGTTAGTTGGTAACCAGAGAGATGGACAGTTAGTTGGTAACCAGAGAGATGGACAGTTAGTTGGTAACCAGAGAGATTGACAGCTAGTTGGCAACCAGAAATGGACAGTTTGTTGGTAACAAAAGAGATGGACAGTTAGTTAGTAACCAGAGATGGACAGTTAGTTGGTAACCAGAGAGATTGACAGTTAGTTGGTAACCACAGAGATTGACAGTTAGTTGGTAACCACAGAGATGGACAGTTAGTTAGTAACCAGAGATGGACAGTTAGTTAGTAACCAGAGATGGACAGTTAGTTGGTAACAAGAGAGATTGACAGCTAGTTAGTTACCAGAGATGAACAGTTAGTTGGTTACCAGAAATGGACAGTTAGTTGGCAACCAGAGATGGACAGTTAGTTAGTAACCAGAGATGGTCAGTTAGTTGGTAACCAGAGAGATGGACAGTTAGCTAGTAACCAGAGATGGACAGTTAGTTGGTTACCAGAGAGATGGACAGTTAGTTAGTAACCAGAGATGGACAGTTAGTTGGTAACCAGAGAGATTGACAGTTAGTTGGTAACCACAGAGATGGACAGTTAGTTAGTAACCAGAGATGGACAGTTAGTTGGTAACCAGAGAGATTGACAGTTAGTTGGTAACCACAGAAATTGACAGTTAGTTGGTAACCACAGAGATGGACAGTTAGTTAGTAACCAGAGATGGACAGTTAGTTGGCAACCAGAGAGATGGACAGTTAGTTAGTAACCAGAGATGGACAGTTAGTTGGTAACCAGAGAGATGGACAGTTAGCTAGTAACCAGAGATGGACAGTTAGTTGGTTACCAAAGATGGACAGTTAGTTGGTAATCAGAGAGATGGACAGTTAGTTAGTAATCAGAGATGGACAGTTAGTTGGTAACCAGAGATGGACAGTTTGTTGGTAACAAGAGAGATGGACAGTTAGTTAGTAACCAGAGATGGACAGTTAGTTGGTAACCAGAGAGATTGACAGTTAGTTGGTAACCAAAAAGGTGGACAGTTAGTTAGTAGACAAAGATGGACAGTTAGTTGGTAACCAGAGATGGACAATTAGTTGGTAACCAGAGATGGACAGTTACTTGGTAACCAGAGAGAAAGCCAGTTAGTTGGTAACCAGAGATTGACAGTTAGTTGGTAACCAGAGATTGACAGTTACTTGGTAACCAGAGAGATGGACAGTTAGTTAGGAACCAGAGATGGACAGTCAGTTGGTAACCAGAGATGGACAGTTACTTGGTAACCAGAGATGGACAGTTAGTTAGGAACCAGAGATGGACAGTCAGTTGGTAACCAGAGATGGACAGTTACTTGGTAACCAGAGATGGACAGTTAGTTAGGAACCAGAGATGGACAGTCAGTTGGTAACCAGAGATGGAGAGTTACTTGGTGACAAGAGATGGACAGTTAGTTAGTAACCAGAGATGGACAGTTAGTTGGTAACCAGAGATGGACAGTTACTTGGTAACCAGAGATGGATGGAGATGTGTAGGCGGAAATTTTTCCATTCATATATTGGAACACTGATGATCAAATTCATGTTGTACGTCATATGTTCATGGTATTGCGCTTCAGACATCTATGAGAGCAACAGGTGGTCTCATAGTTACATCACTGCATGACCATTATATTTTCACATCATTTTCATTTTCTATTTTTTGTTAATGTGTCAGTATGAGTCATCATTTAGAGGTAAACCACATAAACGATTTTGTCCCAAATCCAGTTATTTACAGGTGACAATCAGATTTTCTACTGTTATAATATATAATATATGGGTGTTTGTTGCAGCTAGGTGACTGCCTGTGTTGTAATCCGGGTATGTGCGATCGTTTGTCATTCATAGACAAATCAATAATCCGATTTTTTTCTGCGGTGGATTGATAAGTGTGTGGTGGTGATCCGGGTATCTGAGGTGCTTTGACGCAGCTCGGTGACTGACTGTGAGAGAACCACATCGTGTCTCTTTAACGGAGGTATTCTCAGGACGGGAGGGGGGGCGGATGAGTTCATCGGGTTCATGTAGTACCGAACGCCTCCTCCTCCTCTCCTCTCCTCTCCTCCTCCTCCTCCTCCTCCCGTTTCAGGTCCACTGCTTCTGTCTTTTCCTCGGTAAAAGGTTGTAGCTGGCAGGCAGCTAGGTGATGAAATGACAGTTAGCCTACTGGTGCAGCTTGACCTTTATTGGGGACACGGAGGCTCGACCAACTGGAGACTCAGCACCAGCTGCCATCTTTAGGTCATCCGAGGCATCTCTTAAATTGTTGTAGCTGCAGCCAGCTGCACGGATCCGGCTGCTGTATCCGTCTGTCGGTCGCCCACTGGGATGGGGAGTCGCTTTGTCCTGCTACAGGAAGATAAATCATGATGGCTGATGGATGTTGCAGGGGGATGGAGAGAGGCAGGGGGAAGATTGCATCAGATTCTGTGCCGAGAGCTCCATATCCTCCTCAGTACGTCCAGACCGGATCCCAGCCGCAGCCGCAGCAGCAGCAACAGCAGCAGCAACAGCAGCAGCAGCAGCAGCAGCAGGGCAGTGACATCCAGGAGCTAGCCTCCAAACGCGTCGACATCCAGAAGAAGCGCTTCTACCTGGACGTGAAGCAGAGTGTTCGCGGGCGCTTCCTGAAGATCGCCGAGGTCTGGATCGGACGAGGCCGCCACGACAACATCAGGAAGAGCAAGCTGACGCTCTCCATGGCCATGGCACCGGCTCTCCGCTACTGTCTGGGGGACTTCATTGATTATTATGCCCGGATCGGACTGCGGGGGGGCCTCGCGCCTACGCAGCTCGAGGAGCACAGTAACAACAGCGGTCAGGGCCGCGCGCACGACTCCCAACGGAGGGCGCAGGGGCAGCTGTCTCCCACCGGCTCCGCGGGCTCCGAGGACCACGCACACCGCGTCCTGAAGAGCGAATTCATCGAGAGAGACAACAGGAAGTACTTCCTGGACCTCAAGGAGAACCAGAGGGGCCGCTTCCTCCGCATACGGCAGACCGTCAGCAAAGGACACGGCACCATGGGCTACTACGGCCAGGGCATCGAGCAGACCATCGTGCTGCCGGCTCAGGGGCTCATCGAGTTCAGAGACGCGCTGTCTCAGCTCATCGAGGACTACGGGGACGAAGACAGCGACGACCGAGGCCGAACCGGATCCAGGAACCACGACGACAACCCCGAGCTGCCAGAGGCTGCGTCTTTCCGGGTGGACAACAAGAGGTTTTACTTTGACGTGGGCTCTAACCGGTACGGTATCTTTTTAAAGATCAGCGAGGTGCGGCAGCCGTACAGAAACACCATCACGGTCCCCCTTAAAGCCTGGGCCCGGTTCGGGGAAAACTTCATTCGGTACGAGGAGGAGATGCGACGGATCTTTACGTGTCACAAAGACAAGAGGATGGACAGTGAGGAGCAGGAGGATTGACCTGAACAAGAGCAGGTCTGCATGTCTTCTCGAAGCCCTCAATCATACCGGTTCTACCTTCGCTCTTTGGCTCCTCATTCAAGGGCTGGTAAAATAAGAATTATAACATGCCAAGAAGTCATTCATTCATAAATCCATTCATCCATTCATTCATCCACAGCCCGATGAAAAGATGTAGTTCAAATGTATTTTAATTTCTCAGTGCTGTCTGATGCACTTTAAATCTGTAAACGCCCTTTGAACTCGAGGCTGTGAATGACGGCATCATTTAATTCTAAGTGACGTTGAGAGTCACACTGGTTATTAGGAGGAGCTGCCTGCAAACCACTTTAATTTAACTCCAGATGTTTATGATATACAGAAAAACTCTTTACTGAAAGTAAAAACAACAAACTCATTTAATGTGTTCATTTTAGATTGTGCAGAAATGTTTACATTTAAATTGCAACTGAAATGAACAGAAGCTAGAGTTAGCTTAGTTTGTGGCGCCACCTACTGGCCAATGAACACCCAGCCGGAAGTGTTACTATCCGTACGATTAGACAGGTGGTGTGTGTTGCCTTCAGTGGACTCCAGCTGTGGATGTTTACTAAATTGGAAGGCTGTTCATCATAACAGTCACAATACAAGTAATATACAGCACACACACACACACACACACACACACACGTACAGAGGACAGGCTTGGTCGGTGCAGTGATCAGAGCAGGTAGGAGACCCTGCAGTGATGTAGCAGCGTGCTGAGTGGCTGCCTACCTTGGCAGCGTGGCGTGGAAGGTAGGGGTGAATGTGCCGTAGAGTCCAGGATCAGGACTGGCTTTTGATGAACCTTCAGACTGGACAACATGCAGCGTCCTGAACTGGGCTGCTGTTGTCAGACGGAAAAAACCAGATAGATAAAACATTTATTAGCTATTGCAATATGATTCTGTCCAACACAAGCACTTATTGGTCAAACACGTCATCATATTTATCTTTATTGTGTTGAGTCAGCATCAGATACTTATGTTTGATTTGTTCCTTTCTTTGAACCTCAAACACTTGAAGACACATCATTGTATGAATATATAGATGAAGAGAAGAGGCAGTGTCCCTGAGGAAACGTCTCTCTGCTCTCTTGGTACATTATTTATACTATAAATAACAGCCCAGACTGTGTCATATATGTTACATGTGTGATGATCACACGTAGCAGGTCTTCAGTGTCTCACAGTATTCAGTCACAAAGGAAACGGAGCTGAAGCTGCAGATCAGTGATGTACATGGAAGCAGACTGTTTCAGACAGAAACCTCCATCATAGTAGACGAGCCTTTGAGATGGAAGCAAAACAAACAAAAAGATGGAAACATATTCTGACATTCGTCGCCTCTCTGTAACAATCATCGTGTCTTCGCTTTCAATAGTTCACCAAAGAGGAATTTCTTTCTGGCATTCATTTATTTGAAACGGAGGAGGGGAGATATTCATTAAACATTTTCAGCCCATGTTGCAGCCCAGCACCAGTTACATGGTGATGCCTATGTAAACCTTGACAATGACATTTCTATATTTGACTGGATGCCCCTGACACCACCACTATACTTGAAATGAGTTCTTTCCTCGTTTTATACCTTAGACAATGTGTGAGGAAACAGTAAATTTGATTCTGGAATATATGGTGCTATTGTCTATAGATGACCGAAGGTTCTTGATGGACATGGAGGACAAATGTCCAGTGTTTTTGAACATGACATCCATAGATACATGAAGGTAGAAACACGCTGCTACACTGGTAGAGACATGAGTGGAGATTTAACCGGACCAATGTTTCTGCAGGTGACAGTGGAAGTCTTGATGTTAGTGAATGCCTCGTTCGTACAAACAGGCCATTTAAAAGTACCAGCGTTTCTGCAGAAGCATGGATTTGACCTTCCCTACTAACTATTGACGAGGTTGTGACGGAGCCGTCTCAAAGTGCCGTGTCTTACTTGTGTCCTGTTTGGCTGTGGTGAGAGCTTCACTGGCAGTCTGCTTGTACTTTGAGCTGTGTGTAAACTGTATGACTGATGACAAAGAGCCCATTCAGACTTTGCCTTAACAAATACAGTGTTAACACTCTGAGGCATGACAGTTAGAACCAGCTGGTTCCACTGCATGACTGCTATCATTTAATGTGTTCACATGACTGCTGTCATTTTAATAATGTGATCACATGACTGGTGTCACTTTAATAATGTGAGCACATGACTGCTGTCATTTTAATGATGTGATCACATGACTGGAGTCACTTTAATGATGTGATCACATGACTGGTGTCACTTTAATGTGATCACGTGACTGCTGTCAGCTCTAACTTTCATGTGATCACATGACTGCTGTCAGCTCTCACTTTCATGTGATCACATGACTGCTGTCAGCTCTAACTTTCATGTGATCACATGACTGCTGTCAGGCTCACGTTAATGTGATCACACAGGAAAAAGGACAGCGGTGGAGGCCAGACACTTGTTGGGTTTGGTGTATGAATCTTAATGTTGCTTTATTTTCATATGAAAGGTATATAAAGCAGTGTAGGAAGTAGAATTCAAAGCACAATTTATTTTAACAATTGCATTAGAATATATATTATATATATATATATATATATATATATATATATATATATATATATATATATATATATATATATTGATATAAACATATTGATTTTATTGAGCATTGATTGCAAGCCAGTGAATTTGACCCCAGAGGCACATTTCTTCCATCTGGCCTCAGATGGACAGATGTGATATTTATTCTCCTGAAGGTGAATCATATTTTCCCAAAAGCACTTTAAATCGAAGCTGCACTTTGGTTCTGCTGCTTTCTAATCAGTTGGTAGGTAGAGGGACCGGTACTATCAAGCCTCTGGTGTAAAGTGACAATCATGGATTCCTGCTAATAGAACCTGATCAACTCCCATTATCATGGTCATCATCATCATCATTAATCATCAGATTTCTGACAGCTTCAGACTTGAGCTGAACATGTTAACACCCCCTTCAATAATCAAACGTACTGAGACACCAACGTCTCACTGATGGTTGTGAAATGAGCACAATATGTTCATCCTGTGGACATGAACAATACGATGGTTCCTCGATGATGAAAAGCTTTGATCATTTTATTTCAAATGATCAACTAGAGGCACAAACGATCGTGAGCGTCTTCTACTTTAAAATGTCCTGTCCATCTGACCCAGGAACTGCTTCAGGACCTGATCAAGGACTTGCTGTTAGTAAACACGTTCAGTGTTTGTTTTCATGGATTCTGTCAAAAAAATGACAACTGTTTTGTCAAACTATTAAAAGTATCTTTATATTGATAAATCGATGCTCTGACTCTGCTGATAGCCGAACTTTCATGTTCTGACTTTGTGCTCATTTCACAACATGTTATGAGACTTAGACGCAGGTTAGGATAAGAAAGAGATAAAGGAAATGGCCCTAATGGCTTTTCTCATTCAGTCCTGTGTGCTGTTCTCTTTTCTCTACGTCTAAATGAACTTAAAGTTTACCAAAAGAACCCTCATTTTTCTTGCCCCCTTCAAATCAAAAATAATTAAATACATAGAGAAATTTAAAAAAATAGCTACAAATACTTTGTCTGTATTTATAACAAAAGTCTCTTATTTGCATAATAAAAAGTCAGTATTCATATATTCATATTTGTTATGCTTTACTGTTGCTTTGCTGTTTATGTATCTCATTACCAACAATCCTGTATTTAAATGCTGAGCTGTTTCTGAGAACAAACCATCAGACTGGAGTCATTCGGACTGAAAAGACGATAATGTGTGATGAAACAGGATCGAGTCAATCTGGAAACTTGTTGCACTCAAAAGATTTACGTTTTTAGGAACAACACAACTTTAAATGTGCGACATCTGATTATTAGCAACATTTTTGTCGCACTCACCTTCAGTCTATTTCCAGATATAAAGTGCTTTAGTTCATCTGGATTGTTATACTTTCTCCATATTATTCCTGTTGTTGGTGTGAGATGACATAGTTAAACTACTCAGATATCATGGACCTGTATAAAGGGTTTATTTTCATGGCAGACTGACATGAACAGAAAGTACGTCTACCTTTTCATGAAATGAGAGCCTCTAACAGCAGAGTGCAAGGATGTGTGTGCAGTGGCGGTTCTGGGGGGGGGGCAGCAGGGGCCAGTGCCCCTGTAACACTGAGTCTGGACCCCCCTGTGGCCCCCCCTCCGAACGAAGAATAATACAGTATTTATCAGTTCCGCCTTTTACGCCGACGCAAAAGGCGGAACTAATAATACGCCCCGGGTTGAATGTGCCCCTCTGACAAAACCTCTGGCCCCAGCCAGGCCCCCTCAGTAAAATTGGTCTAGAACCTCCACTGTGTGTGTGGTTCCCTGTGTGACGAGATCAGCAGCTGTGGTCAGCCTCACTTTGCTGATGTTGGACTTGATTTAAATGTAACATCCCTCTGTGCTCGTCCTGCGCTGCGTTCAGTGTCTCTGCTTGGTTTGTAAGTTGTCACACCGCGTTGAGGTCAGTGGTCATCCAGCTGAATTAAAAGCATGTTATCAGACGCATCGTCGCCGCGGCTCCTCCTCCTTGTCACTGAGGAGGTCACAAACAGCTGGAAGACAGCGTTTACACTGTCGGTGACAGAGGGCTGATCTACTGCAACATGTTGGTCTGTGAGGAACAGCCTGATAGAAAAAGGAGATCTGGACTGTTAATAAGATCTAATGTTTCCAACCCTGACGCCTTAAAGCACCTTTACAAGGTGACTGCATCTCTGCTTGTTACTGTTCTTGCTTTGTTTTAGCAGATCATACATGATATAACGAGGTCCAGTGGTCAGATGTGACAGACGACTAGTTCTCATATGGATGACTCGGTCATCCCCAGCAGTCACTATTCAGAAGAAGCGCTCCCCTGGACACAGTGTGTCTGTGTATGTAGAGTGATGTGAATGTGTCCACACTGAGGAAGACATCCGGGTTTGTGTTCTGTCCCCCATCAAAGCTTTGGGACATGTAGAGACATAGATGTTTGGTGATCATTTAAAATGAGCTGAAGTGAATCATGATAATGTGAAGAGGTGTATATTTAGATAACTGTACTGTAATACATTGGTGTGTCCTATAGTCCTGTAGAGTAAGAACAAAAAACAACTCTAGCACTTTCTTTACTGTGTACTGTATTAGTTCATCTTCTACATGTAAAGTACTGTATGAATATTCATTACCTGCCTTGTAATGTTTGAAACGATGCGCTACGTTTAGAAGTGGTACGTTTTTACAGTGTATGCATGCCAATGGTTGGGTCCCAGTATAATAGGAAAACTATATGAAAAAATGGTGCTATGTTACATAATATAAAGGTGCTTCTATGGGCCCCAGCTGAATGCATGCAAGAGGAACTATGAAGAGAAGAAAACAAGAGAAAACTGATGTCCTACTGCTCTTCTCAATGAGTGCTGCCTCCCAAAGATGTCGGACCTTTCTAATTGTGAAAGTGCTGGTGTAGGATACAGAGACCTGACAACATGTCTCTACAGACACATGGTGTTGGGGATCTCCCACTGATGACGACATATAGAGATCCTTGATCACAAACGACAAAGTCTAACTTTAACTGTCATCATGAGCAGCCTCCGCAGACCAGGAGCAGGCGTCTGTGTGCAGCCCACACTGATTAAATACATAAAGGCAATGTAAGCAACCCTATCTCAAACTTTCGACAGTCAGCCATGAGGTGGTTGTATTTTTGAAGAAAATAAGAAAAATGTCATGTCTATTTACAGTTACACTGCCTTTGTGTCTAACAGATAGACAATCTAATGACATTGTTTTGTACTCTAAATTCTTCAGATGTTTATGTGTTTAATATGTTTTTCAGGTCGCTGAGTTAAAGGACAGCAAACATCAATATCTTCTTTGAAAGGTTTGGAAAACTTTGTGCTGATTGTTGATGGAAAAGAATCTGGAAAAAGTAAATTGTGTCTGTTTATTGGTTGTATTGGTCATCTTTCTTTTTATGTTGATCATTAAATGTTTTACAGGATTATCAACACTTTCATTGTTTTTCATTTCAAACCTCCAACCAGAGCCCGCAGTAAACTGCTGAAGTGTCAAACATGATGGAAGATGTCAACGAAGGCATCATACATACTTGTTGATCAAGAGATCAGGCACCATTTTAAACCGTGTGTTGTCATCCGTTTGTCAAATGATTCAAAACTGGTTCAGGAAGGAGGAAACAGAAAACGGATGAGTCATTGAATATGGTTAATATAATGAAGACATTTACTGATACTCGTAGAAGTTAGTTGCAACACAGGGATGAATAACACACGACAAACAAAACAAAACGGTAGTTAATTCCAGAAGTGCATTTATTGAATTTGCATCAGAAGGAAACAAAACAGCCAACTATGTATGTGGATAGATGTGTGTCTGTCCATCCTGCTACAGTGATTTAAATGGGAATGTCCCTTCTATTATTTCTATGACAACAACATCAATTCATGATGTTATCATTCAAGCCATAAAGAAGACCAGGGCTGACATGTAGAGACAGACAGGTAACCGGTCTATCACAGGGCCGACATGTAGAGACAGACAGGTAACCAGTCTATCACAAGGCTGACATGTAGAGACAGACAGGTAACCAGTCTATCACAGGGAGACATGTAGAGACAGACAGGTAACCAGTCTATCACAGGGAGACATGTAGAGACAGACAGGTAAGTCTATCACAGGGCTGACATGTAGAGACAGACAGGTAACCGGTCTATCACAGGGCTGACATGTAGAGACAGACAGGTAACCAGTCTATCACAGGGCTGATGTGTAGAGACAGACAGGTAACCAGTCTATCACAGGGCTGACATGTAGAGACAGACAGGTAACCAGTCTATCACAGGGCTGACATGTAGAGACAGACAGGTCAGATATTGACACATATTGACAATATGTGTCACAGGGCTGACATGTAGAGACAGACAGGTCAGATATTGACACATATTGACAAGTTACATTGAGCCATATTTTCAGATGAGTTTCTCTAAAAGAAGAAGGCCATGCCTGTGTGAGTCTGTAACATGAGTCATTTCCCTTGTAGAGACATTTCCTAATAGGTTATCGTTTCCTGATAATATCACTTACATCAATAATAGAACCTCGTACTACTTTTCATTCTTTCGACTTGATAGGAAATGTTTCCTCATTATTAAAACCTTTCTATTTAAGTAGTGAAACAGTTTATTAAATTTAGTAAAGACATCTACTGCATTATGGCATTATTTGCACCTTCCAGTTTCTTCCAGCAGGGGTCGCTAATGCATTTGCACGTTGTTTGTAAACTCCGAGAAGAAGAGGAAATAGAACGCGAAGAAGAAGAAGTGAATCGCAACAGGAGGAGCATAGTTCCTCTCAGCGGGAGAATATACCTTATAACTCAACAAGACCGACTGTATGCGGCAACACATCTTCCGCTATTTTACTGCGTCTTTTTTATGCGATCAGTCCTTTTATCCCCCGCCGCCGCTGTGTGTGTGTGTGTTGTTTTTTTTTAGTCACGCTAGTCCAATTGGCTGGTTGTAACATTTGCTGACACAGCAAACCTGAGATGCGCTGAAGACTTCACTGAACACTTTGGTAGGATTTAAACATCTGCTATACCTTTCCTGCATATGTTTCTCATATAGAACAGTTCGATAAAGTTAGCAGGACGGTGGAACGCCATCAGGTAAGACTAACGTTCCAGCTTGTGTTTAAATGAGCTGAATCTCTATTAACAAGCCTGCTTTACGACGCAGCCTCTACTTAGCGTGAACGTTGCCTCTGTGACGTTTCTTCCACAGGACTATCTTTTTAATCTTTGAATCCACTGAATATATTTAAACACACGTCACGCTGTTCGTTAATTTACGTTGTCACGTGCCCCCTGTTTTGGCAGCCATGTGTGAAGGGAGCTAAGATCTAATATCTAGAGGTGAGGTTGTGTGTTGTCACTGTAAAGTAACGAAGCAGGTGACTTCTCCATTCCTGTGGTTTGTTGACGTGACAGGAGAAGCTTCTTTGTGTTTGTGTGACCCAACCAATGAGATGAGACGTGATGTTGGGTTGTTTTCTACATCAGTCCAATAACACTTTGATCAAGTTAGGGCCGTTTTTAAAGCTGCTATTGACAACATTGATTACATCCAGCCACTAGATGTCGCACTCGCACTCCCCCCTTCCATTGCATTCACCTCACAACAAAACTGTTGCTAGAAGCCATGCCCTCATTGGGTTGCCACTTCGTTGCACAACCTGCTTTTTAATGGTCGAGTGGAGTGGCTCTCAGACACACTCATGTCATGTGATGAATCTTTTGTGGTATGAATTCATTTTGCAACATGTAGCTATGCGTTTGTTACTTTGTGCGGTGGTGATAGGTACCGAAATGCCACCCGCTTACCGTCAAACTCCATTTCCCCGTTTTTCCACACTAACTAGCAACCCCAAAGACTCTTGACCCGTCGTTTTTTCTATTGGCTCACAAGCCTTGCTAGAAGCTGCAGCCACACGTCATACATCTACACAGAGGTAAACAAAACCTTAATTTTGGACCTGTCAACATTTAATTTTCAACATGATTAATTAAAGTCCCAGTCGGCAAGTCGGCGGATGGAGGGCACTTTTGAAGGTTTCCAACTCTCACGCTCCTCCCCCACAACCACTGAGCTCCTTCCCCTCGACTTCATGCCCTTTGAAATCCCTTAGATCATGCCACCTTTGAAACACGGGTCTGATGTTGACTCTGGTTTCATCACGGGCACCGTCGCCATCTTTCTTTTTTCCCTTCTTTTCCACCAGTGTTTTCTTTTACTTGGTTGTTTTAGACCTCTTCGTTTCGGTTTTTAATGAGGAATTCGAAGCTTGTTGCTACTTCCCTCGCCTCCCCCCTGTGATAGTGGAACGACCCGAGGGGGGAGGGGCACTGTGTGCACGAACACAGCCCTGCGTGCTGATTGGACAGGATGATCCGGGCGCTGTCGGATCTTTGCAAAACAAACAGGCTCTACGTGCACATAGAGGCGCGCTATTTTTTCTAAAACCGGATGATTTATGTTGTTCTATCAGTGCATAGTGTCGGCTTCAGTGAATATGATCAAACAAATGTTGCCGACTGGGACTTTAACAATCAAAACATTTTTTTTTAGGAGAAGTGATACTTTGATTCTGCACCTTTCTAAAAGCTCTATGGATGTTTTTTTTTTTAATGATTCGTTTACATCAAAATGTTATCAATATGACCTTAAAATAATTTGCTCCAAAGGTGGAATAACAATAAGGATCACGCCATTGCGTGATCCGAACTGTACATATGAGTTCATTCACACTAATACAACAGTTAATTGATTGACTACACAATAAGGAATCAGATATTGGTCAAGTCTGGATCCATATCAAGTTGTTACTGTAACACACAGAGAGTAGCTGAGGCTATTCAGTTTACTGAGGTTTACTGCCACACTGTGTGAGATGAGTAGAACAATAGGGTCATTCCGTGTCATTTCATCAAATTTCTGAAAATCTTCCCACCTGACCATCTCAGAATGTCCTGAAAAAATTCAAGTAAAAAGACACATTTGTTAGTAGGAAAAATCCAAAATATTAGATCTCTACTGTCAATAGTTTTCTCATGAAACATCATTGAATGAAGGGTAGTTTAGACGGTTTTTGGCATCATACTCTGAAAAGCCATTTTTAAACAGCAATATCTGGAAAAGTATCTCACCTGTGGCCTTCAAAATTTCTACAGTGTATATATGTTACGAACAGCTTCCAGACATGGAATATCAGGGGTGTAGCTCAATGATAACCTAGTATGTTAGGTACTTAAAATGTGGCTTGTTGAAATAAAGTAGTACATTCGAAGAGTGGCTGAGCTCCCATTTTTGCAGATAAAAGACTTCTGTCACTTCTGCGTCTATCTCTGGTGTTAGCTTAAACATTCTACAAAATATGGTCTCTCTCAGATGATTAGTTTCACAGATATTAAGGCTCAAAAATTGAAGTAAACACATCTTTGCCCAAATTCAGAGCCATATTCCAAAAAACTGACAACAAGTATCAGGTCCAAACTTACTTTTTTTGAAAGATCATATTCTTGTTAAAATCATATTAAAAAATCGGGAGGGTGTTTTGCCTCATTTTGTCGCAGTGATTTTTTAAAATCCTGATATTGGTGGGATTTTTGTGGCCGTTTTTGGTACTACATGTCCTAACAGCCCACTAGTAAACATCACAGCAGGGCAATTCAATTGTGTTTTTTTTACCATTTACCAAAGACTTACATGTGACTAAATGCTACTGATAAATTTAGCCTTACGAAAACATTAAAATATAGCAGTTACAGAGGCAATTAGTCCTTGAATGTGAGTTAAACATGCTGAAAGCAGCTTAATGTCTTGAACCATGAACAAACATAGCATAATATTGAAGACTGTACATTTTGTCATACTTTAAGTATATAAATTACACAACCAAATCAAATAATAATCTTTATTTGAGCATAAAGATTGTACATTACAGTACAAAAGTCTCCAAAGTTTGATATTGAATAACAATTTGTCTCTATGCTCACTATGAGACAATATGTGAGTTGTGTGTATGATCAGAAATGGTGGATAGGAAGTATCAGAGATGTTTCAGATCAAAATGAAGATGTACTGGTTCAGTTCATGCACCCACATGACCCTGCCAAGAGTTTCTACTGGCCAAGAAGAGAAGACATGTGCAATGTCCCACTACAGCATAGAATTGCAAGGATTGACGTTCCTTCTACAGAAACTGGGCACATGTATGCCATCAAAAAAGATGAGCACAACAGAGCAGAGATGTACATTAGACAATTTGTAAAGTGACTACCAAATAAATGAATGTGAAGAAGGAATTGGATCTAAAAGATGGAAAATGTGTGATCCCTCAAAGTGAGCATAGAGACAAACTGTTATTCAATATCAAACTTTGGAAACTTTTCTACTGTAATGTAAAATCTTTATGCTCAAATTAAGATTATTATTTGATTTGGTTGTGTAATTTATATACTTAAAGTTTGACAAAATGTACAGTCTTCAATATTATGCTATGTTTGTTCATGGTTTAAGACATTAAAAGCTGCTTTCACCATGTTTAACTCACATTTAAGGACTTATTGCCTCTGAAACTACAACTGTGCTACATTTTAATGTTTTTGTAAGGCTAAATTTATCAGTAGCATTTAGTCACATGTAAGTCTTTGGTAAATGGTTAAAAACACAATTTAATTGCCCTCCTGTGATGTTTACTGGTAGGCTGTTAGGACATGCAGTACCAAAACCAGACATAAAAACCCCACCAATATCAGGATTTAAAAAAATCACTGCGACAAATTGAAGCAAAACACCCTCCCGATTTTTTAATATGATTTTAACAAGAATATGATCTTTAAAAAAAAAAAGTAATTTTGGACCTGATACTTGTTGTCAGTTTTTTGGAATATGACTCTGAAGTTGGGCAAAGATGTGTTTACTTCCATTTTTGAGCCTTAATATCTGTGAAACTAATCATCTGAGAGAAACCATATTTTGTAGAATGTTCAAGCTAACACCAGAGATAAGAGGCAGAAGTGATAGAAGTCTTTTATCCGCAAAAATGGGAGCTCAGCCACTGTTCGAATGTACTACTTTATTTCAACAAGCCACATTTTAAGTACCTACCATACTAGGTTATCATTGAGCTACACCCCTGATATTTCATGTCTGGGGGCTATTAGTAACATATACACTGTAGAAATTTTGAAGACCACAGGTGAGATAGTTTTCCAGATATTGCTGTGTAAAAATGGCTTTTCAAAGCATGATGCCAAAAACCGTCTAAACTACCCTTCATTCAATGATGTTTCATGAGAAAACTGTTGACAGTAGAGACCTAATATTTTGGATTTGTCCTATTAACAAGTGTGTCTTTTTTCAGGACATTCTGAGATGGTCAGGTGGGAGCCATTTGATGAAATGACACGGAATTACCCATTTGTCACATCGAAATGCGTCAAAACTCCCAACGAGTAGGACTATAAAGACAGAAATACATCAAGTGTGTCGAAAATATAGTTGCATGCTACATGAAATAAAACGCACATTATTCTTTATCACATTTAAACAAAACAAACAGTGAAAATTAATGTTTCCCAGGGCTCCAGACTAACTTTTTGCATTGGTTGCACTGGTGCGCCTAACTTTTTTTTTAGGTGCACCAGCACAAAATTTAGGTGCACCCACATTTTTCATCGTGTCGCCTTTAATGCCAAAAGGTCACCTTTTTATTGCTCTCCTTTTACATAATGACACCCCCCTTATGGCCTAGCTTAACTGCAGCACCATCAGCACCCAGAGGAACCGTTTTCTCCAGCCAATCTGCACACTGATGCCCAAGCGCAGTAAATGCTTGCTTTGTGGCACAATAAAAAGATCATATAGGTCACTAGCCTGTAGATTGCAAATGGAAAACTGTTTATGTGATCTTAGCCTAGCCTACTTATATTTTTACTTAGGCTATTCATTTTTAATAATAATATTAGGAATAGGCTACTATACAATTTCCTATTCATGATCTCTCATGCTGTAATGTGGGCCTTCAAACACTGTGCGTGTCCATGCTCCACCTCGACATGTCCAACTAACATGTTGACCGGCCTCCCTTTACGCAAAATGCAGCAGTAGACAATAACGCACTCCTTCTTAGAGACTTCTGTGTCTCCGTCAATCATGAATGACGTGTACGTGGCGTTTCCAACCTCCGCAGCTGTCTTGTTCTTTAGCGTGTTGGCATTTTTTTTTCATCAGAATCATTTCGGACTTAAATTTAGTGAACGGCAACTCCTCCTTTGCAATATTGTATGGGACGTTGAATTTTATAATCATTTCAGATTCCTCAGCGGACCTGATCGATACAGCCTGACGCTGAAATGCAGCTGGATGAGGGGCCACTTTATTAACACACTTATCACGGCATGTAGTATGCTTTTTGGACATATTGCGCTTTTTCAATGTCTCGATGCGAAATGTTGTTGACTCCTCCACAAACGCACTATTACCGGACAAATTCTGACCGCACTCCCGACAATAAATGCAGTGCATTGAGTCCCTTTCTTTATCGTACATCAGCCAGGGAAATTGCTTCAACCAGTCCGGTCTGAAGGCATATTTTTGGGCTTTTTAATTAGTCTCGGGGCGAGGCTTTCTGCCTCTCTTCACTTACAAAGAGAATCGAAGCGCTCAGAGTACCTGCTCAGCTCGCTCGCATTGTTCGAACTGACACAATTTACAGCAGTGAAAAGGACCACAGCCAATCAGAGGCAAGGACCCGCCCGAGCTCCGTCTCTTATTGGTTTAGACCACGATGCCATCAGGAGAACATAAAGAGATACTGCGCTTATGATTTTTTTTTTCACTCGAGCAGCGTTAGGTGCACCAGTGCGACCTACTATTTTTTTCAGTCGCATATGCGACCAAAATGGTCGCACTCTGGAGCCCTGTTTCCTATGTTCTCTGGATCAAAATGATTTGGCCCTAAATCCCATTGCTGTTTTAATGTTTAAACTTCATCTGCCGTTCAGTCTTCACCCAGTTTCTGTGAACGATAGAACTCACTTAAACCTCAGAAGAGATCATGTATCTGATGTTTTATTTCAACCTACTGTAAACTTTGTTTAAGGGAAAGTCCAAAATGTTTACAATCTGAAAACAATTAAACACAACCATGTTTCACAATTCGCTATTTGGAGCCGCCAATTATTAACTTCACCATAGAACTTGATTGACACGATTGACAGTAAACTCAATATTATCGTGTTCAGTGTCGAGGTGAGATGATGTACAATTCTATCGTGGATCAGGATTAAAAAAAACAACTCATCATTTGATTCACAAATATTTTGGCCAGGATAATCATGACTGCAATCATTGTGAGTTGTGACACTATGTCCAGTGGAACTATTGAGGGTCAGTTTAAACAAACAAACACTGAAATGTCAACATCAAACATTTATATAAATAGCCTAAATTACAAAAATGGAACTTATTACATTAATTAGTTGCTAGACCTAGGGTTGTCACAAGAACCGATACTTCAGTACCAATTCGATGCCGACACGAAAAAAATAATTCGATACTTGCTTTTTTCTGGCATCGTCAGAACCGAATATACAACTTTTCACTCGGCGAGCCGTGTCGATTATTGGCGGAACTGACGGGGGCAGTATACGCGTGTGAGCAGCACGGAGCAGTAAGCGGCGCTGAAGAAGAAAACTTGCGACTTCGAAAAAAAATGGCTTCAGCGGGTGGGAGCGAAAGCACAACATGTCGGCTCGTCGACAAGACAGGTGCGAAGAGTCGCGTGTGGAAATATTTTGCATTCGAGGCGGATGAATCCGGAGCAATTCTTGATTCCAACAAGCCGACATGCTAAAAGTGCCTCAGAAGTTTTCAGACCAAAGGAGGAAGCACGTCAAACCTGGCTATAGGCCAATGCTGTTCTTTTTTTAATGTAAAATAGTTGACTATTGTCATTTATGAACATATTTATAAGCACAGTATTGTTTGTTTTTATACTGGATGGCTATAGGTCTGTTGGCAACTGGTACTGCAATTTAAACCTTGTGCAAAAAGATCTTAAAGCACAGTGGTGTTAAATACTTGACAGTTTGAAGCAGTTTTCAATAAATTAGTGAATTTAAAAGTACATGGGTCCTGTTGTTTTTTTTGTTTTTTTTTAATTGTGGTATCGAATTAGTATCGAGAATCGTGGAAATTCACAGGTATTGGTATCGACTACTGAAATTCTGGTATCGTGACAACCCTAGCTAGACCAGAAGGGTCAGGTGATTTTATATCTTATACACACACAAGCCAAATTGTAACATCAAATTGAAATAATTACTAGTTTGAATATGGGTCCATGTTCCGTGTGTTTTTGTGCTTCCTAAAGACCTTGTGTACACGTCTATATCGTCAAAATCAAGAGCAATGAGCTCACAAAGCTGCGTCAATATGAAAGCAACTTTTTTCCCAACCATGACATGTTTGGGGCTATGGAGCCCAGTTGAAACACCCATGCCCAATCACTACAGCATTTTGCCAGTTTTTGTGAGTTTTTGAGCATCTCAAGCCCCTTAAAGTGACATATAAGGCTGACTTCCTGTCCTCAGTAGGTGGGGCTATGACTATGACTCAATATTGGCCTGTCAACGTCTTCAGGTCTTAACTCTTACTCAGCAAATTAAATTTATGCCAGACTGGATAATGTAAAGTCCAGTTATAACAAATTCCTATCATAAATTCCTATGATTTGGAGACATGCAGAAAGGGCTGCCAGTTGGAATCGAACCCAGGGCTGTTGCAGTGGAGCGCCAACTCTACCACTGACCTATCCGGCACCCCACTTATCTTAACTCTTCCTGGAGGATTCAAAAGGATCCAACTCAAATGTGACCAGAAGAACCTTTTATGATGCAGATTTGTGAATCATTTGTTTCCCCCGAGGAACAGGGTTGCTGTGGGAGGTGGGCAATTTACATGTTTCACCATGAAAGAGGAAGCTGTTGTACTTTAATTTTAAGAGTGATTGTGAAAGTGCCACATACACAGGAAGTCGGCCTTATTTGAAATGTACATGGAGGTGTGGGCCACTTTTTGTGAGGTTTTGAGCATCCTAAAACCCTCAAAAATGCAATCACGTATGGGAATAATAATAATCTCTACAAGAAAACAATAGGTTCCTAGCACTTTCAGTGCCAGGGACCGCTGGGTCTACAGTGACTAAAAATGCTTCTTTGCCAGTGTGGCAACAACTTAAGATTTTGTGTTGCATCCTGTAATAAAGAACATGAAAATGAACTTTAGTCTTTGTTATTTTATAACCGCTTATAGTATCGGGGCAAGTAAGCCTTTACAAAACCAGTGGAAGGTGCAACAACACATTCATAAGTCAGAGAGAAGTTTTGGAAAAGGGTCAACTTTATATTATTGCAGGTATATGACAGAATGAATGTTTATGGTTTCTGTGTGACAGTCACTGATTCGTTTTTACAATGTGTACTCCTAGTCAGGTGGTGAGAGCTGACAGGCGTTAAGTCATCATGGAGGACGACTCCAGGCCTCTGTTGAGCTCAGAACAGACTGCAGAAAGCTACTCTCACCGAGGCTCTGCAGACTCGCTGGACGTAAAGGCTAAAAGGTACAGGACTCCAAAACACTACACCAGTCAATATGCAGGATGGACCAGTGCTACGCCTGTATGTCTTGTGAGATATGCACTCATTCATGTTGTTCAATAAAGTCAAATAGTTCTGTGCATGTACTGGCACACTCAGTCATAATGAATATGTTATATTTCATCATGTGTGTACATCCATACAACAACATTTACAGCAGGGTTGTACAGAGCCATCAAGCGTTTCTCCGTCCCTCTATACTTCCCCCCCTGTTTTCCATGTGGATGAGTCTGGCACTCCCAAGGGTGATGGAGTCTGGTGTAATCATCACTAAAACTCTTGCTCTCTGCTCACCAATCTTCAAGCATCTAATGAACTCATGGCGTCCATGTTGGCTCCCCCCACCAGAGTTCTCTTTGGTCATCAACTGTGCTGCGTGCATGCAGCCAGATTAAGTGAACGAGCTGCATGGTGTTCTGTTGACCCAGACACATCCCTCGTTTTGACCTTAGACCTTAGACTTCTATCAGGACTTCTAGGACTAGTCTGGATTGTTGGAGTTCTCTATTCAAGGGTTCTCTCCCCACCATTTGGCATATCAGATCAAGCTGCTTATATCAGAATGGAAACGGGGGAGGGTTCAAGCTGTGGTGTAGAGGTTATAGCACTGTCGCCTCACAAGCCGGAAAAGTCAGTGACGTGGTGAAGATGTGTTACCAGGGCAACGCACCACCAGAGGATTCCACGAGCTCAAAGCGTAGATCCGAAGAAGATAAACCACCGGTAGTTGCTCGTACGAGGCCGCCATTGTATCATCAACGCGTATATGATGTACAGCAACTTCACTTGCAGTTGAAGAGTTGTGTAAATATGCGAGACGAGCAAAAGTTAACCTTTCATTGTTGTATGCGCTTCGAGCTTATCAGATTTCCGACGCTCATTTAAGTCATCACACGGGCGGCGGTGCTCTCATTGGCCGTGTGACGTCCCTCGGCTCCGCGAAGCCGGGATGCTTGTAAATTCAGACACAGCTGCGGTCTATGTAAACGGTGCGATCGCAGCATATTGAATTGAATGCGAGTGTGAATGGTTGTGTTAGGTGTCAGGCCTTTGATCGTCTGGTTACCTGTCCAGGTGTTGCCTGCCTACACCCTGCTGCTGGCAGCTAAGCACTGCAGGCTGAGACCTGCAGTCAATCTCTGTTCTAATTATTATATTTGCACACTACCCTTTCAGCTACCCAATATAATGAAGTTTTTAATTATCTTTTAAACAATATAACATGTTGATATCCTCACAGTTGGTGTTATGGAATAAAGTCATGGAATAAAAGGATGTCGGCCACATATTGAGTCATAGTTTTCGTGAGCTGACTGAACGTTTTGAGTGGTGTAGGCAGACCCACATTCAGACGCAGTGGAGATGAATTAAGGGTTAATTTTGGAAACCAGCACCGGTGTGGCAGGCAGGTGGACTGGAGTAAGACAACAACAAGCATATAGACATATAGTATAAAACCATTTTCCGGTTTCTGGCTTGTTTCCGGCTTTTTTCCAGGTCACCGTGAACGACATTTTTAAAAACTCTTTTAAAACTCTTTTAATGACATTTTAACTCCGTAATTTATAATAATACAACAAGCGCCAGCCACAGATACGTCTCCGATTAAAAACATTTATTTCATTTTATTTTATTTATTTTATTTGTTTATTTCGGGCATGTACGTTAAAACATCATCACACATCTTGTTCACACAGTAAAAAAAAAATAGACATGGCCGAAAGGGAAAGCGGGAGAAGCCGAGGCTTATCTATTCCTGCCCCCATTACCCAGGGGGGGAAGAAAGAAAAAACAATAATAGAAAAAACAATAATAGAAAAAAAAAATAAATAAATAATAATAATTAAAACTGCGAGCAGTGATAACGGGCCCTCGCATGGCACGTAACTCGGTTAGTGCTACGGCCGCCTGACGTGTCGGACCGCCTGGCCTGGCCACCGCCACGGGGCGGGTCGTCCCCGGCCACCGCCACGTGGCCGGTCGTCCCCCGTCGTCCCCAGCCACCGCCACGGCGCGAGTTGTCCCCGGCTATCGCCACGCCACTGGTCGTCCCTTGCCTGAATCGTCCCGTCCATCACTGTGTCAGATGAGTGAAGTTTTCATGCTTGACTGGGGTGCAAAGTTCCACGACACTGGGACCTTATACGGGTGTAAAAACATGACATTTCATGTCGCCAATAGGTGGCGCTGTGATTGTGAGTCAATATTGGAGTGCAGACGCGTTCAGGCTGGGACTCTTATCAAATGAGAGAAGTTTGAACCAGATCGGAAAATGGACACTGAAGTTATAACAGTTTAGAGTGTTGTGGAGCATGAAATTCGTCCATGTTCGTGGGGTCGTGCTGGTCACGCCCTTTGACTTATGTAAGACCTTTTAATGATTTTTAATCATCGAGGCCTCTAGAACAGGCTCACAAAGTTTGGTAGGAATGGGATCAACGGTGTAGGAGGAGTTCGTTAAAATACAAAGCTTACAACTGAAAAATGGCTGATTTACTGTAGCGCCCCTCAGTGGTCAATTTTAATAAAACTTTCAGGATATGTTTAAGGGACATATGTTAACATATCCTGCAAGTTTCATGATGATTGGGTTAAATATTGTGGAGTTATGTGTATTGATTTCTAAAGCCCCGCCCCTCTGATGTTCATTAGCTAATAACTTCTGAACGCAATGACATTTTTCAACACTTTTCATGCCACTTGCCCAGCTTGGTCTAATGATGAGGCACAGCAAATTTGGTGAGAATCGGATTTACGGTTTAGGAGAAATGAGCAAAAACGTATTTTTGACTAAATTCAAAATGGCGGAAAATTTTTTTAGGCGGACTTTGGTGCTCCAAGAGGCTTTTTTGTAGAGCACACTTGCCTACACATGTGTGGCGAATTTTGTGTCAATTAGAGGTATAATGTGCTGGGGCTGGCCTAAAACACGTTAGGTGGCGCTAGAGAGCCACTTTTTTTGTGGCCAACTATGAAACCTTTAAAATATCAAATTTTTCGCCAGTCCCCATGTGCATGGAAATTTTTTTCAACTTCTGAATATGATGAGGCCCCCAAAAAGGCCGTCGAACTTGCGAAATAATAAAAAGAAGAATAAGAAACAGTACAGTTTCAATAGGGCTTCGCTGCCCGACGTTGTCGGCGCTCGGGCCCTAATAATAAACAATCGAATTTCAATAGGGCTTCGCTGCCCGACGTTGTCGGCGCTCGGGCCCTAATTAAAACTGCGAGCAGTGATAACGGGCCCTCGCATGGCACGTAACTCGGTTAGTGCTACGACCACCTGACGTGTCGGACCGCCTGGCCTTGCCACCGCCACGGCGCGGGTCGTCCACGGCCACCGCCACGGCTGGTGTCTGTCGTCCCCGGCCACCGCCACGGCAAAGGTCGTCCCCGGCCACCGCCACGGTGCGAGTTATCCCCGGCTATCGCCACGCCACTGGTCGTCCCTTGCCTGAATCGTCCCGTCCATCACTGTGTCAGATGATTGAAGTTTTCATGCTCGACTGGGGTGCAAAGTTCCACGACACTGCGATCTTATACGGGTGTAAAAACATGACATTTTATGTCGCCAGTAGGTGGCGCTCTGATTGTGAGTCAATATTGCAGTGCAGACGTGTTCAGGGTGGGACTCTCATCAAGCGTGAGAAGTTTGAAGCAGATCGGACAATGGACACTGAAGTTATAACAGTTTAGAGTATTGTGGCGAAGCATGAATTTCGTCCATGTTCAGTATGCCGTCCCGGCCACGCCCTTTGACTTATGTAAGACCTTTCGATGATTTTGCATCGTTAAAGCTTCTAGAACAGTCTCAGCAAGTTTGGCATGAATCGGATCAACGGTGTAAGAGGAGTTCATTAAAATAGAAAGCCTACAATTGGCTAAAATGGCCCAAAATGGCTGATTTACTGTAGCGCCCCTGAGTGGTTAATTTTATTAAAAGTTTCAGGATATGTTCAAGGGCGTTATGTCAACATATCCTGCAAGTTTTATGGTGATTGGGTTAAATATTATGGAGTTATGTGTATTGATTTCTAGAGCCACGCCCCTCTAATGTTCATTGGCTTATAACTTCTGAACGCAACGATATTTTTCTAAGCCTTTGATAGCAGTTGATCAGCTTGGTCTAATGAGTATTCACAGCAATTTTGGTGTGAATCGGATCTATGGTTTAGGAAAAAGTAGCAAAAACGTGTTTTTCACAAAATTCAAAATGGCGGAAAATTTCGGTAGGCGGACTTTGGTGCCATAATGTAATTTTTTGTAGAGCACACGGATCTGCATGTCTGTGCAAAATTTCAAGTCAATTGGAGTTATGGTATGAGCTGGCCATCCTTCTTTGCATTAGGGGGCGCTAGCGAGCCAGCTATTTGTGGCCAACTATGAAACCTTTAAAATCATTGAATTTTCGCCGTTTTCTATTAGTATGCAATTTTTTTTCAACTTCTGAATATGTTAAGACCCCCAAAAAGGCAGTTATGCGGGAAAAATAATAATAACGAGCAGTGATAACGGGCCCTCGCATGGCACGTAACTCGGTTAGTGCTACGACCGCCTGACGTGTCGGACCGCCTGGCCTGGCCACCGCCACGGGGCGGGTCATCCCCGGCCGACGCCACGTGGCCAGTCGTCCCCCGTCGTACCCGGCCACCGCCACGGCGCAGGTCGTCCCCGGCCACCGCCACGGCTGGCGCCTGTCGTCCCCGGCCACCGCCACGGCTGGCGCCTGTCGTCCCCGGCCACCGCCACGGCGCGGGTCGTCCCCGGCCACCGCCACGGCGCGGGTCGTCCCCGGCCACCGCCACGGCGCGGGTCGTCCCCGGCCACCGCCACGGCGCGGGTCGTCCGCCACCGCCACGCGGCGTCCGGCCACCGCCGCACGAGCCGCGCGGGTCGTCCCCGGCCACCGCCACGGCGCTGGTCGTGGCTTGCCTGAATGGTCGCATCCATCACTGTGTCAGATGATTGAAGTTGTCACGCTCGACTGGGGTGCAAAGTTCCACGACACTCGGACCTTATACGGGTGTAAAAACATGACATTTTATGTCACCACTTGGTGGCGCTCTGATTGTGAGTCAATATTGCAGTGCAGACGTGTTCAGGGTGGGACTCTCATCAAATGTGAGAAGTTTGAACATGATCGGACAATGTACATTGAAGTTATAACAGTTTAGATTTTTGTGGTCGAAGCATGAAATTCGTCCATGTTCAGGACGCCGTCCCGACCACGCCCTTTGACTTTTGGAAGACCTTTCGATGATTTTGCATCGTTGAGGCCTCTAGAACAGTCTCAGCGAGTTTGGCAGGAATCGGAACAACGGTGTAGGAGGAGTTCGTTGAAATACAAAGCCTTCAATTGGCTAAAATGGCCTAAAATGGCACAAAATGGCTGATTTACTGTAGCGCCCCCGAGTGGTCAATTTTAATAAAACTTTCAGGATATGTTCCAGGGCGTTATGTCAACATATCCTGCAAGTTTCGTGACGATTGGGTCTAATATTGTGGAGTTATGTGTATTGATTTCTAGAGCCCCGCCCCTCTGATGTTCATTGGCTAATAACTTCTGAACGCAACGACATTTCACAAAGCTTTTGATGGCACTTGCCCAACTTGGTCTAATGATGACGCACAGCAAATTTGGTGCGAATCGGATCTACGGTTTAGGAGAATTGAGCAAAAACAGGTTTTTCACAAAATTCAAAATGGCGGAAAATTTCGGTAGGCGGACTTTTGTAGTCCAAATTGCAATTTTGTAGAGCATACTTGCCTGCACATGTTTACCAAATTTTGTGTCAATCGGAGTTACTGTGTGAGGGGTGTGGCCTACAAGCTGTAGGTGGCGCTAGCGAGCAACTTTTTTGGTGTCCAACTATGAAATCTAAAATTTTTCGCCAGTCCAAATGCGCATGCCAATTTTTTTCAACTTCTGAATATGACAAGGCTCCCAAAAAGGCCGTCGAACTTGCGTAATAAGAAAAAGAATAATAAAAACCCCTTCAGTTTCAATAGGGCTTCGCTGCCCGACGTTGTCGGCGCTCGGGCCCTAATAAACACTACAGTTTCAATAGGGCTTCGCTGCCCGACGTTGTCGGCGCTCGGGCCCTAATAATCCGTAAGGTTTCAATAGGGCTTCGCAGCCCGACGTTGTCGGCGCTCGGGCCCTAATTAAAAAAAATCAACAGCATAGTCTTTTCTTGTCTTTTGCATTTTTCATTTGACATAACATTTTCTTTCACAGCAGTAGGTGGTACAGGGAGCTGAAGTCCAGTGCATACAGATTACGTGTGTGTCTGCACACGTGTCCATATTTGTTCATCACGAGTGAACAGCAGTCTCATCGTGTAACAAGTCTGAAGGCTGATTCGTGCCTCTTCTTCTTAAAGCCATTCAGTGTTGCTGGTTTTTTTGCTTCTTCTTCTAACACATTCCATTATCTAACACCTGTGACCGATAAGGAAAAGGATTTTAACGTAGTTCGTACCTTCCTTTGCCTGAAAATCATGTCCCCTCTAAGATTGTGTCTTTGTCTGTGTATGAAGAATTTTTGTAGGTTCGGGGGGAGAGTTCTGTTAGAAGCTTTGTACATCATTTGTGCTGTGCGATATTTTATTAAATCATATAGTTTGAGTATTTTCGATTCAATAAATAGCTGATTTGTGTGTGCCCTGTAGTTGGCATAGTGTAAGATTCTCAAGGCTCTTTTTTGGAGAATTAACAAGGGCTGTGTGGAGCCTTTATATGTGTGTCCCCACACCTCTGCATAGTATTGCAGGTGCGGAGAGACTTGTGCGCAGTATAACAGATGAAGTGCTTTTTGATTTAGTATTTTTTGTACTTTCCAAAGTATAGACACACTCCTGGCCAACTTCGTTTTTAATTGTGCTATGTGTGGCTTCCAACTTTACATGTCATCGATAATCACTCCCAGAACCTTATTCTCACGGACCCTCTTAATTTTAACTCCGTTTACTTGAATGTTGGGACTGTTGTTGCAGCCTCTCTTACCAAATAGCATGTATTTAGTTTTACCAAGATTTAGTGATCATTCATTTATATTAAACCACACATGAAGTTTGGCCATTTCCTGATTTACTGTTTCCACAAGTTGGTTCAAGTCATCCCGAGCAGAAAATATTTGTGTCAGCCGCGAATACTATTAATTCAATTCTGACTGAACCGTCCTAGATTTAATGAACTGTCTGTACAGAGTATTTTTTTTCCTGCAGGCGTTTATCAATGTTTTGGTGAGCCAAGGTTTCTGCTCCTTGTTCCGCTTCGGATGTCTCCTTTTCACAGGACAGTGTCTGTCGTACAGTGTTTTAATTATTTGCAAAAAGGAATCGTATGCATCATTCACATCTGTTACATTGTAAACATTATTCCAGTTTTGTCTCAGTAGCTCATTTTTCAGCGTATTCATTCCTTCTTCAGTTCTGACCCTTAAGTATACGTTTTTATTTGGTGGTTGTCCCACAGTAAATTTGCAGTCATAGATAGCAAAGATGGGTAGGTGGTCACTTATATCATTTATCAGGAGTCCACTTGCTGTGTCAGTAACGTTAGTAAAGATATTATCAATCAGATTAGGACTGTGTGTAGTGATCCTGCTAGGGAGTGTGATGAGGGGTTTTAAGCCCATTGTATACATCATGTTAATGAATCAGATGAAACATCATATATGACAGGATACAAGCCTGCAAATTTTTAAGTTTTAACATTGGACGTTACCAACTCACCTTGAGAGATGTAAAAAACGCTGAACAAGGCATTCAAAAAGATCGCTGACCTTCACGAAGACTTCCAATGGTTGTCGAACGAGCTGCAGAGGAAGGATTCCCTGCTGAGCACCCTCAGGTCCCGTTTCCTGACGTTGACCAGCTGGTTGGAGACCTCACAGGCCGGTGAGTTAGCACCGCAGAACACCACCGCCCTCCTCCGGTCGGCGGCCCGCTTGCTCCACTCCAAATAGGGTGATCCCCTGGACCGAAGTGGTCGTCCGAGGGCGGGCGAGGACTCCGAGCGGGACTCATGGCGCTGCTCCTGCACCGTGAGCCTACAGCTCTCCAACAAGTACGTGGCTCTGTCCGTGAGCAAGAAGCCGGCGGCCCGAGACCCGCACCCTGTGGCCACAGACATCATGCCACCGTTGGCGGACACCACAGCCTTCCTTCCACTAGCGGCTAGCTGCCCTCCAGCAGATGGATGTCCAACACGAGGCGGTCCGCCTCCGCCATCCCGCTGCTCATCCCAGCGCAAGCGGCTCATCAAAGACGCGGTGCGCTGGCACTCCTCCCATCCTCCCCACCAGGCGAGGGACCACACCCGGGACACTCGTGTGGGTGGTTGGGTGGCTGAGCCGGTTCACTACCCTGATGACCGAGCGGACGCTCCCATTACCCTGGTCATCGGGGACTCACTGCCCTACGACAGTTTTTAAACGTCATGAACTGCTCTCTTCAGACGGGCGTCTTTCCCACCACCTTCAAAATGGCGGTGGTGAAGCCCCTTCTTAAGAAGAGTGCCTTAGATCCCAATGTTTTTATTAACTACCGACCTGTATCCAACTTACCGTTTTTAAGTAAAATTTTAGAAAACAGTTTTTTAACCAAGTTAAAGGGATAGTTCAGAATTTTTGACATAAGACCTATTTTCCAAGTGAGCCGGTGTGTTCGAGATGTCTGGAGAAGTTTTCAAGAAATTTCATTCAGTTCGTCTAGTTGCCGAGATCGCGTATGCTATGGCAAGTCAACGGTTCTTAGCTAGACGGGCATTAAAAACAGTCTTGCCCACTCCACAGTTCACCCGAGGCAAATCCATCGTAACGGCAGACTGTCGATGTACATATGTGTTGATAGAATAATATTTGAAACAAAACTAAACTTGCATCGCATGAATCATTAATTTTTTGAGGGACTAGTTTCTCAGCAGCACCGGAATTCTACTTTGCTCTGGTTAGTTGTGAAGTAACCACAACACGGCAACGGAGAAGCGCGTGACGGGAGCCCGGCGGGACACAGTAGCCTAGTAGCCTAAAACAACATGGTAATTCAGTGTGCATTTCCGAACTGTGAAAATAAAACCTACAGATGGGCACTGCAAAGTTTCCACCACTTTCCAGTGAGAGATCCAGAAAGGACTCAACTGTGGCTTCTAGCTGCTGGGTTGGACATAAACACACCGGCGGAGACTCTACGCAAATGGAAAATCTGTAGCGCTCATTTCAAACCAGACGACTTCTATGTTACAAAGGAGAAGACGTTTAGGGGAGGTTGGTTTTGGGGAGGTTTAGCTCAGGAGGTAGAGCGGGTTGGCTCTACCTCAAGATTGCAAGATTGCTGGTTCGATCCCCGGCTCCTCCTAGCTGAGTGCCTGGTGTCCCTGAGCAAGACACCTCACCCCAATTGCTCCTATCGAGCTGGCTGTCGCCCTGCGTGGTTGACTCCGCCGTCAGTGTGTGAATGTGTGTATGAATGGGTGAATGTCAGTCATTACTGTAAAGCGCTTTGGACAAAAGCGCTATATAAATGAGGCCATTTTACGTTTCTGACAATGAATGCGGTGCCATCCGTCTTTCCAGGTGCAGCAACAGCCACAGAACAGGTTGGTAGTCTACTCAAGCTTGCCCCTTTCATGATGTTAGCCTGATGATCACTTTAGCTAACGTTAGCTAAAGCAACACTCTTGGCTGGGCTAGCACTAACTGCAAACTCTAACTGCCTGTAAGTTTATACGCAAATTGCTAACCCGTGTGCTTTCATGTACCGGTAACGTCAGGTGTTCAATTTCTTCACTGGTACCACCAGTCCCCGTTCGTTCGGTCCCGGTTCTCAGATCCAGTGGGGGCTATCTCTGTCTCTACAGACGCTCGTTCGCTGTCTGCCCTTTGAGCGTCCCTCTCGCGCAATTCTTCCTCTGTATATTCCGGCTCGTATAGGTACGGTCGCGTTTGTGTGGGAAAAAAACTCCTCATCACAGTTCTCAAAAGTTTCAGTATATTCCCCAAAATTAGCCATTTCTGTGAGATTGAAGAAACTAGCACTGCTGGCTACTCTGCATCTGTAGCAATGACAGCAGGTAAACAAACTATTATAGAACCGGTAACTTATAAGCGCTAGGTGATATCACTCTGGGGCTGCCGTAGCCTACTAGGAAGTATGACACGCTGCTGCTGCTGAGACATAAATCCTTAAAAATGCAAGGTTGGTTTTATTTCAAACATTCTATCAACACATATGTACATCGATAGTCTGCTGTCACGATGGATTTGCCTCGGGAGCACTGTGGAGTGGGCAAGACTGTTTTTAATGCCCGTCTAGCTAAGAACCATTGACTTGCGTTAGCCATAGCATACGTGATCTCGGCAACTAGACGAACTGAATGAAATTTCTTGAAAACGTCTCGAACACACCGGCTCACTTGGAAAATAGGTCTTGTGTCAAAATTTCCTAACTATCCCTTTAATGACTTTTTAAACAGAAATAACATCTTAGAGAAACATCAGTCTAGTTTTAGGAGAAACCACAGTACTGAGACAGCACTTTTAAAGATTCTAAATGACATCAGATGGAATTTAGATAACAAAAAGCTCACAGTTGGTTCTACTGGATCTAAGCGCCGCTTTTGATACAGTAGACCATCAAACTTTGGGTCATTCCGTGTCATTTCATCAAATTTCTGAAAATCTTCCAACCTGACCATCTCAGTATGTCCTGAAAAAAATCAAGTACAAAGACACACTTGTTAATAGGACAAATCCAAAATATTAGGTCTCTACTCACAATAGTTTTCTCATGAAACATCATTGAATGAAGGGTAGTTTAGATGTTTTTTGGCATCATACTCTGAAAAGCCAAAAGTCTAAACAGCAATATCTGGAAAAGTATCTCACCTGTGGCCTTCAAAATGTCTACAGTGTATGTCAGTTTTCAATATTATGCTATGTTTGTTCATGGTTTAAGACATTAAAAGCTGCTTTCACCATGTTTAACTCACATTCAAGGACTTATTGCCTCTACAACTGTGCTACATTTTAATGTTTTCGTGAGGCTAAATTTATCAGTAGCATTTAGTCACATGTAAGTCTTTGGTAAATGGTAAAAAACACAATTAAATTGCCCTCTTGTGATGTTTACTAGTAGGCTGTTAGGACATGCAGTACCAAAACCGGTCACAAAAACCCCACCAATATCAGGATTTTAAAAAATTCACTGCGACAAATTGAGGCAAAACACCCTCCCGATTTTTTTAAATATGATTTTTAGCAAGAATATGATCTTTCAGAAAAAGTAAGTTTGGACCTGATACTTGATTTTTTGGAATATGGCTCTGAAGTTGGGCAAAGATGTGTTTACATCATTAATCACTACATGGTCTAGGACCGAAGTATATCACTGATATGCTCCCACTACATAAGCCCTCTAGACCACTAAGATCTTCTGAGACCAATCTGTTAGTGATTCCCAGAGTAAACAACAATCACGGGAGAGCATCATTTAGTCACTATGCAACAAATGGCTGGAATAAACTTCCTGAAGATGTAAGACTTGCCCCAACTCTGACCACTTTTAAAACTAGACTGAAAACTTTTATTTTCACCATAGCTTTCTGCTAAATCTTTTAATGTCTGCACTGTTTTTAATTATTGCAAATATGTTTTTATTCTATTTTCTTTCTGTAATGCATTTTTAAAATTTTTATTATTTTCTTTTAATTCTTCTATTTTTCTTTTCTTTTTTCTTCTCACTTTGTTTTATGATGTGAAGCACTTTGAGTCTGCCTTGTGTATGAAATGTGCTATACAAATAAAGTTGCCTTGCCTTGCCTTACTTCCATATTTGAGCCTTAATATCTGTGAAACTAATCATCTGAGAGAGACCATATTTTGTAGAATGTTTAAACTAACACCAGAGATAGAGGCAGAAGTGATAGAAGTCTTTTATCTGCAAAAATGAGAGCTCAGTCACTCTTCAAATGTACTACTTTATTTCAATAAGCCAAGTACCTACCATACTAGGTTATCATTGAGCTACACCCCTGATATTCTATGTCTGGAGGCTATTAGTAACAGCCATACACTGAAATTTCAAAGGCCACGGGTGAGATAGTTTTCCAGATATTGCTGTTTAAAAATGGCTTTTCAGAGTATGATGCCAAAAACCGTCTTAACTTCCCTTCATTCAATGATGTTTCATGAGAAAACTGTTGACAGTAGAGACCCAATATTTTGGATTTGTCCTATTAACAAGTGTGTCTTTGTACTTGAATTTTTTCAGGACATTCTGAGATGGTCAGGTGGGAGGCATTTGATGAAATTACACGGAATGACCCCTTTTATTAAACAGACTCAGCCATCTGGTCGGCCTCTCCGGTACTGTCCTCAACTGGTTTTGTTCTTATCTCACAGACCGATGTTTTGATGTAAGTATGGATACATGTTCCTCAGGAACCCATGAAAGTGGATGTGGGGTTCCCCAAGGGTCAGTTTTAGGTCCACTTCTTTTTAATCTTTACATGCTTCCTCTTGGGGATGTCATCAGGAGACACAGCATCAGCTTCCATAGCTATGCTGATGATACACAACTGTACATGGCCGTGTCTCCTGATGACACAGGGCAAATTGATGCCCTTTTTAACTGCATTGTAGACATCAAGTCATGGATGGCAGTGAACTTCCTACAGCTCAACCAGGAAAAAACTGAGGTTTTAGTTATAGGTCCTGAAGGCCAGAGAGAGAAACTTTAACCAAAACTACAAGATCTTAAACCAACAAATCAGTAAAAAATCTGGGCGTGATTTTTGATTCTGAGCTGAATTTGATCCCACATATCAGAAATATGACAAAAATAGTTTTTTATCATCTTAAGAACATAGCCAGAGTCCGCCCGTTTCTCTCCCAGGCCAGTGCGGAGGTGCTAATGCATGCTTTTATTTCCTGTCATCTAGATTATTGTAATGCCCTGCTCTCTGGTCTTCCCAAAAAGAGTACTCTAAATCTCCAATTATTACAAAACTCAGCTGCACGTGTGCTGACGAGGACCAAAGGGCACATTACACCAGTTTTAAAATCGCTGCATTGGATCCCCGTCCGCTTCAGGATCAATTTTAATGTTCTTTTACTGGTTTTTAAATGTCTTAATGGCCTTGTGCCCTCTTACTTATCTGAACTGCTTTTACCATATCAACCCTTGCGGACCTTGAGGTCCCCCGGCACTGGCCTTTTATCCATACCAAAACCAAGAACTAAAACCCACGGTGAGGCAGCATTTAGTCATTACAGCCCCCACCTGTGGAACAGCCTGCTGGAGAACCTAAGGTCTGCAGAGACTGTTGACATTTTTAAAGGCAGGTTAAAGACACACCTTTTTAATCAGGCTTTTAACTAATATTTACATTTTTATTCCATTCTTATGTGGTTCTATCATATTTTATGTTGTTCCTTCTAGCTTGCTTTTTAAGACGATATTAATCTTAATTATTTTATTTGTTTTATTTACCTATGGTACAATTGTATTTTATTTATTACGTTATGTATTCTTATCCTTTTAACCGTTCACTCCCTTTATGTATCATTTGTTTAGCATCCCCGTCTCTTTTGGAATGTCTGGATAAGATCATAAGAACATATCATTGGTTTATTAACATGATAAAGACAAAACAATATCTATAATTTTCTCCTTGTTGTGTTTTATTTAAATTCCTTTCTTTGCATGTATGTGTATGTGTTGGTCTATGCAATCAACAACTGTAAAAAGTGAACCAAGGTTTGTGTTTTGTGGTGTCTTGGAATCTGCTCGACAAGCAAATACTAAGACTTACACAAGGTGTGTGTGTGTGTGTGTGTGTGTGTGTGTGTGTGTGTGTGTGTGTGTGTGTGTGTGTGTGTGTGTGTGTGTGTGTGTGTGTGTGTGTGTGTGTGTGTGTGTGTGTGTGTGTGTGTGTGTGTGTGTGTGAATTTTAATCCAGTTAGGTATTTCACAGTGACCAACTAACTTTCCAGGACAAAAAGCATGACGAACACTCCCTTCCAATAAGTCACATACATGTACAGTTTGCTGGATGAATTCTTTCAGACAAGACATGTTTAAGATTCCAAACAAAACAAATAGTGTTTGTATTTATGTTTTGTATTAAATCTAATGTAGGGATACATTTAATTTTCGATTTCTTAATTACTTTATTATCAAGTCCTGTCTTTGAAAGTGAATTATATGCAAATATGAAAATAACTCTTTATATGTTTTTGAAGCTGCTCTCAGTCTTTGTCATTGGTATATTTTGCATACAAGCTATTTGCAGCATCTCTGTGTTGTTTATTGTCATTGATTATTATTTGTGGGGCCACCGGTGTGTAAAGGGCTTCAGAATGATGATGAACTTAAGCAGAGCAGCAGATCTTCTCATTGGAGAAGCTGTTCGTCATGACTTTATTTAATCTATGATGAAAATGGTTTGATAGATTGAACATAGACGGTTGTCTTTTCTTCTAGGCCTTTCTACGTAGAGCCCAGGAACATCGTAGATGAGGACCCCCAGGAGAGGGTCTCAGCTGAGGCAGCCATCCTCAACAGCAGAGTCCATTACTACAGCAGACTGACGGGCTCCTCTGACAGACTGCTGGTAGGACCTACCAAACACACACACACACACACACACATTCTATTGACCTATGTTTATTATTTTTGGTATGTTGCATTAACCACATTGTAGTTCTGTGTGTGTGTAAAGGCCCCCACACACCGCCCAGACGTCCAACTGCCTTATCCGACCACTCTGCGCCCACTCTGTTGCCTCTCGTCTGACCCGTTCGGCAGAAAAGTTGCGTTGTACACACCGCTTCGACGTGCTTCCGACAACACAACAGCATGTACGTTCTGCGCTTGCGTGAGATGCAATAAGCCTCCTTAACAGCGGGTGGCACTAGTCTCGTGCCAGTACTCCAAAATAGGAAATGACGGAACGGAGTGCAGATAAAAACACCAGTACAATCAGCTGCTCTTCCGTCTCTTCGCTCCACGTAGCCATTGCTTCGATAAATGTGCAGAAATAACCAAAAGTGCGATGCAACGACGAAGTAAAAACTGTACTCTGCGCCATCTCTGTTTATGTGGTTTGTTGTTTACCATCGTCACTTCCGCCCCGCCCACACACCGCCATTGGATACTCTGATTCGCTAGCACACCACCAATCAAAGTATCCAATGGCTCAGACGTCCAACAGCCCACCTCCTCAGACTTCGTATGCTCAGTCTGATCAGACAACGTCCGCGCGGCTCCGAAAGCTTCCAACGCAGCTGTACACACCAAACATATGTGTCCCTGACCTCGTCCGAGCCTCTCCAAACATTTCAGACGTCCAACGGTTGGGCCGGTGTGTTCCTGCCTTGTGTTGGGATCCATCTCGATCAGAAACATGTTGAGAAACGTGTTGGGATCCATCTGAATCAGAAACGTGTTGGGATCCATCTGGATCAGAAACGTGTTGGGATCCATCTGGATCATAGTAGTGTTGGGATCCATCTGGATCAGAAACATGTTCAGAAATGTGTTCTGTTAAGGGAAGATCTGCCGTCAGCTGTAGAGATTTGAACAAGAGGTGAAACCTGATATCTGGCTGGACCGTGTGGTCAATGTGCAGAGCTGCAGATCACATGACACGGTTAAGCTACTTTTGAGTAAAATGTTACAAATGCACTAACAAGACTTAAACTTTGTACTCTGCTTATAATAATTAAATGCACTCATTACATGAAAGTTAATTCATTAGCCAGTATTTTAGTCACAAAGTGTATTGGTGTGTAACAATATACACAGTAGGATGTTTCTTTTGTAAAATATATTATGAAATGTATATGTATTAACAACTACAGTTTATTAAGCAGCTGTAACACAGAACAATGAGCAGTGAGGACTGCTGTGTTTTTCATGAAACTGGGAATTGTACCTTCAATTCTGAATCAGAACTCCTCTGTAGTGTGTTCACTCTTTTGTAGCCACTGTTGACAAGTCTACAGCTGAAGTCACATGTGCTGACTTTGCTATTAAAGCTTTAAAAAGGCTTGATGTCATTATCGCACCGCGTCTGTGTTGTTTTCTTCTCCTGTTGGCTGACTAGAACCACAGACCTGTTGTAGTTGACGCCGCTACAAACTGCCACGTCAGCTGTTTGTGGGTGAGATGAATCATGCAGCGAGGTGTTTTACCTACCATGGTTCCAGTAGAACCCGTGTTGGAGTTCGGTGGGAGCACCATTAGAGTGAGGACCGGCTCCCTTGAACACAGTTAACTCAAATATCAGTGGGGTTCTCTGAAAATACAGCAGCAGAATATTTTAATTACAAATAGCTTGACATGACGAGTAATAAAAGTAGCCGTAACATGTAGTAAAGCCATTAATGCAAACTAACATCTGAATGGAGTAGTTAACAAATGATGTGTTTATTTGCTGTTTTATGCTGTTAAATGTGGACATTGTTTTTAGATTTCAACACTAATTTTGCCTGCTTAAAATGTGTATGGGACGTTATGTTTAGCGCCTATATTTACTTGCATATCCATATTTTTTTTTTTTTTTTTTGAAATCTCCCCACAGAGAAATCATAACTTGAACCCTGAGTAGACCATATGTTTTTTGCTGTGATATCAATCTAAAACATATCAAACCTCCTATCGTCCTGTATCACATCAGATGTAAAGTAGGTTATTAATATAATTGTTAACTACCTAACTCAAAAAAAAAAAGCAAACCTCCCAGCTCCTGACCATGAACAGAAACACAATGGAGTTAGGTGACTCTTCCGGGAAACTATCTTCCCTACACTCCCTGAACCTAACATAAAACCTTGACAAAAACCCGTCACCAATCACCACCTGCTCAACAGTGATAAAAATTAACTAAAGAGAATTTGACAGTGGGCAGCCCGCAAGGACTACGCACTAGGAGGTTAACTGAGGTTTCAAACTAAGAACTAGGTCCAAACAAAAGATAATGGCGATGCATGGCGCCGACGCAGCAGAGACAAAGACCATAGACAGCAGAGACAGCAGCCCTCACGGAGGGAGAGGGCACCGCGAGAGCTGAAAAAAAGGACCTGCCAGCCCCGGACACCAACGTCTTTTATAGACTCCGCCCCACCACGCAATTAGCCCCATCTCGGGATGCCTGAGTTGAAGACTGAGACACGGGTGACAGAAGATGCATGGACAGTATATTCTCTCATGATATAGCGGTTAAGGACTCAAGCAGTATCTAACTGTTACAGTAACAATAATGAACAGTGATGTCTCCATTGTTCACTAGTCCCTATAGGACAGATGCTAGTGTAGAGAACAGAAAACTGAGATTTACTGACAGCTGTACGCACTGGGACGTTTCATGGCATCTGTAAAAGATGCACATTGCATTGTGGGATTGTGAGCAGAACGATGTTTATACGCAGCTGACAGGCCGGGTCATCAAAGGGAAATATTCATCACCATCCAATTCTTCTGCCTCTTTTATTTTTCAAACACTAAAAACATCTGATCATAGCCCAGTGCCTTATAAGCTATATTCTAATTGTACTGAATATAGCTGTTTGTTTCCTTCAGAGTCCTCCAAACCATGTTGTCCCGGGTCCAGAGGATATCTACATCTACAGTCCTCTGGGGACGGCGTTCAAGGTGACAGGCAGCGACCCGTCCTCTAAAAACCCCAGCATCATCACCATGTAAGCAGCCTGTCAGGTAGACTGTGTAGTCCATCCAGAGACAACGTACACACATGTTCACGTGTCTGTGATGCTTCTCTGCTCTCAGCTTCGCTATCTGGAACACAATGATGGGAACATCGATACTCAGCATACCGTGGGGCATTAAACAGGTGATTGACTTCATTCACAGACTACCTGCTTGGTTTTAACCTCACTGATTCATACGTTATGTATCCTTATTACATTTCCAGGATCAATCAGTGTTGTCTCTGTCCCTGTAGGCTGGTTTCACTCTGGGGATCCTCATCCTGGTCTTCACAGGCCTGCTGATGCTCTACTGTTGTTACATTGTCCTCAAGTCACCAAAGGCCATACGTAAGTCCACCAACACTTTCACAATCAATAATTTATTCTGCTAAATACTTTCTGATAGAAAATAATAAATGTCAATTATCCTTTAAACACTAACAGCACTAACTTGTGGATACCAGCACAGTCGTCTCCCATTATAATTATGTAGTGTGTTTCATTGATTTTCTTCAAGATACTCATATTCATTTTGAGAAAATTACTGAAACAATAGAAATTATGGAAGTTTTTATTGGACTTTATGATCTGTAAAAGCACAGCAATGTTGTAAATCCACAGAATACTATAAATAAATGTTTCACAATCCACAAACACGCATTCTTTAACTTGCAAATAGTTTCTTCACAAAAATTACATATCATAGTTAGTTACGCATTCACGGGTCCATTTCTCTGTCTGAAACTGGGTCTGCATACCTGTGAGTTTGTGAACCATTTGTATGTGTGACGTAATTTTGTCCAATCGTACTGCAGGGATCTGAATTGAATTCTGTAAAGTAAAGGTGCAGTTAGACAGGTCCACCAGCAGGCAGCGATCGTGAGGTGCATGAGAGAAGAACGCTTTTCAAAATAAAGGGCAAGCGAGTGGGTGTTATTCATTTAATTTTTCTTTAGGGACATACCATCAGATCAGCCACTGATGCATCCATGATTTTAGACCGCAGTCAGCCTCAGAGCTGTAACACATTCTGAATGAGTCACTCAGGAAAAACACAGCGTCATCATCCCAAAGTGATTCATGCAGACATCTGACAGCCAGGAGCATGCTGGGTAGTGGAGTAGCCTTTGGTCCTTACTGGGTTAGCTTTGCCTCCATCTCAGCTCTCCGCCCTCTCTTTCTGGTGCAGTTGACTCACTTTAGGTGGTGTTTGGTCCGGCAGGCCCGGCTTTCACTCAGCCAAAACCAACAGCCTACAAGGAGAGGGATCATTTTGATGTAAAAGCCATAAGACCAGCAGCATACACAACATCTGTTCCTTGTCTGTCTTCTGTCCAGCCTACATGAATACGACCGACTGGGAGTTCCCTGATGTTTGTCGCTACTACTTTGGCAAATTTGGCCAGTGGTCCAGCTTGGTCTTCTCCATGGTGTCACTTATTGGAGCCATGGTGGTTTACTGGGTTCTCATGTCCAATTTCCTCTACAACACCGGACAGTTCATCTACAGTAAGTCACAATCGAAGACATGTCACATAATTATGGTGATAATCTTAACGGATGATTCGGCACTTTAAATGCAACACTCATCAGCTCTGACACTGTGCATCATGGCTGATGTGTGCTGCCTTGCCATGTCAGTCCATATCATATTATATATGTTTGCATTATGACTTTAAACATTTAGTTAGTAAATGATGTAACATTTAGCCATGATTGCACTGGAATATATGTTGTTTGTGTGTGTGTGTATATATCAACCCTGTCTCTTAATTTTGTTTTTATACAACTAATCTACATGTTCAGTTATGTTTCCAGGGTAATATACACTATATTGCCAAAAGTATTCCCTCACCTGCCTTGACTAGCATATGAATTTAAGTGACACCCCAATCTTAATCCATAGTGTTCAATATGACGTCGGTCCACCCTTTGCAGCTATAACAGCTTCAACTCTTCTGGAAGGCTTTCCACAAGGTTTAGGAGTGTGTTTATGGGACTTTTTGACTGTTCTCCCAGAAGTGTATTTGTGAGGTCACACACTGATGTTGAAAGAGGAGAGAGTGGTATGCTTTTTTTCAGACCGCTTGCTGCTGTTCAAGAACTGAGTCCCAGCATGTTGCTCATCATGAATTAGTCTGTGCCACTGTCTTTCTTAATCTAGACCACTGATTCTCAAACTGCGGTACGTGAGCTCCCTCTAGTGGTACACAGGAGGAAGCCCAAAAATATTTTGAATTTTTAAATGAAATTAATTTGAATTTGAAAACAGGCCTAATACAATGGAAAAACTCTAATGAAAATATGTTTACTGAAATGTAGGGGTGGGAATCTTCTACCATCTCACGATTCGATTCGATTCCGATTTTTGGGGCTACGATTCGATTTAAAATCGATTTTCGATTCAAATCGATTTTCGATTCAAAACTATTTGATTCATAATGATTTCTGCTTCAATCTATAGGTGTGCAAAGGATCCTCATGATCTACTCCAGTCTGCTTTGCGAGAGAATGACAAATGGAGACATTAAACTGTCTGTTTCACATTTATTACGTTTTAAACATGTATCTCTGCTCAGATGGATTTATTACAACTGTTAAGTAACAAAAATAAGAAATGCCTCTTTATAAAAAAAAAAAAAACAGTGCAGTTAAAGATGCTGCCTTTTTAAATTCGAAGGAAAGTGCCTTTTCCAAAAACAGTGCGTGGACCTGCACAACTGCTACTCTAAGTAGCTAGTTATAAAATAAGTTGGGACAAAAATAAAGTGCCTCTGTATAATATATATAATAATTTCTTTTTACATGGAACACAACTGTTGTACAAATGAAAAACATAAATATTTCTCAGTAGCTTTAAGAAAAACAAGTTATGAAAATAAAAGTGCTTTTTTTGTGAAAAATAGTAGCCATAAGTTAGCTGCCTCTGCATTTTTGTCAAAACCCGGTTCCCATTGGACTCGTTGGGAAACTGTTGGCGTGGGAGCTGTGGGCCTTTGCTGCCCGAGAAAGCCTTATCGTGGGAGGACGAGTGGAGGAGCTGCCGTTGCCAGGGTCTGGGTCTGAGGAGGAGCAGCCGCAGCGAGTCGGGCGGGTTCGATAAAAGCCGGAGGAGCCACCGCAGCGGTACGGGCGGAGTTCGGCTTCGGCTGGAGGAACGGCTGCAGCGATTCGGGCGGCGGACTTCGGCTACGGCTGTGGAGGCGTAGGCAGCGATTCGGCTGGAGACCGCAGCAGCGGCGAGGGAGCGGATCACGCTCGGATCAGCTGATCACCGAACTAACTACAAACTATGAAGCTCATGTCAAGCTCGGTCTTTCCAGGCATTCGGTAAAAACCAAAATGAGTCAAAATCTTTGCCTTCAACGAGGACGGGGCCGGTTGAATCTCTCTTTCCTCCTCCATTAGTGTAGTTTTCTCCTTGTTTTGGTGGTTTCCGCGCATGCATGTGTTCAGAACAGGCTGCGTGGTGATGTCATGACGCCCCGACTCCCGCGTCGTTTCAAAATAAAAGTCGACAGCCAGCGGATTTTTATTATTATATATATTTTTTTAAAAATCGATTTTGGGACATTTTAAATCGATTCTGAATCGGAGTAAATGAGAATCGTGATTCTTATGAGAATCGATTTTTTTGCACACCCCTACTGAAATGTAATTAGGGCCCGAGCGCCGACAACGTCGGGCTGCGAAGCCCTATTGAAACTGTAGTGTTTCTTATTCTTTTTTTTCTACGAGTTGTGTCGCTGTTTTGGAGGCCTTATCATATTCAGAAGTTGAAAAAAATTTCTGAGCTCATGGGGACTGGTGAAAAATTTGAGATTTTGAAGGTTTCATACTTGTCCACAAAAAACTGTCTCTCTAGCACCACCTAACGCGTTTTAGACCAAATGTCACACCGTAACTCCAATTGACGCAAAATTTTGCACACATGTGCAGGCAAGTGTGCTCTACAAAATTGCCATCGGGACTACTAAGGTCCGCCTACAAAAATTGTCCGCCATTTTGAATTTTCTGAAAAATATGTTTTTGCTAAGTTCTCCTGAACCGTAGATCCCATTCATCAATAGACCAATGTGATCAAGTCCTATTAAAAGGATTTGTAAAATGTCATTGCGTTAAGAAGTTATTAGCCAATGAACATCAAAAGGGGCGGGACTCTGGAAATCAATACACATAACTCCACAATATGTAACCCAATCATCACGAAACTTGCAGAATATGTTCACATATCTCCCTGAAACATATCCTGAAAGTTTTATTAAAATTGACCACTCGGGGGCGCTACAGTAAATCAGCCAATTTTTCAATTGAAAGGTTTGTATTTTAATGAACTCCTCCTACACCGTTAATCCGATTCCTACCAAACTTTGTGAGCCTGTTCTAGAGGCCTCGACGATTAAAAATCATCGAAAGGTCTTGCAAAAGTCCTACGGGAGCGCAATTACGGCGCCCTGAACATGGACGAATTTCATGCTTCGCCACAATAATCTAAACTGTTATAACTTCAGTGTCCATCATCCGATCTGGTTCAAACTTCTCACGTTTGATGAGAGTCCCACCCTGAACACGTCTGCACTGCAATATTGACTCACAATCAGAGCGCCACCTATTGGCAGCATGAAATGTCATGTTTTTACACTCATATAAGGACATAACTCCACAATTTTTAACCCAATCATCACAAAACTTGCAGGATATGTTGAAATATGTCCCTGGAACATATCCTGAAAGTTTTATTAAAATTGACCACTCAGGGGCGCTACAGTAAATCAGCCATTTTTCAATTGTAAGCTTTGTATTTTAACGAACTCCTCCTACACCGTTAATCTGATTCCTACCAAACTCTCTGAGCCTGTTCTAGAGGCCGCGACGATTAAAAATCATCAAAAGGTCTTACAGAAGTCAAAGGGCGTGGCCGGGACGGCGTCCTGAACATGGACGAAATTCGTGCTTCGCCACAATACTCTAAACTTCGGTGTCCATCGTCCGATCTGGTTCAAACTTCTCAAGTTTGATGAGAGTCCCATTCTGAACACGTCTGCACTGCAATATTGACTCAAAATCAGAGCGCCACCTATTGGCGACATAAAATGTCATGTTTTTACACCCGTATAAGGTCCTAGTGTCATGGAACTTTGCACCCCAGTTGAGCATGAAAACTTCACTCATCTGACACAGTGATGGACGGGACGATTCAGGCAAGGGACGACCAGTGGCGTTGCGATGGCCGGGGACGACCCGCGCCGTGGCGGTGGCCGGGGATGACAGACGCCAGCCGTGGCGGTGGCCGGGGACGACCCGCGCCGTGGCGGTGGCCGGGAACGACCGGGGACGACTGGCAACGTGGCGGTGGCCGGGGACGACCCGCCCCGTGGCGGTGGCCAGGCCAGGTGGTCCGACACGTCAGGCGGCCGTAGCACTAACCGAGTTACGTGCCATGCGAGGGCCCGTTATCACTGCTCGCAGTTTTAATTCAAAAGTATGTTTTGCCTTTCCTGTAAAAGGCTGTGGTTCAGATACCCACTTGCTTCATGAATGTTTCAGAATCAGAATTCCTTTATTGTCCCTCAACGGGGACAATAAAGGACAGAATGTTACAAAAAACAATTATTAATAACAAGATTAATAACAATAGCAAAAATCAACAGTAAAATTTAAAAAGGTAAGAAATGGAATAAACTTGTATATACACATGATATTGTACAAAATTAACAGCAGTGAATTTGTTTTTATTTACAATATAGAGTGCAGAATGAGGTCTATTGGGAGCAGTGCTGATTGTAGAGTCTGACAGCAGCAGGAAGGAAGGACCTGCGATACCTCTCCTTCACACACGCACCTTGAACTCCTTAAGGAACCCAAGCTAAACTGTGATGGCGGAGATAGTGATGCAAATTCCAGAACTCTCATTTCATGGTCCAAACAGAAATAATTAGGAAAGAGGGCATTATTTGGGGCAGCCTCTGTCAAACTGAACCGAGCACAAGTGCTAGCGGAGCATGCAAAGTCTCTGCAGCACATGCTAGCATCAAGCAGCACAAACCAGCAAGGAGATATGACTCAGATGATCTCAAATGTGGATTCAGTCGGAGTGGGACAGAAGAGCCCAGGCCACAGTGTGTGGTGATGTTTTGACAATGAAACACAACGTGCTGACTTCTCTTTGCCTACTGTCATCAAGACTAAACCCAGAAGCAGTGAACATGAGCATGAGTCTGTCTGTCAGTAAAAGCATATATGACCTATATAGATAACACATATCCCGTTGAGCGCCATCTTTGATCTGTTGTTTCCTGTCTACAGACTATGCTCACCATGTCAACATGTCAGATTCAGAGGTTGGAACCAACGGCTCGGACAAAGGTAAGTGACTTACATGATCCAGCTTTCTACTTTGACGTTATTTTTTTTAGCAGTAATCATGTTGTGAAAATGTGGTCCTAAATCACTGTCAGAATGTTGCTCTCAGATCTTGAAACTGACCATGGACCTGTCTGACAGATATAGGACCTCACGTTGGTCTGAGACGGTCCAGATGCTCACAGTGTGGAGGAATGTCAATTGTTGCTAAAAAGATGAAAGTTAACCTCCAACTCTGAGAAAGTAAAGACAGAAAGTACAATTCTACTGTACTGCTTTTGGTTGTAATAGGTAACATGGTACAGGGCTCCACAATAAGGATTGTTTGGTTGCTATTGACAACCATTTTGAGAAACTGGCAACCAATTATTGTCTTTTTGGTACCATCAGTGTCATCATACAATAAAACAATAAAGAATAGGGCGACTAGCATGCTTTGGTAGCAGATTGGTTACAAGGATAGGAAAGTCTTTATTGTCACCGAGGGGCAATTTGTTTTGCAAAAAGTAGTCAACACAGCCAATATAGGTCATAAAATAAATAAATGACAAAAACATAAATATATATAACGTACAGAAGATGTCATCCTGATAAAATTGCAATGAGATATAAAGCCCTTAGTGTCCATCAGTCCTTATTAAAGTGTGTACAATAGCAGCTAGGCCAACAGCTAAAGGAATAAATGATCTCAGATATCTGTTTGATCTGACCCTCCTATCGGAAGCCTACCTCCTCCCTGATGGCAGGAGTCGAAACTCTGCATGAAGAGGGTGTTTAGGGTCTGCCAGTTTGGCCTTTGCCCTCTGAGTGGCTCTAACTTGATACACATGGCCAAGATTATTCAAGTTAGTGCCAATAGTCTTTTGGCAAAGTTTAACAATCTTTCTGTTTTTGTTAACCATGCTGAGGTTTCCGAACCTCATACATTACTACTCATACCACATTGCTGCAGCATCACTGGTTCAGTCCCAACCACTATTAACCACTACCTCTGCTGTATGTCATACTAGAGGGGAGGAAATTGCCTCTAATTGTCTTGATTTGAAGGTGCTCTGCGACTGAACGACTGTGCATCGATGCAGTGATAGAAGATAACCAGGAGTTTAGTTTCATTTCAGCTCAGTGGGAATCTTTACTGTGTTTTGCTCCTCTGATTGCTCTTCCACTAAGGGCGGAACGTAAACACACCGGAACAGATATACAAGACTGTAGCTACGACATTATAGAGAATTGAGGATGAGACACATTGAGAATCGTGGCGATGCATCGAGAATCGACAGGTGAATTGTAATCAAACTTGGGAGGCTAGTGAAGATTCATCTTCATCTGTCCAATAAAGTTGTTTGACTATGGACTTTTGTTGAGTTATGGTATTAAAGTTTCTGTTACTTTTTTGCACATAATTTCTCTCTTCAGGGCTGCACGGTGGTGTAGTGGTTAGCACTCTCGCCTCACAGCAAGAGGGTCCCGGGTTCGATCCCCGGGTCAGCCCGGGTTCCTTCTGTGTGGAGTTTGCATGTTCTCCCCGTGTAAGCGTGGGTTCTCTCCGGGTGCTCCGGCTCCCTCCCACAGTCCAAAGACATGCAGGATGGGGATAGGTAAATTGGTGACTCTAAATTGCCCGTAGGTGTAAAAGGGAGCGTGAATGGTTGTTTGTCTCTGCATGTCGGCCCTGCGATAGACTGGCGACCTGTCCAGGGTGTACCCTGCCTTCGCCCAATGACAGCTGGGATCGGCTCCAGCCCCCCCGCGACCCTGAATACTGGATAAGCGCTGAATACTGGATAAGCGGTAGAAAATGGGTGGATGGATGGATTTCTCTCTTCATCTTACAACCTGTAATGACTCAAAGAAGACGGTGATAGAAAACGGCAACCGTATTTTCAGTTTTTGGCAACCAAAAGTGGATGCCTGTTTGCCAACCTGGCAAACTCTTTTCATCTTTAGTGTTGATTGATTTAGTGTTGAGCCCTGTGGAATATTTTTCTTGGAAATGAAAAAATAATTTCACATCTGTTTTTTGACCATTCCTTGTCTTCTGCTCACGAATTGAGATTTTCACAATTGGTACCTCTTGCTCTTCTGTTCCAGTTATTATTGTATATCATATTGATTCCTTGTGATGTAAATATTTAATGGAAACGTTAAAATGAATGACTTGTAGTGGTATCAATATCAGAAATGTGCTTAGTTTCTCTGTCAGTGAAGATTACTACTATCACTTCAGATTCACTTTCAGTCTTCTTCTGTTTTCCTTATGTAAGTGAATGCTTGTGTGTGTGCTCATTGTACTTGACTTAACATATTCTAATCCAATGAGCAGCCATTTCCTCACACTGTCGTAGATGTTCAACTGACTGTCTGGATGTTGTTTACTCGTTCACCAGTCATCTGTCCATTCCCAAACACCGACCCTGGAGGGAACTTCACTGTCAGCACACTTTACCTCAGTAACAGTGGGAATGATTCCTCTGACATCAGCTCCTTTGAACACTGGTGGAGTAAAACCAACACCATTCCTCTCTACCTCATCGTCCTGTTGCTGCCGCTGCTCTGCTTCCGCTCTGCCTCCTTCTTCGCCAGGTTCACATTCTTGGGTAAGATCATATGCAGAGAAGAGCAGCGTTTGTGGGCCATCACCAGGCCTGGACAGAGCCGGCTTTCTTAAAGTGACTTCTTTGGATCTTTGTCTTTAAATCCCAGCTAAAGATGAAAGCTGCATTCACTGATGTTTGCACTGTTTTGTCTGTTAATCCCAGTCTGTTATAAATCTGTTGGGCAGTCATTTCACACTATCATTAGACTTGTTAATTAGTAATCCCAGTTTATTATTGGTCTGTCAGTGAACCCAGTCTGTTATTTGGCCATTAGTCAGTAAACCTAGTCTCTTATTAGACCATTAGTCAGTAAACCTAGTCTGCTATTAGTCTTTTAGGCTATTATTAGTCCATTAGTCAGTAAACCCAGTCTGTTATTAGTCCATTAGTCAGTAAACCTAGTCTGTTATTAGTCATTTAGTCAGTAAACCCAGTCTGTTATTAGTCCATTAGTCAGTAAACCCAGTCTGTTGTTAGTCCATTAGTCAGTAAACCCAGTCTTTTGTTAGTCCATTAGTCAGTAAACCTAGTCTGTTATTAGTCCATTAGTCAGTAAACCTAGTCTGTTATTAGTCATTTAGTCAGTAAACCCAGTCTGTAATTAATCCATTAGTCAGTAAACCTAGTCTGTTATTAGTCATTTAGTCAGTAAACCCAGTCTGTAATTAGTCCATTAGTCAGTAAACCCAGTCTGTTATTAGTCCATTAGTCAGTAAACCTAGTCTGTTATTAGTCTTTTAGGCTGTTATTAGTCCATTAGTCAGTATACCCAGTTTGTTATTAGTCTATCAGTCAGTAAACGCAGTCGGTTATTAGTCCATTAGCCAGTAAACCTAGTCTGTCATTATTCTTGAAGTCAGTAATCAGTAAACCCTCCCCTTGGAACACCAAGGACACACAAAGCCCTCGTGTTAAGGTGGTGATTCGTTGGAGGGGGACTTTGCACCCTAAACGCATATTTTCACGTGCAGGTTGATATTATTTTTAGCTTTCAAGCTTTTACATCACCAACAGATTACTCTGTTATTGGTCTGTTAGTCAGTAATCACACTCTGTTGTTAGTATGTTAGTCAGTAATCTCAGTCTATTTTTGGTCTGTAAACCAAGTATGTTATTGGTTTTTAAATCAGTGTTCCCAGTCTGATATTAGTTGGTTAGTAATCTAAATCTGCTATACTCACTCATCCCAGTCATATTGCAGATTCATTCTCAGATCAAAATATTCATAGGCCCTGGCACACCATTACCTGACTAACAGACTTAATAGGAAGGTGTAGTTAGGTACGGTACAGTTCATGCACTAGCACAGGTGTGTCAAACTGATCCAGTAAAGGGCCGCTGTGGCTGCAGGTTTTCATTCCAACCAAGCAAGAACACACCTGACTCGACTTATTCACCTACCTGATTTGCCTTCACACCTTGATTGGTTTGATCAGGTGTGTTCTTGCTTGTTTGGAATGAAAACCTGCAGCCACAGCGGCCCTTTTCTGGATCAGTTTGACACACCTGCACTAGCACATGCACGGGAACGTGGTCATGACATAGGCTTTAATCCTTAGGCTGTCCCTCTCATTATCACTCAGTGTTCACCTCCTACTGAACATGCTGCATAATTTATCCATCCATTGATGCATCATTAATCTTTTTGTTCAGGCACTATATCAGTGGTCTACTTGATTGTACTGGTCACGGTTAAAGCTGTCCACCTGGGCTTCCACCTGGAGTTCCACTGGTTTGACACAAGCCAGTTCTATGTTCCAGGTAAACCTTTTAATATGTCTATGTGTCTTTCTATTGCACCATACCTGACTCAAGTTGCATGTAGACTAATGTAATATGAGGATGTCCAGTCAGTAGTGTGATAGGTCTTTTATCCCTTTCACATCTTTGAGTGGGTCAAGCCATTTAAACTACTTTATTGGTCAATGATCCCACCTCACTCACTATTACTCACCCAGATTCATTATACATTTTGTTCATGATTTCCTCATAGTAAAAACATTCTTGCTTCACCATCTTGCCAAATAATTTATTTTTCTCTATTAATTATATCATAATATTAAGCAGATTGACATTAAATCTACTCTGCCCACTGATGCTCTCCAGAGGACGAGCCTTTTCCATGTTTGACCCTCCATGAACTTTCTTTTAGTGTCACCCTATGGCCAAACTATATGAATTTTTACATGCAACAGATACTCTCTCATTCAGAATGAAATGTGAACACATTCATATAATTTGTGTCTTCCAGAGTTGAGACTGCTTTTCCCACAGTTCACTGGTGTCCTCACTCTGGCCTTCTTCATTCACAACTGCATTATCACGTTAATGAAGTGCAACAAGCACCAGGAGAACAATGTGAGTGTGCAGCCTCATCCTTCTGCCCAGCTTCACAAACACATGGATTACTCTGGATTCAAAATGAATGGCCTGGTTTATGTGTTTTGGTGTTTTCAGGTGCGGGACCTGTCTGTGGCCTATATCCTTGTCGGGCTCACCTATCTCTACGTGGGAGTGTTGATCTTTGCTGCCTTTCCCTCACCTCCTCTCTCCAAAGATTGCATTGAACCAGTAAGATTTACACTTTACACCTACTTTTTTCTTTTTAATACATTTTTGACTTGACTTTGGTGAAGAACCAGTGTTTATATTGGTGCAGATCCAGACCCAACCGTACTACTTTTAAATGACTTCTAATTTAACTTTTAACTTGACAAATCACCTCTGTGTCCCGAGCTTGAAGGTTCTGGGTTCACTTGTTTTTAGTTTTCAGTTCTCTGAATGGCTCTGATTGGACCGATGTCAATGGACAATGACTTGTAGTAACACTTTTCGTTCTCTCTCTCTCTCTCTCTCTCTCTCTCTCTCTCTCTCTCTCTCTCTCTCTCTCTCTCTCTCTCTCTCTCTCTCTCTCTCACTCACTCACTCATTCCACAGTACATACCGCATACTACATACTTAGTACATACTGCGTATGTACTACATACTACACACTCATTTGAAGTCTTGTTGTTTTATACTGTGACTGTCACGTGACTGTAGTTTTCATTTAAATCTGTCAAACAAACCCTCCATTGCTTCGTTGTCTCGTTCAGAACTTCTTGGATAACTTCCCCAGCAGTGATGTCATGGTGTTCGTGGCTCGGACCTTCCTGCTGTTCCAGATGATCACAGTATATCCCCTGCTAGGATACCTTGTGCGGGTCCAGGTTATGGGCCAGATCTTTGACAACCATTACCCCAGGTACCACTAAACGATAGGATCTTTGTACCTCTTGCTATTCCTGTAGACCAAACTGCATAATGACAGTAGCTTAATGACAGTTGCTTATCAACTGACACCTGACACTGATATACTCTGATATATATATATATATATATATATATATATATATATATATATATATATATATATATATATATCAGTGTGAGGTGTCAGTTGATAAGCAACTGTCATTAAGCTACTGTCATACATACTATATATATACACATAGTATATAGTATATATATAGTATGTGTGTGTGTATATATATATATATATATATATATGTATGTAGATATAGGTGTCAGTTCCTATATCTACAGTGATGATATAGGAATGTCATTCGGATTGGACAAGTGTGGCCGGATGGTCTCAAAGAGAGGCAAGATGATCAGGACTGAGGGAATCGACCTACCAGAGGGCAACATAGGTGATATCCAAGACAGCTACAAGTACCTTGGCATCCCGCAGGCTAATGGAAACCATGAAGAGGCCACAAGGAAATCAACCACAGCCAAATACCTCCAGAGGGTAAGACAGGTCCTGAAAAGTCAGCTGAATGGTAAGAACAAGGTCCGAGCCATCAACATGTACGCACTACCAGTCATCAGATACCCCGCTGGTATGATAAGCTGGCCAAAGGAGGAGCTAGAAGCCACAGATATCAGGACTAGAAAGCTCCTCACCATGCACGGAGGGTTCCACCCCAAGTCCAGCACCCTGAGGCTATACATTAAGCGGAAAGAGGGAGGCCGAGGGCTAGTGAGCGTCAAGGCCACGGTCCAGGATGAAACATCGAAAATTCGAGATTACATCGAAAAAATGGCCCAGAAGGATGAACTGCTAAGTGAATGTCTCAGGCAGCAGAACCCTGATGAGAGTGCAGAGGAGGAGCAGACCACCTGGAGGGACAAGCCCCTACATGGCATGTACCACCGTCAGATAGAGGAAGTGGCTGATATCAAGAAATCCTACCAGTGGCTGGAAAATGCAGGACTGACAGACAGCACAGAGGCACTAATCATGGCAGCACAAGAACAGGCCATAAGCACAAGAGCCATAGAGGCCAGGATCTACCAGAGCAGATCAGACCCAAGATGCAGACTGTGCAAAGAAGCCCCTGAGACAGTCCAGCACATAGTAGCAGGGTGTAAGATGCTAGCTGGATCAGCGTACATGGAGCGGCACAACCAAGTGGCTGGGATAGTACACAGGAACATCTGCAACCAGTATGGAATAGAAGTACCCAAATCCCAATGGGCCATACCACAGAAGGTGACTGAGAACAACAGGGCCAAGGTACTGTGGGACTTCAGCTTCCAGACTGACAAACAGCTCCTGGCTAACCAACCGGACATAGTGGTGGTGGACAAAGAGCAGAAGACAGTGGTGGTGATAGATGTGGCGATCCCAGCTGACGCCAACATCAGGAAGAAGGAACATGAGAAAATTGAGAAGTACCAAGGGTTGAAAGAGCAGCTGGAACAGATGTGGAAGGTCAAGGCTAGCGTGGTCCCCCAGGTAGTGGGGGCACTCGGGGCAGTAACCCCCAAACTGGGAGATTGGCTCCAACAGATCCCAGGAACAACATCTGAAGCTTCGGTCCAGAAGAGTGCAGTCCTAGGAACAGCTAAGATACTGCGCAGAACCCTCAAACTCCCAGGCCTCTGGTAGAGGACCCGAGGTTGAGGATGACACAGATACCACCCCACCAGGGGTGAGGAGGAGATTTTTATATATATATATATACTGAACCAAAATATAAACGCAATACTTACGCAACACTTTTTCATGAGCTGAAATCAAAGATTGAAGACTTTTTCTATGTACACAAACGGCCTATTTCTCTCACATTTTGACAGCACTTCTCCTTTGCCGAGATAATCCATCCACCTGACAGGTGTGGCATATCAAGTGTAAATTAAAGTTTTCAGTTTTTTCACATGATGCCACAAGTTCTGACTGCAGGAATGTCCACCAGAGTTGTGGCCGTGAATTGAATGTTCATTCCTCCATATAACATCTCCAAAGTCATTTCTTAGAATTTGGCAGTATTTCCAACCGGACTCCTGCAAGACTCTCTGAGACCAGCCACCCGGACAGCTGATGCAACAATTGGTTTACATAACCAAAGAATTTCTGCACAAAACTGTTGGAAACCGCCTCAAGGGAAGCTCATCTGCATGCTCATCGTCCTCACCGGGGTCTTGACTGTAACCGACTTTAGGGGCAAATGCTTGGCTTCGACGGCGTCTGGCACTTTGGAGACGTGTTTTCGGAGGAATCCCAGTTTTCTCTGTTCTAGACAGAAGGCAGACAGCATGTATGGCGTCTTGTGGGTGAGCGTTCTGCTGATGTCAGCATTGTGGTGGTGGTGGGGTTGTGGTATGGGCAAGCATATGTTAATAAGAACCAACACAGGTGCATTTCATTGATTGAGGAGATCCTGAGGCCCATTGTTGTCATCCATCCACTACATCACCTCCTGATGCAGCATGATGATGCACAGCCCCGGGTTATAAGCATGTGTACACCATTCCTGGCAGCCTAGAACATCCCGGTTCTTGCATGGCCTGCAGACTCACCGGACATGGCCCCCATTGAGCATGTTGGGATGCTCTGGATCAGCTTCCGGATTCCACTTCCTGCCAATATCCAGCAACTTGGCTCAGCGAAGAAGAGGAGTGGACCACAATCAACAACGCCTTTTGTGGACATAGGAAAGTCTTCTCTCACTCTTTGATTTCAGCCCTGAGAGCAAAACAAAAGATTTGAGTTTAAATTTCTGTTCAGTCTTTATTCATGATAAGCTCATATAAGCTGATATATTAATCAGGTTCTACTATTAACCACCCTCAGTACACTCTGATTCTGATCCCGGTTAAACAGTTCTGATAAAGTGATTACAGGTCTCTCCTGTCATACAGCATGTCGTCGTAGGTTTTCACTTTGTCTCTCTTTAGTTTCTTCCATGTTTTGGCGCTGAATATCTTCATTGTTGGAGCTGGTGTCTTGATGGCCAAGTTTTATCCCAATATTGGATCCATCATAAGGTATGTTTGAACAAGTTTCCCAAATATACTGAATGATAGAGAATAGTGAATAAATTGTATGGAATTAATCCAAAACACTGTTTTTAGTTCCGGAACAATCTTTTGTATTTTGATTATAAACTGCCATTTTTCTCCAGTGTCTTGTACTTCTTCAGAGGAGTCACACACTTTTTTTGTTTCCCATCTTTGTTGCCACTCTCAATATACACTATATTGCCAAAAGTATTCACTCACCTTGACTGGCATATGAATTTAAGCGACATCCCATTCTTAATCCATAGGGTTTAATATGATCGGTCCACCCTTTGCAGCTAGAACAGCTTCAACTCTTCTGGAAGGCTTTCCACAAGATTTAGGAGTGTGTTTATGGGACTTTTTGACCATTCTTCCAGATGTGTACTTGTGAGGTCACACACTGATGTTGGAGGGAAGGCCTGGCTCTCAGTCTCCACTCTAATTCATCCCAAAGTGTTCTATCGGGTTGAGGTCAGGATGCTGTGCAGGCCAGTCAATTCATCCACACCAAACTCTCTTCTCCATGTCTTTATGGACCTTGCTTTGTGCAGTGGTGCACAGTCATGTTGGAACAGGAAGGGGCCATCCCCAAACTGTTCCTCAAAGTAGGGAGCATGGAATTGTCCAACATCTATTAGTATGCTGAAGCATTCAGAGTTCCTTTCACTGGAAGTAAGGGGCCAAGCCCAGCTCCTGAAAAACACCCCACACCATAATCCCCCTCTATCAAACTTTACACGTGGCACAATGCAGTCAGACAAGTACCGTTGTCCTGGCAACCACCAAACCCAGACTTGTCTATCAGATTGCCAGATGGAGAAGCGTGATTGGTCCCTCCAGAGAACGTCTCCACTGCTCTAGAGTCCAATGATGGCGTGCTTTACACCACTGCATCCAATGCTTTCCATTGCACTTGCTGATGCATGGCTTGGATGCAGCTGATCGGCATGGAAACCCATTCCATGAAGCTCTCTACTGTTCTTGAGCTAATCTGAAGGGCACATGAAGTTTGGAGGTCTGTAGCGATTGACTCTGCAGAAAGTTGGTGACCTCTGTGCACTATGTGTCTCAGCATCCGCTGAGCCCGCTCCATCATTTTACGTGGTCTACCACTTCTTGTTGAGTTGCTGTCGTTCCCAATCACATCCACTTTGTTATAATCCCACTGACAGTTGACTGTGGAATATTTAGGAGTGAGGACATTTCTCGACTGGACTTGTTGCACAGGTGGCATCCTATCACAGTACCACGCTGATATTCACTGAGCTCCTGAGAGCGAACCCATTCTTTCACACGTTTGTAGAAACAGTCTGCATGCCTAGGTGCTGCTTTTATACACCTGTGGAAGTGATTGAACACCTGATTTATATTATTTGGATGGTGAGTGAATACATTTGGCAATAAAGTGTACATATATTAAACATACATATTTATATGATTACATAAATTAAATTCAAAGTAAATAATACAAGATGTACAAATAATAGAATAATACAGATGACTGTGTTATTTACTGTAACATCTCGATATGAAGCTTCTTCCAGTGTTTCTTTTAAAGATCAGTGTTTATTGCCTGTTATGATTGCTGGATATAATGCTGATCTTATTTTCTTAGAACCAGATTTGGATGTTTGGAACTAGTTAACCTGAAACTGTACTAAATGTTATCAGTTTAAGGCACTTGCCACATCCTACGTAATGCTCAGTACTGATGTCGACTCTCTGTCTCCCCCTGCAGATTTTCTGGAGCGACATGTGGCTTGGTCTTAGTGTTTGTGTTTCCTGCTTTAATCCACATGATCTCCCTGAGAAGACAGGGGGTGCTCCGCTGGCCCTCAGCCCTCTTCCACACAGTCCTGATCCTGCTGGGCATGGCCAACCTGCTGGCCCAGTTCTTCATGTAGACAAGCAGTTAGTCTGAACCAGTCGTAAGCCGTGATATTCAGAGATGGAGGTTTCAGGTGGGTATGGGGGTGTATATCCAACCAAAATAACCTTTCCAATCCAGATAAATCTCAGCAGCCACTCAGATGTCATATAATATTAAATACCACCCACTTCCTGTAGTCAGGGATGTCTTTAAAGGGAATAATAGGAATCCAACTGGTATTTCAATGATAAATTCACCCTCATATATAATATTTCCTCCATGGTACTTTTGATTTTTCAACTGTTCATGTAGATACAAAGTGAACTGTGTTGAAACAGGCTGGTGGAGAGTTTTGGAACTGTGAAGAGCTACACAACCAGGGAATGTCTTCTCTTGGAAGAAGATAGTCCACAGTTTAATGATCATCTTCTGGGGAACCTTCCTGTCAGTGTCTCTTTGGGCTGTTGACATGTCTGCTGCTGCCTCAGGGTGTTTGATGGACAGAATGATTGACTAATGTTACCGTCCTCAAGACAAACAACAACAGGGCTGAACTTTTTATGACCTTATAATTAAGATTCCCAATATCTTATATCCGTGGCAGAGGACAGCTGAATTAGTGTTGAGCTGCTACACAGACAATGAATGGAAGACAGACCCGCTCAATGTTTGTTTTCTTTTTTATACCCAGATGAGTTTTATTCTACTGAAATGTTGACAGCTGTGAAACAGCAAATGATCCCATATAATCAGAATTAGGGCTGGGCAATATGGCCTATACATAATATCGCAATATTTGTAAGTTATATTGCGAGATATATATATCTCGCAATATTTCTTTTTAATTTCCTCTCGATCACTGCACAAATGCACAATTTAACCAGTTATAGTACCAGTGGGTGAATGCACAATTGGTCATAGCACTTTTTGCATTGATTTTGCAGCTTGTTTAGTTGCTACCCAAAAGCACACGGATCCTCAATGCCAACATGAACAGTGAGGTGAAGACTCTCAGGCTGCACACCGGGAATGTAGTCAACGGAAGATTTAAAACATCTCACGTACATCATAGCACCATACATGGAATATATTTGAGATATGGCCCGCCCCTCCTCAGAACATTCCTCTATAATGTCTTTCCCTGTTTATTGTCTTTGGAGCTGTTCCACACTTTAGCCGTGTTCATGTTGACTAATATTCTTGGACCATCACAGATCATATCAATAACATAGTCTACATAGTTCCTTTTTAATCGTTTGTATTACATGTCTGTTTCATGTCGATTCAATACAGCATCTTAATCAAACATTACCTGAATATTTGTTTTTAAGAACAATGCATCAATGACAACTTGAGGTGTTATTCCTACTGATTGATCACTGATAAACACTTTACGGAGCTTCATAGTGCATTTCAGCCCATTGTTTACTTCCACTTTCACAGCATCGCTGTAGCAAAATCATTGTTTAAATATATACAATTATTAACCAGTATTACATGATTCTTTATATTCGTAATATTTTTCTCCTAATGTAATAACTTATGGGCAACTTATTATGCAAAAAAAATATTTTTCTGTTATGCCCTCAAAGTTGTTTTGCATTACATGATGATTATCATGAGCTTTTATTACATTTAAATGCAGTTATTATATGATAAGCTACATGAGTTTTGAGCCTTTAGAGAATAAATGAATTGTGCTTGACCTGCTGAGCAGCAAACAGACTCCGTTATTAGAGATGAGCTGTTGGAGACCAAAACCCTGAGCTGAAAGAGCGAGAACGTTGACTCTGACTCATCAAGTAGATGGAGATTGAGCTCCAACTGAATGATCAAGTTCATTGTATCTACTTGAAGGTGATGATGTCAGTGTTAAGTTCACAATGATTCAAATTTTTACATGTCAGGATTTAATGATCACATATCGCGTGTCATTCAGACACCAGGGAATCCGATTACTGACTTTGTGATTATGTAAACTCTTTATATGACATATATTTTGAGAACCGTTATGTTTGTGTGCATATTTTTTGAACAAATGTTTGGCACAATCTTTTAATTTTTATGAGCAGTGTTGATTTCCATGTTTGCGTGATGCTTATGTACTAGGTGTTGTATTTTACTAATGATAGGATAGGTAAAGGGAATATGTGCGTAAAATAATAAACCATGTCAGTCTGTACGAACTGTAGTTTCCGTTTCCTGTAATTAAAGCTGCTATTGACGACATTGATAACACCCAGCCACTAGGTGTCGCACTCACACTCCCCCCTTCCATTGCATTCACGTCACAACACAGCTGTTGCTTGAGGCCCATGCGCCCTCAATGGGTTGCCAGTGTTAGTGTTAGCTAAAAGCTAGCTTTAAAGGTCCTATATTCTGGAAAAAACAGGTTTTCTCTGGTTTCTACACTTATAAACTGGTCCTCCCTGAGCCTGTCAACTCCCAGGATGAGGAAAACAAGCGACTCCTGCATGGTCACTGCAGCCCCCCCACTGGTACAACGGTGCTCCTACAGGCTGTTCAGATTCAGCTACTGTCGTTACGTAACGAAAGGAGTCATTTGCATAGACCGAACTCTTCTGATGATAGGAGATATCCGAGAGGGAGCGTTCATCACTGAGGTGAAGTTGGTGTGTCCTGATAGGCCAAACTCCTGATGATAGGAGATATCTGTGAGGGGGCGTTCATCACCGAGGTGAAGTTCGGTGTGTCCTGTGGTGAGACAGCAGTGAGATAGCAATGTTTCACAATGTCGTCACTCAGAGCTAGACTCGCAGATTGCTCTGTTGTTGGTTGTACAAATCAACATAAGTGCTTCTATTCTGTCCCACCTACAGAAGAACAGAAGAGACGGTGGTTGCGTTTCATTTTTAATGACAGTGTGCCGGCTACAGTCCGTGTTAGCTTGTACACTCACCGGCCACTTTATTAAGTACACCTGTCCAACTGCTTGTTAATGCAAATTTCTAATCAGCCACGCCAATGCATTTAGGCATGTAGACATGGCCAAGACGATCTGCTGCAGTTCAAACCGAGCATCAGAATGGGGAAGAAAGGTGATTTAAGTGACTTTGAACGTGGCATGGTTGTTGGTGCCAGACGGGCTGGTCTGAGTATTTCAGAAACTGCTGATCTACTGGGATTTTCACGCACAACCATCTCTAGGGTTTACAGAGAATGGTCCGAAAAAGAAAATATCCAGTGAGCGGCAGTTCTGTGGCCGCAAATGCCTTGTTGATGCCAGAGGTCAGAGGAGAATGGTCAGACTGGTTCGAGCTGATAGAAAGGAGACGGTAACTCAAATAACCACTTGTTACAACCGAGGTATGCAGAAGAGCATCTCTGAACGCACAGCACGTCGAACCTTGAGGTGGATGGGCTACAGCAGCAGAAGACCACACCGGGTGCCACTCCTGTCAGCTAAGAACAGGAAATTGAGGCTACAATTTGCACAGGCTCACCAAAATTGGACAATAGAAGATTGGAAAACCGTTGCCTTGTCTGATGAGTCTCGATTTCTGCTGCAACATTCGGATGGTAGGGTCAGAATTTGGCGTCAACAACATGAAAGCATGGATCCATCCTGCCTTGTGGTTCAGGCTGGTGGTGATGGTGTAATGGTGTGGGGGATATTTTCTTGGCACACTTTGGGCCCATTAGTACCAATTGAGCATCGTGTCAACACCACAGCCTACTTTTATTGTTGCTGACCATGTCCACCCCTTTATGACCACAGTGTACCCATCTTCTGTTGGCTACTTCCAGCAGGATAACGCGCCATGTCATAAAGCGCGAATCATCTCAGACTGGTTTCTTGAACATGACAATGAGTTCACTGTGCTCAAATGGCCTCCACAGTCACAAGATCTCAATCCAATAGAGCACCTTTGGGATGTGGTAGAACAGGAGATTTGCATCATGGATGTGCAGCCGACAAATCTGCAGCAACTGCGTGATGCTGTCATGTCAATATGGACCGAACTCTCTGAGGAATGTTTCCAGTACCTTGTTGAATATATGCCACAGAGGATTAAGGCAGTTCTATATCTTACTGGTCAAGTAGGAAAGTGGCCACCTCGGTGTGGCTTTTCAGTCCTTGAAACTCCTTCAGCTGACTCAAACAATCAAACGCTGAACCAACGTTCACTCAGGTTTCGCTCCTCCTTTTGTCACTTAGCACTTAGGTCTGGTACCAAAATTCCACACTAACTAGCAACCCCGAAGACTCTTGACTTCTGACTTCGCAGAGATACCACTTGATACCAACATTGTTATTTTATTGGCTTACAAGCCACACATCTATACAGAGGTAAACAAAGCATTACTTTTTGATTTTTTTTTAAATGATTAATTCACAATTAAAAATGTTTTTCCACAAGAAGTGATACTTTGATTCTGCACCTTTCTAAAAGCTCTGTGGATGTTTTATTCGTTTCAATAAAATTGTTATCAATATGACCTTTAATATTATCCTAAAAGCAAATTAGAAACATGTTCTTTGAAATTGGGTTGTTGGAGGCTGTAGTATATTAATACTATAACTGCTTAGCTGCAGTGTTACAGAATTTGTAGTTAAACACCGCCATCTAGTGGTTACTTAGTTATGCTGCAATGCCCGGATGTTGACTGTTTTGGTAGTCTGAGAGCTGCAATAAAGGAGTGCAGACGTGTACAAGTTGGTCTCCGTGTTCCTCAACTGTTCTGGATATATTAGCAGTGTCATATTAGTACAAAGTCATTACAGAGGCGATGCAGGCTGATGGTTCACCTACTTTTGTAGCTATCTGTGGGAAATAAAGAAAGCCAAATGAAATGTGAATGATTGCTCTTTTTCTGACTGCTGGAAGGTGATTGATTGACCTTCAAAGTGATATAAATGAAGAGGTCCAGATCTGAGAGCACATCAGCGGTGATGTGTAGCCTGATATTAGGTGCAACCGGACTGAGAATATTGTTCAGGGAATGAGAGCTTGTGTAAACAAATCGAAATAATCCCCCTGTTGTAAAACTGAATTATTTCTGCTTCAACTTGATGCTGTTGAGAAGCAAAGGACAGGCCTTGTCAGACAGCTCCGTCAGACTCGGGGTTTCTTCAAGTAAACCTGCCAGCAAGCAGGTTAGGTTCCCAGAGTCAGTTACCATGGTGACTGACACAGAGTTTAAAATCCGGGTAAAGTAAGAATAAATATGTGTTCTGAGTTTGGCATACCACAGAACAGTGTGTTCTTATTCACCCTGCCAACTTTGAGAGTTTAAAACAATTACCAAATATATGAAATTACCACCTGATTGGACGATCGCTTTCACTGCTGTCCTGTCTGCTCCCGGATTTCAAACAGACCAACATGGCAACTTGTTTGGAAACTTTCTCTTATTTAACAACAATAGTTTACCCAAACGTGTTTCTGAAAACATTTTATACGAGCTATGCAGTTGCTGAATCTGTCTTTATTTTAGATCGTCAAAGGTCAGTTTAAAAGATTTTCGAGAGCTTGCGGGAGGCGGCGGCACCGTCTCTCGACTCTCGCCGTCAGGCGACTGCATTGCAGGGCTTCTTACATACCGTAAATCCTCTAATATAGCGTCAGCCAAAATCTCCGCGACGCAAAGTCATTGCATGACTGACAATGAATGGGAAGCGTGGAAATAACGCTGCCTGTGGACACTTGACCCGGCCTCCATTAGAGACTGGCCGTTATTTACCTCCGCCAACAGCGAGACCAGCCAATGTTAGAGACCGGTAATAGAATACAGGCCAGTATTAGAGGATTTACGATATGTGAAATTATCGGAGTGGAAAAACCACTGAAGCTAATGCGCAAAAGTATTTGCTGCGTTTCGGATCGCATGCATTTGCGCCTATGCATGCACGAGACTTGAGACGATCCGCCAGAACTCGTCATAAACACGTCAAGTTCCCACCACGTCAAGTCGGACACGTGTACTTTTTTCAGAAACTTTTTTTTTTTAAACTTTATTAATAATTATACACATAACAAAAACTGTCGAGCCAGGGGAAACTTCACGGACTTTGCACAAAGAATATGGTCTACCCAGAGGCGCTGGCTTTCTTCGTCGCTGACGAATTCGAGCCGAGGCATTTGAACTCCAGTTGTTGACGGAGGCTGAGGAATTTTCTCACGTGGGAAATACCACGTGATAATTCTAACCAACTAGGGCAACGTTGAGGGGAGTGTCTTTTGTCCGCACTTATTTGAGACCATCTGCACAGAAAAGCATGCGGAGGGAGGTACCCTGGAGATACCGCAAGTTTTTAAAGTCATGTGACATGTCGCAAAGGGAAGTAATCCCAGCATTTCCGACGTTTATTTCCCCAGAATGCCTGAACGCATGCATGATTGGACACGCGCCTATTTATACAGCAGGGGACGGCTTATGCTAACTACAACAGCGTTACGTAACGCCAAAGTGATTTCAGACCCGCCCATTAAATCCAAGATGAAGAAACGTTTCAGAAGCCTAGCTCCACAATAACATGGTATATGGTTGAATGGCTTTTTACACGTCTTAAGGAGACATGTTATGACCCATTTAACGTGTTTAGAAGAAAATGACTGATTTCGGTTTACCCAGACTTTAAGATAGCCTACCTCTCATTCAGGGAAGAAAAAAACAAAAAACAGTTTCCCTCATCTCAGGGTTCACTTATGTTTTCACATAACCTACTTTTATAATACCCCTCTGGATCAGTATGGTATACCAATACTGCCACCAGTAAATAGTCCACCATGTATCTAGTAATTACTGGTGGTCAGTTTCCGTGTGATCTAACTGCTATAGATATCCCAGAAGCTTTTTAATGGACTACATGTAACTCAAAAAACAAAGTCAATGTGCCGCTCCTCTTCCTGGAATGAACCCCAGCTTGAGAACGCCTCCCTCCTCTCTCTGCTCGCTCACACACACACACACACACACACACTTCCTTGTTCCTCCCCTTCAGATCTACCATGTGAGGATGAGTGTAACCAACATGGCGGTGAAGTGCAGCAGCTGACAGGCCACATTCACTTCACACACACATGTTGTTGAGATCAGACAGACCAGTTTCATTTCTCCAAAGTCAAACTCAGACAGTCGTCGTCGCTGAGAGGTGAAATGGCGCAGAAAGGAGTTCAGCTGGACCGGGAGACCTTGTCTTGTTCCATCTGTCTGGATCTACTGAAGGATCCGGTGGCTCTTCACTGTGGACACAACTACTGCATGAAGTGTATTGGAAGCTTCTGGGATGAGAAGGAGATCCACAGCTGCCCTCAATGTAGGCAGACCTTCACACTGAGGCCTGTCCTGCAGAAAAACACCATGTTGGCAGATCTGGTGGAGGAGCGGAAGAGGACTGGACTCCAAGCTGCTCCTTCTGGTCTCTGCTATGCTGGACCTGAAGATGTGGCCTTTGATTTCTGCACTGGGAGGAAACTGAAAGCCCTCAAGTCCTGTCTGGTGTGTCTGGCCTCTTTCTGTGAGAAACACCTCCAGCCTCATCATGAATCAGCAGCATTTAAGAAACACCGGCTGGTGGAGCCCTCCAACAAGCTCCAGGAGAACGTGTGCTCTCGTCATGATGAGGTGATGAAGATGTTCTGCTGTTCTGATCAGCAGTCTATCTGTTATCTCTGCTCTGTGGAGGAACATAAAGGCCACGACACAGTCTCAGCTGCAGCAGAAAGGACTGAGAGGCAGAGAGAGCTGGAGGGGAGTCGACTAAACATCCAGCAGAGAATCCAGGACAGAGACAAAGATGTGAAGCTGCTCCACCAGGAGGTGGAGGCCATCAACCACTCTGCTGATAAAGCAGTGGAGGACAGTGAGGAGATGTTCACGGAGCTGATCGGTCTCATGGAGAGAAGACGCTCTGACGTGAAGCAGCAGGTCAGATCCCAGCAGGAAAGGGAAGTGAGTCGAGTCGGAGAGCTTCAGGAGAAGCTGCAGCAGGAGATCAGTGAGCTGAAGAGGAGAGACGCTGAGCTGGAGAAGCTCTCACACACAGAGGATCACAACCAGTTTCTAAACGACTACCCGTCACTGTCACCACTCAGTGAGTCCAAACACTCATCCAGCATCAACGCCCGTCCTCCTCGCTGCTACTTTGAGGACGTGAAGGCGGCGCTGTCAGAAGTCAGAGATGGACTACAGGAAGTTCTGACACACAGATGGACAAACGTCTCACTGGCAGGGACTGAAGTGGATGTTTTACTGCCACAACCAGAACCCAAGACCAGAGCTGGATTCTTGAAATATTCACGTGAAATCACAGTGGATCCAAACACAGCAAACACATATCTGTTATTATCTGAGAGGAAAAGAAAAGCAACATTTATGAGTCAACACCAACCTTATTCTAGTCACCCAGACAGATTCACTAATTATTATCAGGTCCTGAGTAGAGAAAGTGTGACTGGACGTTGTTACTAGGAGGTGGAGTGGAGAGGAGGTGTCGTTGGTGTAGCAGTCGCATACAAAAGTATCAGCAGAGCAGGAGGAGGGAATCCATGTTTGGATACAATGACAAATCCTGGTCTTTTTATTGTAACAATGACAGTTATAACTTCTGGTACAACGATGTTGAAACTCCCGTCTCAGGTCCTCGTTCCTCCAGAGCCGGAGTGTTCCTGGATCACAGAGCAGGTATTCTGTCCTTCTACAGCGTCTCTGAGACCATGACTCTCCTCCACAGAGTCCAGACCACGTTCACTGAGACCCTCTATGCTGGACTTGATGTTTATCATGGAAGTAGTGGTGAGATCTGTAAACTCAACTAGACAGAAGTCATTTAACCCTTGGATGTACAACCTACTAATACCGACACTCTTCCACGAGTGGGGTCAAAAATGACCCCAATTAAAATCAATGCGTTTTTGCAATAAACAGGATTGTTTTCTTCAAAATCTTTAAAAGGAAGAGTTGTAATATTTTCATATTCCAGGTATTCCTCATAAAACATGTTTGTGACATGAGGCCATTTGCATTTTTATTTATTTTTTCATTCATTTTAAGAAATGGCAGTTTTTGTATATTTACCCCACTCTTGCACAAGTGGGGTCAAAAATGGCCCCAAGCAGTTCCTATGGAATCTTCTATGGACCTTTAATTCTTAGCAACTCTGAATGTCCCACTTACACATCTGATGTCATCTCTCACATCTGATGCAACTTTGACTGTCAATACTGTCCCACTTACACATCTGATGTCAGCAGTCTCACCACCCAGGAGGTCATTTTTACACAGCAACATACACAGTGGCGTGCACAGACATTTTGGGGGGCAGGTGCTCAGTGAAAAATAAGGGCACTTTATGCGGCATGTAGAACTGACGGCTGCCTTATTACAGCAGTGTGAGATTTAAAAAATAAATAAACATTACAGGCACATGTTGAATGTTATATGCTATTGTTTTATTTCCCACAGAGCTGCTCCCCTGGGCTGCCTGCTGTAGCTCCCTTTCTTTTTCCCTTCTTATCCTCTCCTTTCTAGGCATTATGCTGCAATTGGTAAATAAAAAGAGACCAACAATATGAATAAGACTGTTTGGTTATATTTCAACAAGGCACAGGGCTACTTTTTCTGCAGGCAATTGGGAATTGCCTGTTTGTCATTACTGCAAGTGTTAATTATGTAGGCCTAGCCTAATGTAAACCTACACAATAGCCTACTAAATATTAATCTTAAGTAAATATACAGATAGATTCACATGCTGTAGGATACCAATGACAAACTCTACCAGTGGTCATCATCACGTCATATCTATTACTGATTTTGTGTAGCGTCTAGCTTGTTAAGCAGGTGAGCAGCCGATAATTTATGCCCAGCTCTGTGGCGTTGAGACCGGCTACTTCACAACAGAGACAAATAAATTGAAGTTGCAGCTTGGCAACTAAGGCGCGTTCACACTGCTTTTATTTTGAAAATTGACCGGATTGTCTCGTGTTTCTTTGTGTGAAAAAAACAAACTTTCAAAAGGGCACTTGCTTGGTCCAGAGGGCAAGGGCAGGTGCTTTAGCACCACCTAGTGTCTACCTGTGCACGCCACTGAACATACATGTAAGTATTATCTCCATTTATGAACTTATTACTTATCTTAAGTTATTAAAATACTTTTCATTGACAGATTATAATGTGTGATCAAATTAGTGATCCATCCATCCATTTAATACCGCTTCATCCTTACCGTGCTGGAGCTGATCCCAGCTGTCATTGGGCGAAGGCAGGATACACCCTGGACAGGTCGCCAGTCCATCACAGGGCCAACATGTAGAGATAAACAACCATTAACACTCACATTCACACCTACGGGACATTTAGTGTCATCAACTGTACCATCCACTCTTAAATCTGCTGCTTTCACACCTATACTCAAGAAACCTGGTTCAGACCCCAGTGACTTCAATAACCTACGACCGATCTCTAACCTACCATTTCTCTCCGAGATTCTGGAAAAAGCAGTAGCTTCACAGGTACACACACATCTTCATAAAAATAACCTTTACGAACAGTTCCAATCTGGATTCCACCCGCGTCACAGCACAGAAACAGCCTCCTCAAAATCACTAATGACCTCCTGATGGCAGCTGACTCCGGACTATTATCCATCCTCATCCTCCTCGATCTGAGTGCGGCCTTCGAAACCATCTCCCACACCACCCTCATTGACAGATTAGCATCTATTGGCATCTCCGACACACCCCTGGTCTGGTTTAAATCGTATCTCTCTGGCCGCACTCAGTTCATCCAGTTCATCCAGTTGAAAACCTTCACATCCCAACCATCTCCCTTCTCCTCTGGTGTTCCCCAAGGCTCTGTACTTGGCCCCATCCTGTTCATCATCTATCTCCTCCCCCTTGGTCAGATCTTCCGTAGATACAACATCCATTTCCACTGTTATGCGGACGACACCCAGCTCTACTTTTCTTCCAAACCCACCTCCCGCCCTCCTCCCTCTGTGACTGTTTACAAGAAATCAAAACCTGGTTCTCTTCCAATTTCCTGAAACTCAACAGTGAAAAAACAGAGGTTCTCCTCATTGGTTCCAAATCCACTCTCACTAACACTCCAAGTTTCACCATCCCCATCGATAATTCCCCTGTCTGAGAGTCTGGCTGTCGTCCTTGACAGTACTCTCTCATTCCAAACCCACATCAATAACATCACATGGTCTGCCTATTACCATCTACGCAACATCAACTGTCTCTGCCCATCCCTTACTCCCAACTCCACTGCCATCCTGGTCCATACCCTGGTCACATCCCGTCTGGACTACTGCAACTCCCTTCTCTTTGGTCTTCCCCACAAGTACATCCATAAACTCCAATTGGTTCAGAACTCTGCCACCCGCATCATCACCAGGATCCCATCCATCAATCACATCACACCTGTTCTGCAACAGCTTCACTGGCTTCCGGTCAAATTCCGTATTGTCTTCAAAATTCAGCTCCACACCTTCAAAGCCATTCATAACCTCTCTCCCCCATACCTCTCTGACCTTCTCCACATTAACACTCCCTCCCGGTCACTCAAATCGGCCTCATCTATCAGCCTCATTGTGCCCCTTGCCCGTCTGACCACCACGGGGGCCAGAGCCTTCAGCCGCTCTGCCTCCCGTCTCTGGAATTCCCTCCCACCCAGCATCAGGAACATGTGACTCACTCTCCACCTTCAAATCCCATCTGAAAACCCACTTTTTTAAACAGGCCTACTCCGTCTAACTCTTATTATCAATGAACCTATCCCCATCCTGCATGTCTTTGGAGTGTGGGAGGAAGCTGGAGAACCCGGAGAGAACCCATGTTTACATGGGGAGAACATGCAAACTCCACACAGAAGGAACCCGGGCCCGACCCGGGAATCGAAGTGACCCTCTTGCTGTGAGGCGAGAATGCTACCCACTACACCACCATGCAGCCCCAAATTAGTGATCAAATGTGTGATCAGATTAGCCTACTTTGTTGTTAGCTAAAAGTATTGTATTTTGGTAGGATGTTAGCTAACAACAAAGTAGGCTAATTTGATCACACATTATAATCCTTCAATGAAAAGTATTGTAATAAGTATTGTAATAAGTTCATTAATGGAGATAATACTTACATGTATGTTGCTGTGTAAAAATGACTTCCTGGGTGGTGAGACTGCCAACATCAGATGTGTAAGTGGGACAGTCAGAGTTGCTAAGAATTAAAGGTTCATAGAAGATTCCATAGGAACTGCTTGGGGTCATTTTGACCCCACTTGTGGAAGAGTGGGGTAATGATACAAAAACTGCAATTTCTTAAAATGAAATTTGAATTTCTAATGGAAAAAATAACTAAAAATGCAAATGGCCTCATGTCACAAACATGTTTTATGAGGAATACCTGGAATATGAAAATATTACAACTTTTCATTTTAAAGATTTTGAAGAATAACAACACGTGGGGTCATTTTTGACACTCAACCAGTGTTAATTTGTTTAACACTTCTATGTAGTGTTAGCATTAACTCTTTCAGAGGACTATTTCTGAACGACACAAGTGTTACCTCTATAA
>CM056840.1:1957378-2060785 GCA_029853015.1 Chelidonichthys spinosus
CATCAGGTACAACAATCAGGTAAGTTGATATAATTTCTCATATTTGGTGTGTGAGTGCGCAGGTTACTGACCTTCATGAGCCATCATGAACGGCTTAAGAAGGGAGTGTAGCAGCAAAGAAAAAACGTATCCTATCTGCTCTTCCACACGCTTGCGTGGAAAGCCTGAGGCAGGAAGAGCACCTTCCTGCCCTTCATGAGTTATCATGAACGGCATAATATATTAATAATAATAATAATAACATAATGGTAATAAGATAATAATACATATATTTGTTGGCGCCTTTCAAACACCCCCGGTCACCTTACATGATAAATTCAATTCAATTCAATTTTATATTGTCAAACAACAGAGGTCATCTCAGGATACTTAATATTGAGCAGGACTAGAATACGCTCAAAATTTCAAGAGTCACCACAATTTTTAAAGTCCCAACATCACCCAGGGGTAAGCTTTACAGCGACAGTGGCGAGAAAAAACTGCCTTAATAGGCTTTTAGGCATACTACTATAGTAGTAGTAGTAGTAGCATTAACAGTAGTGGTGCGTTAACAGAGCATGTATCAAGAAGTAGTCCATGGCAGCAGGCACATCCAAGCCGGGAGCGCAGCAGCAAAGAAAAGGCCCCCAAAAACGACCACGACGGCAATTCCCTGACCCTCTTGCTACAAGAGATGTCAGGAGGCTGAGTTAAAAATGATGTAGCCTATTTAAATAGGAGATAGGCCGATCAGTTACCCCTCATCTGGTGAATGATAATATTTTGATTATACTTATGTACTTCCAATATTTGGCTCATGGCTTGAGCATCTAGGATGGCGCAGATAACGTTCATAAGCAGATGAGGACCATCTGCCCATGGCTTTTAGGTTGGGCACATTGCTGCTGTAGTTGCTGCTCCAAAGCCGAACAAATGAGCCATGCAGCGTTGTGGAGGGAGGCCGCAGAATTTGCAGAGAAGGTGGAGGCAAGAGGTGAACCAGGCTCGTGACAGGGGTTCTCCTCCCTCCGTGATGAACAGCGGCTCCTGTGGGCTGGCTGGAGCACGGCTCCCAGATACCGGGCCATGGAAGACAATGGACAAAAATCAGAGTTAGTTTTGGAAATAGGAACAGATATTCTGCTTCTGTCTCTATCAGTTTTGGAATGTTTCAGGATCACAAAGGTAATGACTGTGGAGTGTTACATGGCCTATGGTGAGGTCTTGGGAGGGGTTGAAGATTGTGAGCGTGTGGTGAAGTCTCCACACCTTAGAGACTAGAGATGCACTAATCCAGTTTCGATCATGTGGCGTGCCACAGATATAAATGTACTTAAGATTATTTATTAACGAATGAAGTGTACATTAGCAGCAAAAGAATGAATAACACTTGTAACCATGTAAAGTGCACTGTAAACAGATATTTTAAAATATAATATGAAATGTAGTAGCTGCCTGAAACCAGACGGACAAAGGCTTAATGAACCGGCGCTTGCTCCGTGTTGCTCTGTGTACTCATCACTAGCTGCTAGCGTGCTCTGCATGATGATATAACCAGCATAGCAAACAGAATTGAAGCGAGTAGATCGCTGTCACTGTATAGCTGTGTAGGATGTTAATAAAAATGAAATGGCTGGATCGGAATGCTGGGTTGGCCTCATTCATCCGATATCCGATCCAGCTAATTAGTCGATATCGGAGCTGATATCTGATCTGAGTATCGGAGCATCTCTTATTAAAACCCATAAGGCTGTTCCTAGCAGTGAGCCTATGAACCAAAGCACCCGTTCCGTGGTGGGTGACTAGTTTGAGAAAAGGTGGAGTGGGGTGAAAGGGAGACGAATTTCTTGCCTTGGGTTCCTCTCGAAGCCGTTTAGCAGGAGCTTAATGGATGGATTCTCTAGCAAGCTGTTGGCGGATGGATCCGAGCAGCGCAGGTGGAACTGGAGGCCTTTGATGGAGGACGGCTGCATTTGCGGGACTCAAAACAGTGAACCAAAAGAACATGCGGCCTGGAATGTGAGCGGCTAGATGATGAAGATCCCCAGCAAGGATGCCCAAGTAAGGCGTCTTATAAATCTGTTAATTAATGGTATGGGGAGCACCCTTTTTTGATAGAGTATAGCTGCTTCAATATTTTATTCGTTTATTTATTCATTCATTTTTTATTTATTTATTATTTATATATATATATATATATATTTATTTATTTATTTTTTACAGTTATTTAACGGATGTTTTATTATCTCTTTCCTTCCTCGCGAGAAGGGTTCGTCTGGGACTCACTGATTTTGGATGCCCATCCACGCATAGCTGCAAGCATGGATATACAGTATTTACAGTTGACAAATTGCATACGTTTTTATGGATTTGGAACATTGGAGTCCAAAAAGATGTCACCTTATCCTCATAGGCTTTGGGCCTACCGGCGGATGGACTAGGCTATAGCCACGGGTTTGGGACACAGCTTGCATGGTGTGAGAAAGAACTGCGAATGGTGGAAGAAGGAGCTTAGCGGCTAGTGCAGTGCCTGCTGATTAGAGCCAGGTCGACCACAGACCAGTCCAGTCTTTGGTTAACCTCTGAATGAACATGGCAGCCCTGGCAGAGAATGATTTGTGGTATTCATAGAACAGAGTTCCCCCGTATGACATGGCAAGATCGGCAATGATGGAAAGATCCAGTTCGGCTGGACGGGATGGATAGGCTTCGCAGATGTATATGCCATAAAACGGCCATAAAACGGAGAATCCTGCTAGTGTCAGAGTCTTTCCAGGTCTAGGATCATTAGGCTATCTTTTAACATCACGGACACATCACCACGATCTACCACACGCTTATTATTAGGCTTGTTCGGGATGGTCTTGGCTTGACTGGACTTTATCACACCGAGAGCTGCAGGTGTCTGAGGGGGCGGGTTCTAAAGAGACTGGCCGAACGCCGTTGAGTCTGACAGCAGAGTCAACGTGACTCAAGGATAGGCTATAAAGGCTATATATACACACATGTACGCGCACACGCAAGGCGACATGTGTGTGTGGGTTTTTTATGTATTTTATTTTATTTTATTTATTTATTTATTTTTTCCTTTTCTTCAGTATATTTGTATTATCATCCTATGTTTGAATTAACCGACCTCACATAATATAAATAGGCCTACTCACGACACAATGCACAGACTTTGGATCAAGCCCTGAGATCAGCGACCAAGATACGGCAAATCATTTCACCCCAAGGTGGCCGCCGAGTGCGGAACTGAATGCCCGTCATCAAACTTTTAACCAATAAGAACCATTCCGCTGTAGCGGAGGTGCGGGCAAGCCGGTTGCAGCCACTGTAGACCGCGCTGCGAGAAGCGGCTCGTGAAAAAACGTTTTGGTCATGTGATATGGTCGCGACCGTGTGACGTATTTGTAGTCGGCTGCTAGCGAAAACAAATTCTATCCATCATGCATCGCTTCAACCCACATACGAAGTGTTAGGTTCATCGGGTCGGATTCGCCTGCTGAATCAGAGCGCAGCAGGATTTGACTAGATTGACATCATTACCTGCGGCTGCGGGGATCTGGCTTCTCAGGTTGCCAGAGATGGCAGCAGCGGGAGGGTAGAATGGGATGCCGGTGGAGGTTGGGACTGCACTTCCCAGAGTTCTGCGCGGGATAGAGACGCCGTGTCGAAGTGACATCTTCGGCCCGCGTCGAGGAGGAAGCGGCAGGTTCCCGGGAAGTAAACACGGCGGTCTGGAGAGAAGAGCTGAGCTGCGTTTCAATAACGGTTTGAGTCGCCCTCGCTCACTTGCCCTAAGCACTTGCCCTCGGGGGAATCCCCGCCGCCATCTTAAGGGCTGTTCCAATTCCCTGAACAGCTGAAGTGAACTCCGTGAGATCGACCCTTGAGGGCTGAGTGATCGAGTGAACAACAATAGTCACTTCAGAGCTGTATATCACCCACAATGCATTGCAGTGGTGCACGAAAAATTGTCTCAATGAAATGAGTCTCCACATATTCTGTGTAATTTGGAATAGGCAGTATAGCGCTACTCCAACAACGTGTGGTTGATCCATGATTGTCTGGGCTGTTAGTGAACGAGGGCAGGTGTGTTCCATTTACCCCTTTCACTCCCCCTCCGCCCTCTTTCCCTCCGCCCTCCAAGGGGCCTCCGTGTGACGTCATAGCAAGGGCTGAGGGCGAGTGAGCGAGGGCGACTCAAACCGTTATTGAAACGCAGCTCTGGAAGGTGAAGCGTTCATGCTGGAAACGGATGACTGGGTGGAGACAGCGCTGCCATGATGGCGTCGTTTCCTGGAGCTGCAGAGGTGACTGCTGAAGTCGGGGCTCTTTTGGCCGGCGGGGCAGCAGCTGGAGTCGGGAGTGAATGCTGAGTTTCGGGAGCTGTGTTTGCGTTTGCTGAAGCTTACCGAGGAGTGGAGACAGGAGCTGATCGGCGGGTGGAGGTTGAGACACAGCGCAATTTAAATTAAGGCTAACAGTTCCTGGTGTGACGCTCCGACCGGAGCGGTAACATCGTTGGCAAACACAAACTCCAGCGGCTTTGGAATCGGACAGTCGTCGAGCAATGGGACGTCTGTGGCGTTACCTCGCCTGCCGGGCGAGAGCTTCGACGGAGAGATGGAGCCCTCTCATCGTCGTAGATTCGTCAGCTTCCTCTGTTTCGGGGTTTTGCTGAGGCTCCGTACCGTCATATAGCCGCGGGTCTTCCTCATGGACGGAGAGCGACGACATGCAGCGGGGTGAGTACGAACGTGAATAGCGAATTCTCTTCGAACGGGAGCTCGTCTTGAAAACGCCGGCAGAGGAAGCAATGAGGGAGGTCAGGCTAGAGCGGTTTAAATAGCGCACTCTGAATGCAATTCCCCAATAGGAAGCGGGTACGGGGAGTCAGCTGAGCCGTCAGCTGATCTCCTCGGTTTTGACAGCTAAGCTGTTGCTGCTGATTTAGAGCTTGACGTCGTGGCCTGCCAGAACTAACGCTACGCTTGATTTCTTATGTTTTTCTTTTCTATCCATTGTAAGCCTTTCCAAATTCCCATAATTTCCACTGTATACACTGATAAATGTTGTGATGTTCTTCTTTTAACAGAAACTTGTAATGATGGAATAAAAAACGCAAAGCCTGTGCTTCCTGTATTTGGGTCTTTTGATCCATCTGTGTACTGGTACATATGTTTGGTATTGCGTTTGTATTCTGTTTTCAGTCAAATTAACAATAACACTGGGGGAAATAACCAAGGTGGTGTTATTGAGATTGCTACTGTAGGAATAAATGTTTTCTAAGTTAAACCTAACTCTGTAGCCACTTTTCTACTGGTCCATGCAAAACACTGCTGTTTAGCCCTTTCACTCTCCCAGCATGGCTGCAGTACCTTTTTAGTTGGGTGTCTGCCCTCACTATGCCCTTGCAGATTTGTCCAGTAGTTTAACCTCAGCTGTTTCCGTCTAATCTGCAGTGGCATCTCCCCCATCTCTACCTGAAGAGCAGACACAGGAGTTGTTTTAAAAGCCTGTCTCAAAGCCTGAGCTTGAATCACCTCCAACTTCTTTAGTGAGGTTTTTGATGCTGAACCATAAGCTATGCAACCATATTCTAAAACCGATCTAATCAAAGCTATATAAATGTTTTTAATAGCAGATCTGCTTGCACCCCATTCTGACCCTGTTAAACATCTCATTACATTCAAAATCTTTTTACATTTGGTACTTATCTTATCTATGTGTTCATTCCATGTTAACTTTTCATCAAACCACAAGACTTTCACTTGTTCTATACTTTGTCTATACATATTTATCTGTGCGTTTACCCGTCTTTTTCTGGCGAAAATGACTGTTTTTGTTTTTTCCACTGAAAACTTGAATCCCCAATATGACCACTTTTCAACCATATTAACTGCCTCTTGTATTTTCCCTATAATATGACTACTATATCTTCCCCTTTTCCACAGTGCCCCGTCATTAGCGAATAATGACCGCCCAATATCATCCTGAACAAGAGAAAAAACATAATTTATCATTATTGAAAGGGATATTGGACTAATTATACTGCCCTGTGGAGTACCATTTTCTATTTATATTTCCTTGATAAGGCTGTTCCAATTCTAACTTGTGTAGTTCTATCAAATAAAAAATCTTTAATCCAATTATATGTTCTACCTACTATTCCTATATTATTTAATTTAATCATTAACCCCTCCTTCCAAACCATATCATATGCCTTCTCTACATCAAAGAAAATTGCCATCACAGACTCCTTATTAATTTGTGCTTTCCTAATGTCTTTTTCTAAGCACACGACAGGATCCATTGTTCCTCTGCCCCTACTCTGATGCGGTGAAATAATTCCTCTGATTTCTACATAAAATACTAGTCTTTCTGTAATCATTCTTTCCATTATTTTGCCTATATTTGATTTCAATGCTATTGGCCTGTAGTTACTAGGATTTGATGCATCCTTTCCTGGTTTCCTGATTGGAATTATGACTGCTTCTTTCCAGCTATCTGGTAACGTTCCCTCTTTCCATACCTTATTATAGAAGCCCAACAACTTCCTATATGTTAGAACCCCTAAATGCTTTAACATGACATAGCAAATTTCATATTTCCCAGGTGATGTTAGTCCTGCTTTTCCTATTGCCCTTTTCATTTCATCCAATGTAAAAGGAGCATCCATAGTAGTATTAGACTCGCTTCTTCTTTCCAGCATTCCCAGATGAGCAAAAGTGGTCTTTAGCTTTTCTCTTTTACCCTCCTCAGTCAAATGATCAGAACTATGGATTTTACTCAGTGCCTTCTCTATCATCTCTGCTTTTCCTTCATCATCTACTGCAGTAATCTCCCCCATTTTCAATACTGGATATTGCCACTCCCTTCTGATTCCGCTCATACCTTTTATCATGTTCCATACATCTCCCACTGGTGTAGTTTTACCAATGTTATTACAAAAGGTCTGCCAGCTCTGCCTCTTTGCATTATGTATGCATTTCTTTACCTTTGCTTGTGTTTGCTTGTAATTAATTAAATTCTGGAAGTTATGAGTTCTTTTTAATAGCCTGAGAGCTTTATTCCTTTCTTTCACTACTTTACCACATTCATCTGTCCACCAAGGAATTGCCTTTTTCTTCATTCTTCCTTTACTTTTGGAAATGGACTGATCAGCAGCTTTTAATAATGTTAGTCTGAGGTTTCTATCTATCTCTTCAATATTTTCACTTAAGTCTATTTTATCACTTTCTCGTTCACATATATATTTAAACACATCTCATTTTGCACTATTAAACACCCATTTACTCAATAATTCTGCTTGGCTCTTCTTTCTTTGTAATAATACTCTACACAATACTGGAAAATGATCACTACCTACTGTTGTTTCCTCTGATACATCCCATTCACATATCCCTGCTAAATTCATAGAGACTATGGTTAAATCTAGTGCTGAAGTATTACCTGTGTGCACGTCTAATCTAGTCCCTCTCCCATCATTCAAACAAATCATGTTTTTTTCCTCTAACAATTCTTCAAGTGCTATGTGCATTAAAATCCCCACACACCATCACGCTATTGCCATCCAGACCTGCTATTTGACTTAACCTACCCACATCTAATGTTTTACAAGGATTATAATAATTTATTATACCAAACTCTCCTTCCCCCCCCTCATATTTCTACAGTCACATACTCTTATTCATTGCCCACACCTACCTCTCTAAATGAAATCCCTTCTCGAATAAAGGTGGCACACCCTCCCCCTATCCCATTCCTCCTATCACACCTAACCGAAACATACCCCACTATTCTAAAATCTAATTGTGGTTTCAACCACGTTTCCTGTCCACAAATTACATCTGGTTTACTTGATAGCTCATCTACATACTTTTTAAATTCTTGTCCATTAGCCAACAAACTTCAGCATTCCATTGTAGCAAGAAGATCATTTCCTACACTGTAAAAAAAAAATTGTAATATAACAGAATTTTACTGTTTATTTTACATATTTATTCTGTATTTTTAAAATACCATTCAATTTACAAAAAGAGACTGTGATTTTACATGTCAAATGTAAAATAACAGGAAATCATTGTAACTGTGAAAACACACAATATTTCTGTTATTTTACAAAAAAACCACATTAGAAATACATATATTTATTGTTAAAATACGTTCACAAATGTATCGTAATTTCACAAATATGTGTCTGTTATTTAAGGGAATAAACTGTAAATTTCAAGTTTAAAACTCTAAAAAAAAGGGAAAAAATCATTTAAAATTACTGAGAAATGAATAGTAAAATAACTATTTAATTTCTAATTTTACTATAATTTATTTGTTAATTGACTTATGTTTTCATTGAAAACAACTACAATTAAAACTGCGCAGTGATGAATGGGCCCTTGCATAGCCAACTTGGTTAGTGCTACGAACGCCTGCCAGTGCAGGGCAGCCTGGCCTGGCCACATGCCACGTCGCTGGTCGTCCCTTGCCTGAATTTTCATGTCGATTACCATATCAGACGATTAAAGTCATCATGCTCGACTGGGGTGCAAAGTTCCACAACACTGGGACTGTAGCGACCCACTGGAAACGTCGCTCCCTCTTACATGGAGACATAACGGCGCGGTAACGGCATTCAAAGCGTCCTCCCAATCTTCGACAGGAAGCGTGAGCAACTTCTGGAGGCTCTTCCAGCCAAATTTGACACATGAGGAGGAGTGCATACGAGTGTAAAAACATGACATTTCATGTCGCCAATAGGTGGCGCTCTGATTGTGAGTCAATATTGCAGTGCAGACGTGTTCAGGGTGGGACTCTCATCAACTGTGTGAAGTTTGGAGCTGATCACACAATGTACACTGAAGTTACAATAAGGATCTAAAATCGTGGCATTGTCATGGCTTACTTAATTCACTGCATACATTTGTAAACTATGGCAACATAGTAATACGTATTGTTGTTTTAAATATGTCAGTGTAAGTCATGTTTGATTTTGCTTTCATATTTTATATAAATCCGACATATAGAGCGCTTTTATTTTGTGGACTTCCTGTCGCCGCGTTTCTTTTTCCTGTGTAGTTATTTTTCGTGTGTCTGGACATGTCTGTGGCGTGTCGAATCTGTGACGTGCTCTCGTCCATCTTTAAGCGCTGTGATTGGCTAATAGTGAGACAGTATACACTACGTTGCGTCTTCAATCGGCCAGTCGTATATTCCAGATCTTTCCGAGCGGCATTTACGAATCTCACGAGAGGCTTTTGGATATTTGGCGTTGGACTTTGGACTGGCTTTTGACACTTTGGACCTTGGACAACGAGAGGAGACCACATTGGGACAGCTTTTGGTGCACGAACGAACGAACCGTGAGTTATTTGAGCTATTAATGAATTTTAATCTGTATTTAGCATGCACATGTTAGCTTGGTAGGCTATGTCGTAGCTATGTCCGTTAGCGAGCAACAGCATGGGCTGATACAGCTAATGACATTATCAACACTGGTACATATTGTTTTTCTTAAAGTTAATAGTGGTTACTATGTTAAAAGAATTACGTGTTTTATTTATAACTTATCTTGTCCTGTGTGGTTGAGTTAAAGGCCGTTAGCTTAAGTCCGCTATTCAGGTAGCTAGCTAGCTAGCTGGCTGGCTGGCTGACTGGTGGCCTTGAGGTAAACAGCTTTTTCGAGCTCTGCCTTTTACCGTGAGTTTGTTTTACGGTCTTGAGCTAAGTAGTATTTGTCGTCTGCTTTGGTTTCCACCATGAGTTTGCATTTAAATTAATTTGTTAATTTCATATTTATTACGGTAGTTACTCAGCGTTTTACACAGATATCCCACTGCAAGAAAAGACAAAATATCCATGGCGGTGTCTCATGCAGTTTCAAGTTCAATAGGGACAGCGGAGATATGATGGATATTTTTGCTAGTCATGCACTTTTTTCGCAAGTCTTGAAGCGCAAGCGAAGTGGCTGTGTGTATGATATACAGCATGTTAATGTGTACACGTGCGGCCTCCTGCAATAATTAATTGGCTTATAAAGGTTTGAGTTTGTAATAGCTGGGTCAAGCCTGTGTAAGATAAATTCAAAACTTGTATATGTATAATAATATATATATATATATATATATATATATATATATATATATATATATATTTTACACTTTGTTTCCACTGCTGACGTATGTTTAAGAACGTTTATATATTATAGAGATTAGATTCCAGCTCTGTATGATAAGTGGTCTGAGATTATATTATATTTTTTGCAGTGGAGAAAATCATCAGAGGGAGGAGACCAGTGGACACTTTGAGTACCAGAGGAATGGGTTTCTATTTGTTTGACTGCATTCAATACAAGTTTTCGCTGTTATATTCCTGATAACGTTTTTGTCCAGTGTGCCTTTTTTTCATTTAGGATGCCTCACAGGTAAAACCACTGGCTGTCCGTTGCTGCCAAGCAGAGGATGGAGGATCGGTGTGACAGGCAGGAGCCTGTCATCTCTTTCTCCGGCAGACCCTCTGGTTTGTACTCAAACATTTTTTAATATCATTGAATGTTTTACTTTAATTGTTAGGTGTTTTCTCACTATATTTGTACACCTGACTTAGTGGAAAGAGCTATGCTTATATAATTATTATAAATTATGAATGACATTTCTGACTGATTTTGTCTTTTTAACTAGCCCATGGAACTGGTCATCGCCATGCCGTGAGGAAGTGGCCAACTTCTGCTTGTACCGGCAGGAGCCACAAGTTGGTCATCCCACCAGATTCTCCAGACAAACAGGTAATGTTGTTTTGGAAGTCATTTGACAAATGATGTTTGATGTTGATCATAATCTTGTTTGCATGATAATAATTCTCCGTTGTGTTGTTCCAGTTTGTTCTTCTTGTTGGGGACTCCCACCTTCGCAGCATCGTGGATGGGCTTGTCACGATGCCGGAGGGATGCCTTTCCTTTGGTGCCATGGCGACGCCGGGGGCTTGCACCAGGGACCTGAGGGTCGAGCTGGTGAGTGCTATTGTGCCACGTACACCAGATGTTGTCTGTGTTCTTGCCCCCAGCAACAACCTGACGGCCAGGAGGACGGTGGAGCAGGCAGGGGAGGACTTCCGTGCGCTCATCGCCAGTGCCTGCAGTCGGTGTCGAAGGTGTTCGTCCTGGACTTTGTTCCTCGCCTGTCGGTCGACGTGGATGTCCAGGATCACTTCAGGAAGGAGTTTCGCTGCGTTGCAGCAGTCATGGGTAAGTTTTAAAAGGATTTTTGTGAAGTACATTTACATGTATGGTGTGTAATATGTTCTATAGCAGACTTTTAAAGTCACTATGCAGACGATGTGGTCTTGTTGGCTCCTTCGAGTCAGGACCTCCAGCATGCCCTGGGGCGGTTTGCAGCCGAGTGTGAAGCAGCCGGTCGTTGTATTGGTCCGTCGTGGTGAAGAGATAGCTCAGCCGAAAGGCGAAGATCTCAATTTACCGGTCAATCTACGTTCCTACCCTCACCTATGGTCATGAACTTTGGGTCATGACCGAAAGAATAAGATCCCGGATACAAGCGGCCGAAATGAGCTTCCTCCGCAGGGTGGCGGGGCACTCCCTTAGAGATAGGGTGAGGAGCTCTGTCACACGGGAGGAGCTCGGAGTAGAGCCGCTGCTCCTCCACATCGAGAGGAGCCAGTTGAGGTGGCTCGGGCATCTGTATCGGATGCCCCCTGCACGCCTCCCTCGGGAGGTGTTCCAGGCATGCCCCACCGGGAGGAGACCCCGAGGAAGACCCAGGACACGCTGGAGTGACTACGTCACCCGGCTGGCCTGGGAACGCCTTGGGATCCTCCCGGAGGAGCTGGGGGAAGTGTCCGGGGAGAGGGAAGTCTGGGCGTCCCTGCTCAGGCAGCTGCCCCCGCGACCCGGTCCCGGGTAAAGCGGAAGAAAATGGATGGATGGATGGATGGAGGAGAGAGCGAGGGAGATGTTTTGGTCCAAGAGGCTGAGTTTCCGTTATGCGTGCCATCCGCCTTTGATCTGACATCAGATGTGACGGGACAATCGATATAGATATAAATTCATGTGTTGATTCAATTAGTTGCATTAAATAGTGTTTGTTGTGATTATGTATTGCATTTAAATGCGCCTGGAACTGTGGAAACCTGCCTGTGAGGTCTCTTTGACGTGTGCGCACTGCGCGCAGTCAGCCAAACTTCTATTCCGCCAGCTGTGATTCGCATTGAATGAATGGACTTTATTTACGCCTTGCGCCTTGCACCGAAAGTAGACCAGGTTGGAGCTGAATCTGTGACGCCTCCCCCTGCTGCGCCGCCACACCCATCTTGGCGCAGGCGATCCACCAAACTGCCAAACTGACGGTGCGAAAGGCTGCACGGGTCGAAACTTGCACTGCGCCGGCTCCGCCACCCTGCGCCGCCCTGCGCTGCGCCACGAAACTAGGGCCCTATAAGTCACATGGTGTATCATTCACCTCGTGAACATGATTTGTAACCCTACAGGTTTGTTGCCAGAAAGACTAGTCTGTCCTCAATGTCTGGCTTCAAAGCTGCCCTGTGGTCAGACACAATATTGCGAACTGCTGGCAGGAGTACACAGGAAATTATTTGCCAGGAGGCTAACTCTGGTGTTGAGTTGATCTTCCACCATAACAGCGGGTTTGTCTCACTGTCTGCATCAGGAGCTAGCAGGTAGCTGTTCAACTCTGCCCCAATAGGCTTCTGGTCTTCTTGCAGCTGCAGCAGCTCTTCTGCCTCCAGAGCCAGTAGAGCCCGATGTGCTCTGACATCCATCCAGCATCTGAACCACAGCTCTGGGTTTCACAGTCTCAACCTGGTCATCTCTGATGTAGAGGATCAACTCGGGATGCCATGTTTAGGAGGCCATCAGTGGCAACATCATCATATTTCTCATTCAGATAGCTGATAAGTTTAGCCTTGATGATCTTGGTGAGCGCTGAGTCAAGTGAATCTGGAGACAATCCTCCCTCTGTCTCAGAGCGCCGTGCACGACGGGCTGGGTCTGGTCTCTTGTGTTTCATTTTTAATGACAGTGTGCCGGCTACGGTCCGTGTTAGCTTGTATGTGTGTGCTAACTACTTCACATCGGACTGCTTCAGTAACGAGGGTCAGTACAAAGTTGGCTTTGCCTCAACACTGACCCTCGTAAAAGGATCCGTCCCAACCACCGGCACCCAGCATCTTCACCTGAGACACATAGGCGAGCCATAGCAATACATCCACGTAAACATTGGCGCATGCTGCCACTAGCGTAAGCGGCATCCTCTCCTGACGGAGCTCATTAGCATTTAAGGTGCAGACACAGAAACAGCCTGTTCTCAGCAGAGCTAATTTGAGCAACTTTTAGACAGCTGAAATTCAGGACCATGGATGGGTTTGGGACAATGCATATCGAATCCAGTGTTGTTGGACCTCTGACAGATGTGTGAAATTGATGAAAATCAGTATAATATGGGACCTTTAAGTGAGAAGCCGCTCCTCCGAGTCTCTTACCTTTTTTATCTTTAAGATTTATTTTAACTGTAACTGATAGCGTTGTTAACCTCAGGAAACCGGCAGTGCTCCCTCATGTGTCCTGGGGGCCTGGCTTTGTGTAGTACACACTTCACTTTATGGTGTCCTTGAGGGCTCTGAAAGGCACCTATAAATAAAATGTATTATTATTATTATTATTATTATTACATATCAACTTAAGAATGATTCTATAGTTTTTATAATTATTAGGGAAATGCTTTATTCTCTGTCCAAACTAATAAGCCAACGAGAGCCAGGGGAGAGCATAGATATGTGTAGAAATGAACAAATGAATGACTACTCAATTGTTTAAAAATTTACTGCAAGTTGATCTATTTATCAATGCTAGATTTTTTTATTTATTCATTTGATTCTTGTTGCAGTCTTTAGCCTTCATACAGGGTGAAAATGCTGAGATGTTAATCAATATCTAGGTTGCTAATTCCAGCCTGACAGGAAGTGGTCTCCCACAGATGCCATTACTGGTATTAATTCTGTTGACCGGTTTGAAAGGGTCACAGAGGTGACGATGGTGACCTGACCTTTGTGACTGTCTTCATCTTGTTTAAGCCCCGACTCCTCTTTGGATTTCCTGGGCTATTAGCCCACATGCTGGGGGGTTGGGGACTTAATAGTTTTATTGGCGGTCTGGGGGCTTTCTGTCACACTCGCACATTATTGAAAGAAGTGTTAGTTAGTGATTAATATCCAGTTGATTCATCAGCTGAAATCACTGCGGCTGATTAATTTATCAGTTTCAGAATAAATTGAAAATGAGTTAATTTACCACACAGGTATCCGCTCTGATATTGACCCTGTCCCCCCAGAAGTGATAATTAACTATTGGATGCTATAATAAAATATTAACATTTACTTCTACTTTTACCAGGAACAGTCTTGATGACGATACTCTTTTCCTAGTCATTTTGACACATTACAGCTGTTAATACATGTTAATGTTATGAGAGTTACTAATAACATGAATCATTAATAACATTAGTGTTATGAGCATAACTAATAACATTAATGTGATTATTAATGTTGGCTCAGTAAACCAACATGATTAACACCAGGCACCATCATTCCTTTTATTATTAATACCTGTGATTTGTGTTTGAAGCTATAGCTTTTTATATATATATATATATATATATATGTATATATGCATTATCATTAGTGTTGTTATTCCACTGAATGAATGCAGATACTTGAGAAGAGTGGAAGACAATGGCCGCATCCTCTTGGGGAAGATCATATGTCTGAACAAGCCAACCTTTAGTATCGCCATAATCAGTGGGGAGTGGTGGGGTGTGTGTGTGTGGGGGGGGGGGGGGGGGCTTCCCTGTGATTCGCTGACATGCACTCTAATTGGATCAAGTAGGAACTTGCTTAGCTGCATGCTTTGTACTGGGATTGAGAGCAGCCCAGACAGGAAGCGAGACAGAGAGGGAGGAGGCCAACGGCTGCTACTTGGAGAGGAGGGGTGAGAGAAGAAAAAGGGGAGTATCCCGTCTCATCTGCCCTTCTGTGCTACTGCAACCCCCCCTATTCCTGGTTCTCTTTCTCTCCCTTTCCCCTTACTCATCTGTTTCTGAGGCTGTGCTGAGAGGAAGGGCACCTGCCGCTCCCTGATGATTCAGCCTTTTAGCGACTTGGAGCTCCACAGAGAAGGCAGCATGTCTGTCCTGCCTCTGCAGTGCCTGGCCGTCCTGTCCTCTGCACTACTGCAGCTGGCCCGTCACGCCTATGCCGCCTCTTCTGCTCAAGTGCTCAGGTGAGTGCTACGATTTCACCGCTGCTCTCTGGCAGACCATGACGAACATTTAAGGAATCAAATCCTTTTTGTTTTGATTCGATTCTATTTATAGACTAATTTGTGTTTCCTGAGAGAAAGCATGAGTAAGGAACTCCGAAGGCTGCCTACATTCCTCCCTGACTGTTAACAAGGTTAAACTCAGTCTCCAGAGCATCTGTCCCTTCTTATGAAACCCCAGCTGTGACTGTGGATGATGGAAAACATCTTGGAGGAGACTGGTGGCACACAGCCGCTGTGTGATGCTCTCAGTTAATATTACCCTTCATCCAGCAGTTGGAAAGGATGACTGAGGGAATGGAGGACTTCTCTGCAGGGCCAGCTCCCCCTCCTGGATTGGCCTCCTCCACCACCTCTACTGGTGATGCTGGACAAGTCCCAGAAGAGAAACCAGAGGAGACAGAGACAGCTGGCGGAGACAGTGGGGCGGAAGAAGCAGAGAGAGGTGCTGCTGCTGCTGATGGGGAGCATCTGGGGGCTCTGGGATTTGTGGCCTTGCCAGGGACCTGCTGTGTGTGCATAGAGATGGAACAGATTAACAATTGCCTGCACTCTGAGAAAATCTGCATCCTTCCCATCCTGGCCTGTCTGCTGAGCTTAGCCCTCTGCACGGCTGGCCTCAAATGGGTCTTTGTGGATAAGATCTTTGAGTACGAACCACCCACACACTTAGACGCGAAACCCATTGGACAGGACCCGATTATCATATCAGTGACCCCCACGCTGGGACTGACTATGTCCATCCCTCATTCAACTCCGTCTTTTGTCTCCTTGACCACCGCCATTACACCAGGACGTCCTGACGTTTTAATTGAAGAGAAAGCTACACAAGGAGCGTACGTGCCTCAATTCCCCCGAGTGACTGAGTTTGAACCGTCTGTGACACGGACTTACAGCGCTGAACATCCCACTGTCCCCCAGCAGACCCCCAAGCAGACCCCCCAGCGCCAGACAACACAGGAAATAGACGACATCATCATCTCAACAATCTGTAAGTACTCAACACTCTGGGATCAGGTTGTCTTTTAGACAGGATGTGCTTTGTAGATCTAATTTCATGATCTAATATCATACTTTGGACTGAGGTTTTCATTATTGTGGCAGTGTGTCAGTGTTGATATCGAAGGTATTCAAAGGAGTTAGTAAATGGTGTGTTCCACTGACTGGCAGGAAGCATCAACTGAAAGCAGACATGTTGTGACTTGACTTGTGTAGCTTTGAGGTCTATGACTAAACCTCTAAGATATTACCACAAAGATACAACAACCCCTCTTTATGTTACAATGATAGGTGTTATTTTAAATGACTCAGCTGATAGGCAGCACACAACATGGACGATCGCTAAAATGTGTCAATTTTCAGCCGCATGAAAAAAATCAGATCAATAAGTGATGAGGGACACAACGTGGTGGTCCCAGTGAGACTTCCTGTTTCTGTCTGGGCTCCATTTCAAGGTCAGAGCTGCTGGAGGCTAATTGATGCCCTCCATCGCTCCACTGCAGGAAAAACCACCCACTAATACTGTCTGTCTGCCAGCGGCTCGCCACCATGATGTGGCTGCATCACTGTAGGCTTTATTACACTGAATCTGTGTTAGCTGATGATACCAGTAACTATAACAATACTGTTAATACATAAAATCACATTAAAGTCAAGGTGATCTGAATAGAATATTCATTTAGGAGTATGTGTGTTTTACTAGAAGAGTTAGTTATTTTTGGTTTCAACTTGATTCTGGTCAATCAAGTGTTTTCATTGTGTCTGTCAGAACATAGACATAGAAAAATGGCCATGAATTCTCTTCAACCACTCAAACATTTCACTCCAGAACAAATGTGTTTGCTTGTCTCATTGCTGCAGTAGTAAGTCTTACTAAACACTGCATTGCGTGATTGTCTGCTGTTGGAAAGGAGGTTTCAGACATGGTATCAAACCAACGATGACTTTGTTTCAAGCATGCTGAGACCTTGAACGTTCATGTTGATCAGTACCTAGTCAGAGGGTGTAACATACCGCGTGTCAGGGAGGAAGCACATGACATGATGCTCCTTCTGCAGACCAACACACTCTGTCAGGGGTGGATTGGCCATCGGGAGTACCGGGACTTTTCCCGGTGGGCCGGTCACTAATGGGCCGATTGACGGCCGTTTTTTTATTTATTTTTTATTTATTTATTTTATTTATTTATTTTTTTGCCATGCCTCGCCTTGCTTTGATAACTAGTGAAACTCTCCCGGGCGGCCTGGGGAGAGAGACGTGCACCAGCTCGGCCCACAGTGATCAGCTGCAGACAGAGAGGTGAGAGAGGTGAGAGGTGATGATTGGCCCGGTGGCTTTTCTGTCTACAGAATGGCCCTATGAGAGGTTTTAGAGGCCCAGGAGTCCCACCCACTCATGTTCTAGACCAAGGGTTCCCAAAGTGGGGGTCGGGACCCCCCAGGGGGTCGCGAGATACTGCTGGGGGGTCGCGAAATGATTTTCATGACTTTGACTGAGATGTTCTGCTGCTAACATGGAAATGAAAGTATTGTGTCAAAATGAAGTTTGCACATGACAGCAACGATGTTCACTCCTAAGTTCCATGGAGATGACTTTTACTGAGATATTCTGCTTTTATCTGATAGTAAACTGTTTATGTAAAATCATATCATGGTTGTCAAGGTTCTGTTCTTTTGTATTGTTGTTATGCCCGTGTTTGGATACGCCTATTAGTGGCGTGTTTCAGTCTCCTCCAGTGATATTGGGGGTCTCCAGTCTCTGGTACTGTTATTTTGGGGGTCGCGGGCTGAAACGTTTGGGAACCCCTGTTCTAGACCCCCCCTCGTCCAATCACTTTTAATGATGAGGAGTCGATGATGAGAGACGGCGTGAGAGAAAAAAACAACAACATAACACCACAATAACACCACACGAAAAACAAAAATGGAGAAGGAAAGTAAAAAACGCAAAGGCGGCGCAGAAAAATTGAGGGAAAAGAAAAGAAAAGCTCTAGCAGCACAGGCTGCTAAAAGTTTAACTATCACGCAGATGTTTGCAGCAGGGGCCGGCCCGTGTCCTTCCCGTGAGTCTGACAGTGACAGAGAGGCTGAAAGAAATGTTGAGGAAGAAGAGACTCCATGTGAAGGAGGTAGCAGGTATGTGCCTTTCAGAATAGTGTGGATAAACATTCATTAAAATAAATGGTTCAGAACGGTTCCTTAACTGTCTATGAACTTTACTTGACATAATAAATAGCAAACTCTGGATGGTGTGGTGTGTTACAACTAAATCTAGTTATCTAAAGTATTGGAAAACAATAACCATATTCACCTATAATGACATCCCCCAAATCAGGTCACCGGAGTTAAAGTGTTTACAACTTAACAAAAATGTATGCTTTACATATTTTTTTCAGTCAGTGTTTATGGTTTATTGTCCTTCAACAGTTTAACATACAGTTCAAATTAATAAAACACTGATTAACTATATTACAGTAAAACATCTGCATACATATTACTCATGATGCAGTACACAAATTACAAGTATTTCCTCTTATGTCATGCTTCATTGTCTATACATTATGTTGAGCTGTACTATCTTTCTAAAATAAAATTAGTGTTTGTCCATTTTTCAGATAAATATACTATTGTTTTCCATACTTTAGCCAACTAACCAAAGTTCTGATTACGTGCAGACTCATTATTTGCATGTAATCTTGTTCAGACTTAACTTATTCCACACTATTCCTCTACTTTTCATGTCCAGGTTTGTGATAGGCGACAGGCCCAGTACATCATCTCCTTCTTAAGAGCAAGTGAGCAACACAATGCGTAGTTATCATTTATTTTATTCAAGGCTTCAGAATATGAAGGGATATTGTTTAGTATAGTGGTGTTATTAAGAACTTATGTGTTTGTATATCAACGGGGCGATATCAGCGCGCGGATTGTAGTGGGCCGGTCTGGACCAAAAAGTCCAGGGCCAAATTTTTGTCCCAGTCCACCCCTGGACTCTGTGATACAGGAGGATTCTGCAAGCCAGAGAAGATGATTAAACAGCTGTAGAAGAAAATGTGTTACCTAACTTTTGTTATTTGTTTTGTTTTAATGTTACTTTCTCTCGGGAACATCAAATGTCCTGCTGAGCAGTTTCTATTGAATTTAACCCTTGCAGTCTTGATGAAAAGACTCTTTGATCTTATCCTCTTCCTGAACTGTCGCCGTACACTTTGTCTTTCATACATTGATCAAGGCCCGATGAGTGACCCCTGTAGTGACATCTTCTAGCTCTCCCGAGAACGGTCACACCTTGTAGATATCAACAAATGTCTCTTCCTCTGCAGAGAGACGTGTTGATTCAATGCAAATCCACTCATGACGCCTTCCCTTTTGTTCTCTCGACTGTTCTGTATAAATCCAACTCAGCCAGGCCATTCGACAGACTGGATCTTCATGGATAAGCTGTGATTTTCTTTTCTCCACTGTCAGTGATTAAACCTCATTTGAATCAGCCACAGAATTGGACCTGAAGAGTTTCTTCTACACACCTAAAGCAGCCATTTTAAGCATATTAAACTGTATGTAATACATTCTAAACATACTTATGCTTTATAAACATCTGTATACTTTTCATGTGAAACATATTTATAATTTGTTATAATGCTTCATAAACATAATTATGTTCAATAATTATATTTATTATAAAAATGCTTATACTGTGTGATAAGGCTTCAATGTGCTATATGCTAATATGCATGCTTTACATGCAGAGCCAGTCAAAAGTTAAAAAAAAACAACTAATTCAATGGTTTTTCTTCATTTTATAATTTTATATTTCAAGACATCATAACTATGAAGGAACACATGGAATTTTGTAGTAAACAAAAAAGTGTTAAACAAACCAACATATGTTTTATATTTTACATTCTTCCCAAGCCATCTCAAGTAGCTTTAGGTCCGGTGATTGTGGAGGCCAGGTCATCTGAGGCAACCCTCCATCACTCTTCTCCTTGGTCAAATAGCCCATACATAGCCTCAGGGTGTGTTTGGGGTCATTGTCTTGTTGAAAAACAAATGATGGTCCCACTAAGAGCAAACCAAATGGGATGGCATGTGGTTGCAGAATGCTTTGGTAGCCATGCTGGTTAAGTCTGTCAGTCATTAGAAATGATCAACCCATTAATGACTGGATTCAAAATCTCACCAAAAATCCATCCATCCATCATCAACCGCTTTATTCAGGGTCGCGGCAAACTCCACACAGAAGGGACCCGAACCCGGGACCCTCTCGCTGTGAGGCGACAGTGCTACCCACTACACCACCATGCAGCCTGCCCACAGAAAATCAAAAATTAAATCATTGGCTGATATAATTTGCATGAATTTTATCAAAACAACTCATGACGTGACTCAGGAGTGAGATGGCCCCCGTGTGCTTGTACACACTCCCAACAACGTCTGGGCTCCTGACGAGTTGGCGGATGGTGTCCTGGGGGATCTCCTCCCAGATCTGGATCAGGGCATCAGTGAGCTCCTGGACAGTGTGTGGCCTACACACTCTAGGCACAAGAGGTCGGGCTAGTCCTGCACCAGGAGGAACCCTGAACCAACTGCACCAGGAGGAACCCAGGGCCGACTGCACCAGGAGGAACCCAGGGCCTACTGCACCAGGAGAAACCCAGGGCCCACTGCACCAGGAGTTACCCAGGGCCTACTGCGCCAGGAGTTACCCAGGGCCTACTGCACCAGGAGGAACCAAGGGCCTACTGCACCAGCAGTTACCCAAGGCCCACTACACCAGGAGGAACCAAGTGCCACTGCACCAGGAGGAACCCAGGGCCCACTGCACGAGGAGGAACCCAGGGCCACTGCACCAGGAGGAACCCAGGACAACTGCACCAGGAGGAACCCAGGACAACTGCACCAGGAGGAACCCAGGGCCTACTGCACCAGGAGGAACCGAGGGCCTACCGCACCAGCAGTTACCCAGGGCCCACTGCACCAGGAGGAACCCAGTGCCACTGCACCAGGAGGAACCCAGGGCCCACTGCACCAGGAGGACATTCAGACACATTTAAGTGTATTGTACAATAAAATAAATACATATATAAAACAAAATTTAACACTTTCAAATGCAAAAGTGCTTCTTAACGTTAACGACTGATATAGGATAAAAGGGGGTAAAACAATTTCAAAAGTAAATGTACATATTTTGGCGGTTGCACGGTGGTGTAGTGGATAGCACTGTCGCCTCACAGCGAAAGGGTCCCAGCTTCGATTCCCGGGTCGGGTTCGGGGTCCTTCTGTGTGGAGTTTGCATGTTCTCCTTGTGTGAGCGTGGGTTCTCTCGAGTTTCTCTGGCTTCCTCCCACAGTCCAAAGACATGCAGGATGGGGATAGGTTAATTGATGACTCTTAACTGCCCGTAGGTGTAAATGTGAGCGTGAATGGTTGTTTGTCTCTACATGTCAGCCCTTCGATAGACTGGCAGCCTGTCCAGTGTGTACCCTGCCTTCGGCAGTGACAGCTGGGATCACATACTGCATTCAGGTGCTCCCCTAAAGCTCCGACCAAGCCAATTCAGAGAGAAATACAAGGATGGAAACGTGAAATTACATTAAATTTAATTGCAAAACTGAAAATACCTCAATTCACAAGTGCATATTGAACCGTGCATGGCGTACCGTATGGTTCAATATTATTTTGACAACCGTTGCATCCCTAGTTAATAGGCAATATTAAATTAAGACGTGTCGATATATACACTCAACAAAAATATAAACGCAACAGTTTTTTTTTTGCTCCCATTTTTCATGAGATGGACTTAAAGATCTAAAATTCATTCCAGATACACAATATTACCATTTCTCTCAAACATTGTTCACAAATCTGTCTAAATGTGTGATAGTGAGCACTTTTGCTTTGCTGAGATAATCCATCCCACCTCACAGGTGTGCCACATCAAGATGCTGATCTGACATCATGATTAGTGCACAGGTGTACCTTATACTGCCCACAATAAAAGGCCACTCTGAAATGTGCAGTTTTGTCTCACAGCAAAATGCCACAGATGCCACAAGCATTGAGGGAGCGTGCAATTGGCATGCTGACAGCAGGAATGTCAACCAGATCTGTTGCTCGTGCATTAAATGTTAATTTCTCCACCATAAGCCGTCTCCAAAGGCGTTTCAGAGAATATGGCAGTACATCCAACCGGCCTCACAACCGCAGACCACGTGTAACCACACCAGCCCAGGACCTCCACATCCAGCAGGTTCACCTCCAAGATCGTCTGAGACCAGCCACTCAGACAGCTGCTGAAACAATTGGTTTGCATAACCAAACAATTTCTGCACAAACCGTCTCAGGGAAGCTCAACTGCATGCTCGTCGTCCTCATCTGGGTCTTGACCTGACTCCAGATCGTCGCCGTAACAGACTTGAGTGGGCAAATGCTCACATTCGATGGCGTCTGGCACGTTGGAGAGGTGTTCTCTTCACGGATGAATCTCGGTTTACATTGTTCAGGGCAGATGGCAGACAGCGTGTGTGGCGTCGTGTGGGTGAGCGCTTTGCTGATGTCAATGTTGTGGATCGAGTGGCCCATGGTGGTGGTGGGGTTATGGTATGGGCAGGTATCTGTTATGGACAAAGAACACGGGTGCATTTTATTGATGGCATTTTGAATGCACAGAGATACCGTGATGAGATCCTGAGGCCCATTGTTGTGCCATACATCCATGAACATCACCTCATGTTTCAGCAAGATAATGCACGGCCCCATGTTGCAAGGATCTGTACACAATTCTTGGAAGCTGAAAATGTCCCAGTTCTTGCATGGCCAGCATACTCACCGGACATGTCACCCATTGAGCATGTTTGGGATGTGCTTGACCGGCGTATACGACAGCGTGTACCAGTTCCCACTAATATCCAGCAACTTCGCACAGCCATTGAAGAGGAGTGGACCAACATTCCACAGGCCACAATTGACAATCTGATAAACTCTATGCGAAGAAGATGTGTTGCACTGCATGAGGCAAATGGTGGTCACACCAGATACTGACTGGTTCTGAGTCCCCAGACCCCCGATAAAGCAAAAAAAATGCACATTTCAGGGTGGCCTTTTATTGTGCGCAGTATAAGGTATACCTGTGCACTAATCATGATGTCAGATCAGCATCTTGATGTGGCACACCTGTGAGGTGGGATGGATTATCTCAGCAAAGCAGAAGTGCTCTCTATCACACATTTAGACAGATTTGTGAACAATGTTTGAGAGAAATGGTAAATTTGTGTATCTGGAATGAATTTTAGATCTTTAAGTCCATCTCATGAAAAATGGGAGCAAAAACAAAAGTGTTGCGTTTATATTTTTGTTGAGTGTATAATATATTGGCCAATATTTTTGTGTCTATATTTTGGATTGTGTTATAATAATTTATTAGGAATACATAATTATGTTACAATGCAGTACTGTTACTACATTACTATTATACTACTATAATTAGATGGTTAAATAGATTATATAATTCTACAGCACACACTGGGAGGCAGGGAGCTGCTGAGGGACAGGTGAAACACATTTGGGCAGGTAGGGTAATCAACAAGAGAGGGTGGGGGAGTCAATCAGGTGGCCAATCAGGTGGATGACCAGGTGGATGGGGCCGCTAGGGAGGCCGGGCTGGAAGGCAGGAGGGCGACCAAGTGGACGCGGCCATGCGTGGAGCAGGCATCGGACGGTCCCCCATCAGGACAGGAACAGGTGATGAGCGGAGTCCCGGCAGGATATATGGAGCAGGTGTCGGACAGCCCCCCTGTCGGAACAGGAACTGGCGATGAGCGAACCCATGGCAGACTGCATATGGCAGGTAACGGACAGACCTCCGTTGGGAGTGGTGATGGACGGACCCCCGTCGGGACTGGTGACGGAAGGACCCCCGTCAGGACAGGAATGGAGCTTGCTTCCTCGAGCTCCATCTTCTCTTCGAGGCCAAAGTTAAATCATCTCTGAGTAGCATGAATGCGTATAACTGAATGAAACAGTCGATTGATCTAAAGTTGATAATGTTTTATTCTCAAGTGCACTGTGTGACACTGGTTTAATGGTTAGCAACACTGATGCCTGTGGGTCTACTTCTTAGTATTTGTGTGTGTGTGAATTGCTGTATCCGAAACCGCATACTACCGTACTGCCTACTACCGTACTGCCTACTACCGTACTGCCTACTACCGTACTGCCTACTACATACTGCGTTAGTGTATACTGCGTACTGAATGTGGGATTCAGTATGCTACCTCAGCAGACCGACGCCGTTCACACGCCGTTCACACTTGCAGTATGCAAGTTTCCCACAATGCATTTCGTGGCGACCGGCAGCGGTAGTTGTAAAACAGGCGCAAAGCTGTTTTATTTCCCGCTGTAGCGCTGTTATTATGTCACTTTATTAAATTTTTATATTTTTTCATGTGAGAAAGTAACCGATTAGATCGCCAATGTGCGGTTAGTTTACACAATTGACGGCTGTTTTGTAATTTGCCTCAATCTTTTCGGAGAAGTGAAGCTCCGGAAGGAGCGGGTCGTCTCAGAGGCAGCAGCCCGTCTCCAGAGGTGTTCCGCCGGCCAACATGCGTCGTCGTCCCGGGGGAGACAGCAAGCCAGTTATCTTAACCGCTTGTAGTGGACAGTATACAGTATAGCGCTGTCTCGGGAGCTCTGCATGTACAGAAATCACCAAATATTGATAAAAAAAAGTTGGAATTAACAAGTACTTTTTTTCATTTCATATGTACAACAGCCTGGATTTCTATTGTACCTATATAGCTTTCGTCACAATAATCAAGTAGCCTATGCACTGTACTTATGTAAACAAATATAACAAATATAAACGCCGTACTGCTCCGGCGCTTGTTTTTTTTTTTTTTTTTTTGGCGTTTGTATTCCCCTGGAAACGCTCTCTTGCTCCATCATTACTCGATTTATCCAGACTCCAGCGCATTGCATTGTGGGAAACAGTAGGCAGAGTAGACTGGTCGGATGCATACTGGAAATATTCTCAGAATCAGTACGACATCCGGGAACTTTTCGCATACTGCAGATTTTGCTTTTGTTTGCATACTGCATACTGCATACTACATTTTGGCCAAATCAGTACAGTACAGTATAGTATGCGGTTTCGGATACAGCCAGTGAGTCTAAAGCTCTAATTAGCTAATCTGAAGCACCTGTCTGTATCTGCCAGTGATCAAAGGGTAACCACGGTGATATTAACTGACAGGGCTGCTGAAAACTTCTCCATAGGCAGGGATGCCCAAGTCCGGTCCTGGAGAGCTTCTGTTTTGCATGTTTTAGGTTTCTCCCGGCTCTTACACACCTGATTCTAATGATGTGCTCGTTATCAAGCAACTGAAGCTAGTCAAAGGTTTGAAAATTGTTCGAATCAGGTGTTTTAGAGGAGGGAGAAACCTAAAACATGCAGGACAGCAAAAGAGCACAGGTCATACAAAATTGGAAACTGACAAAACCGCAACTCCTATGGATTTGATATGAGATGTGAGCAATGAAGACAACTTCAAGCGGTTCTCAATGTGTGTGTCTAGTGTCAAAAATGTGATCTTGAGCACAGTTTTAGAAAACTGCCCCCGGATTTGATCCATTTCAGATATTCTGCCTCTCATTTAACATGGGGGCCAACGGAGCAGTTGATGGGACTACCTCTTACTGTCAGGCAGCTGTGGCCAAATGTGTAAGTGTGTTTCCATAGTTACATGTCTGTGGCCAGCACACAATTTGCTAGTTTCATAATTTTATCCATATTTCTGTCCTCTGTATCACACATGATTCATGAAAATATAATAACTTAGAGACCCCAAATTATTATATTTTTTCATGATTTTAATGGTAAATGGTAAATCCAGTCAAGTCACTAAGTTAGTGACATCACTGGATTTACCATTTGAACATTTGAAATAGATACAGCGTCTCCCCACTCTTCTCTCCTCCTCCATTCTAATTTCTCTCTACCCTCTCCCTGCTTGACCTTTGCCACAGTGGAATAGTGGTTAGCACCAGTGATGTAGTGGAGGGTATACACAGGTATACGGGGTATACCCACCTCTTTTTCTGGCAGTGTACATTATACCTGCCTATCAGCCAGAAAGCCATTGGAATATATAGGAGAATATAGCCACTTCCTCCTCTGTAACCTACCCATATACCTAGCAGTACACCCACCTCATCAACTACCACTACACCATGGTTCGTCACCTCACAGCAGGAGGAGTGCAGATTCAAAGAGTTTACATTCTCCCCCGTTACCATGGATTCTATCCCCATTCTTCATCCCACAGTCTAAAGAGATGCAGGTTATTTATTTTTTATTTATTTATTTGTTTATTTCGGGCATGTCCGTTAAATCATCATCACACATCTTGCTCACACAGTAAAAATACACATGGCCGAAAGGGAAAGCGGGAGAAGCCGAGGCTTATCTAGTCCCGCCCCCATTACCCACGGGGGAAAAGAAAGAAAAATAATAATAAAAAAAGAATAATAAAAATAAATAAATAAATAAAAAATAGAAAATAAAAATAAAATAAAAAAATCAACATCATAGTCTTTTCTTGTCTTTTGCATTTTTCGCTTGACATAACATTTTCTTTCACTTGTGACATTTGACATACTGGGCCCTAGTTTCGTGGCGCAGCGCAGGGCGGCGCAGGGTGGCGGAGCCGGCGCAATGCAAGTTTCGACCCGCGCAGCCTTGCGCACCGTCAGTTTGGCAGTTTGGTGGATCGCCTGCGCCAAGATGGGTGTGTCGGCGCAGCACGGGGAGGCGTCACAGATTCAGCTTGGCGTAGCGGAGGTTTCGTGACAAAAAGCCTCGCCGAGACTGCGCTGAAAGCTCGCCAGCTCCAACCTGAGCTGCGTTTCAATAACAGTTTGAGTCGCCCTCGCTCACTTGCCCTCAGCCCTTGCTATGACGTCACACGGAGGCCACTTGGAGGGCGGAGGGAAGGAGGGCGGAGGGGGAGTAAAAGGGGTAAACGGAACACACCTGCCCTCGTTCACTAACAGCCCAGACAATCATGGATCAACCACACGTTGTTGGAGTAGCGCTATACTTTATTTATTATTGATTGAGGCGATTGAGGCGCTTTCTAAATAAAATGCATTATTATTAGGGCCACGGGGCAATCGCACCAAGCACTGGCCCCTACAGCTATAAGCTATAAGCTGTAGGGGCCCCTTATAAGCCCCGAGCACTATTGTTATTCAGTGGATTTTTTCCTAGTTTTTATTATTATTTTGCCGAATTTCGAGTGCCTAAATCTTCTACAGCTATTAGAGTTGTAGGACAAATTATATATCAAATCGTGCGTTTCGATCGGGATCGACGTACCATTACTTTTCTTAGCCGAACACGAATTTTTCGCGACGTAAGTCGCGAAAAACCACCGAAATTTTCCCATTGAAATGAATGGGACGAGTGAAAAAAAAACAACAGAAATTGTAGCTTTTCAAACGCCTGCTGCTCAGGCATACTTTCACCGAGAAAGTCCATTTAAACTTTAAAACGTAGACACAAGTCTTGTGTCCTGGTGTGTCAATCCACGTTTCAATAGGTCATATAGTTTTTGACCAATCACTGTTCAACGACCATGATCGTTTTGGGAGAAATCATGAGTTTATAATGGGTGTGTATTGCGCGGAACCTTCTGGACTAGAGTGGATGACATCATCACTTAGAGTGTGAGGGCTTCTCAGATTTTTTTCCTTTCCAAACTCCTCGCGGCCACAGTCTTCACTCTACAGACGTGATATTTTCCAATTTTGTAGACAAACTTGTCCTGTCTCTCACAATGTGCTAAAAATCTCTGTGAGATTTACAAAATTTGAACTAGCAACCTCTAAGCGCGGCCAAGTCCATTTTTTTCGTCATCCGCTCCAATGTTAATTTAGAAGCAGATTTTCAAAGAAACCTAATATGAACAGCATTTGTAACTCGCCCTAGCGTCCACATTTCTGACACTAGGAAAAAATAAAAGTCATCAGTGTCTTCAGCCGAGTCTTGTGGCGCTAACGGTGCCAAAATTTTGGCGATAGGAGTTTCGGTGTGAGTGTGGCTAGCTTTTGTTCGGACCCTCCGCAAAGGGGGAATGGAGCGATAGTGATGAGAGACGCTCCAAAGCAGTTACACACACGCAGAGAGGGCCGTTGCCATGGTGAAATCACTGTGGGTCTTTGATCTTCATAACTCCCAGCAGGTGTGCTCTGATTGGTGGACAGGAAGGAGCAGTCCGTGGGAAATGTAGTCCATCGTCAACTCTGCCATAGTTTCACCAAGAAACTACATTTAAACTTTAAAATGGAGACTATCTGTCTCTGTCTCACTCAGAAGTGATAGCAGGTGTGCTCTGATTGGCAGAGTTGTAGTTTTTCGAACAATACATAGTATCGAGTACTTGTCAGTACTTGAGTCTTGGTAGTATTCGGTAGTACTCGGTAGTACTTGATAGTACTTGGTAGTACTTGGTAGTACTTGAGTGACAGCTGACCTCGGTGACATGTACTGGCAAACAGTTGAGTGCAAAGCACTCAACTGTTTGACAATGCATAGTACCTAGTATTTCTCAGTACCTGAGTGTCAGTAGTACTCTGTAGTACTTGGTAGTACTAGGTAGTAATTGAGTGACAGCTGAGCCCGGTGACATGTACTGGGAAACAGTTGAGTGCAATACATAGTACCTAGTATTTCTCAGTACCTGAGTGTCAGTAGTACTCTGTAGTACTTGGTAGTACTAGGTAGTACTTGAGTGACAGCCGAGCCAGGTGACTAGTACTGGCAAACAGTTGAGTGTAGTTTTTAGTACGTTCCTGTTTCGTACATTCCTGTCCACCAATCAGAGTACTCGGTAGTACTTGGTAGTACTAGGTAGTACTAGGTAGTACTAGGTAGTACTTGAGTGACAGCTGAGCCCAGTGACATGTACTAGCACTCAACTGTTTGACAATACATAGGACCTAGTATTTCTCAGTACTACAGAGTACTACCAAGTACTACCGAGTACTCTGATTGGTGGACAGGAATGTACTAAACAGGAACGTACTAAAAACTACATTTAGTAGTGGGAAATGTAGTTTTTTTCAGTCAAACGGCTTCTGCTCGGGCATATTTTCACCTAGAAACTCCGTTTAAACTTTAAAATGGAGACACGAGCGGTGTGCTCTGATTGGTGGACAGAAATGTACTAAAAACTACATTAAGTAATGGGAAATGTAGTTTTTTCAGTCAAACTTCTTCTGCTCTGGCATACTTTCACCTGGAAACTCCATTTAAACTTTAAAATGGAGACACGAGTGGTGTGTTCGGATTGGTGGACAGGAATGTACTAAAAACTACATTTAGTAGTGGGAAATGTAGTTTTTTTAGTCAAACGTCTTCAGCTCAGCCATACTTTCACCTAGAAACTCCATTTAAACTTTAAAATGGAGATATGAGTGGTGGGCTCTGATTGGTGGACAGGAAGGAGCAGTCAGTGGTAAATGTAGTTTTTTTAGTGAAACGTCTCCTGCTCAGTCATACTTTCACCTAGAAACTCCATTTAAACTTTAAAATGAAGACACGAGTGGTGTGCTCTGATTGGTGGACCGGAATGTACTAAAAACTACATTCAGTAGTGGGAAATGTAGTTTTTTTAGTCAAACGTCTTCTGCTCAGTCATACTTTCACCTAGAAACCCCATTTAAACTTTAAAATGGAGACACGAGTGGTGGGCTCTGATTGGTGGACAGGTTTTGAAGTACATCACAATACTCAAAACGGACTACTCTGACAGCTCAGTCAGCAAGCAGTCTCTGTATTTGCCTCTAAAACAACTCTGTCTCGTTTGAAATCTCGAAGAATCTCATCGTAATGTATATACACTCCGGCAGTAGCCCCCGTGGCCCTTTCAAAATTTCCCGGCGGGGGAATTTTCTAGTTATTATTATTATACTACCTATTCCAAATTACACAAAATATGCAGAGACTCATTTCATTGAGACGAAGACGTATTCTGCACTTGATGGCAATACGTCGGCTTATATACTTACACTTGTAAACGGTGGGCTCTGTCATCTCTGCAACAGACAGTCTAATTGCATAATTTAAGAAAATGAATTAAATGTAATTCATTTTCTACTTTCTTCTTTCTTCTTCTTCCTTGGTGGTGAATAGACAGCAGACAATGGTGTTTGAGGTTCATTATCGCCACCGCATGGACATATTTTCCGTGCACCACTGCAATGCATTGTGGGTGATATACAGCTCTGAAGTGACCATCGTTCACTCGATCACTCAGCCCTCAAGGGTCGATCTCACGGAGTTCACTTCAGCTGTTCAGGGAATTGGAACAGCCCTTAAGATGGCGGCGGGGATTCCCCCGAGGGCAAGTGCTTAGGGCAAGTGAGCGAGGGCGACTCAAACCGTTATTGAAATGCAGCTCTGGGGTGCAGTCGAATAGTAAAAAAATAAGGTCCTAACTCTTATTCCTATCTCCTATTCCTTGACCTCTGGGGAAAACGTCACGGGGTTAAGGAAAGGCGATAGGAGAACTCAAAAGGACTTAGGAATAGTCGACCGCGGTGCTCAGAGAATCCGACCGTACTTTCAGTAAGCTACGTCATTATAACGCGGCTGCTGATGATTGACAGCTGATGATCGGCAATGGCGATTGACGTGCGTCCGTGCTGGAGAAACTACAATAATGGACTACAAAAAGCGCATCACCCACTTCTCCACATGTTGGTTTTATAAACAGCTGGTTCACTGACCGGCTACAGGTCCAGCAGCTCCTGTTGGACCGGTTGCTTTATTTATGTGTCATTTGTGGTTTTAGTTTCGTTTTTGTCAAGTTTGTAACATGATTGAAATAAAAAATAACTTCGATTAAATATATCGATATAAATTTGATTATTATCACTGTCCACACATATTTATCAACACTATTCCAATTACTATATGTCTGCATGAAAGTTAATGTTAAATATGTAAATGCACATATCGTTTGTTTTCATGAACGGCAGAGGTGAGCGGCACTGTAAATGTTGCTCTCGCAAAGAATTGTGGGTCGGTGTAATCTCCTTTCCTATCGCATAGGAAGGTCCGTTGCATCCTATGCTAAAGGAGCTCTGAAAGGAAGCATTGGAGCTCCTTTCCTTTGCATTTAGAGAATTCGAACAGCTCTTATCATGGCGGCCACTTGTTTACTTCCGGGTCACTTCTTCAGTTAGGAACCTTCCTAAGCAAAATAGACTATTCGACTGCACCCATAGTCTACTTTCAGCGCAAGGCGCAAGGCATAAATAAAGTCCATTCATTCAATGCGAATCACAGCTGGCGCAGTGGAAGTTTGGGACCTCACAGGCAGGTTTCCACAGTTCCAGGCACATTTAAATGCAATACATAATCACAACAAACACTATTTAATGCAACTAATTGAATCAACACGTGGATTTATATCTATATAGATTGTCCCGTCACATCTGACGTCAGATCAAAGGCGGATGGCACGTGTAACGGAAACTCAGCCTCTCGGACCAAAACATCTCCCTCTCTCTCTCCTGTTTTTTATAATATCGGCATTGTTATTATTATGATACGTGCGCACAGCGCGTGATGCGCATGGTGGGAGCGGCGGCGCTGCTTCTGTCATCGGGTTTTCAAGTGATGGATCTTCCACTGAACCTCCCCTAACGCATTAAAGGTGAGGAGAGGAGCTCATTTGATTGGTGAAGATCTGAATCGGCTGTATTAATCCCAGTCCACGCCTCGTCTCCTCGTCTCCCACTCATGCCTTCTTCTCCTCCCTCTTTCCCACTTGCGCCGGTGGGCGAGACGGGAGGTGTGCCTGCGCAAGCCTGCGCGGTGCAAGAAACTTGCAAAGTCCAAGCGGACACACCCCGTCGGCGCGGCGCAGGTGCGCTGAAAGCTGACTGCACCTGGTCTACGAAACTAGGGCCCACTATGTTACAGCAGTAGGTGGTACAGAGAGCTGAAGTCCATGCAATAATCTGTACCGGTCAAGTGTTGAATATACATACTTCTTCTTAAAGCCACTGAGTGTTGCTGTTTATTTTACTTCTTCTTCTAACACATTCCATTGTCTAACACCTGTGACCGATGAGGAAAAGGATTTTAACGTAGTTCGTACCTTCCTTTGCCTGAAAATCATGTCCCCTCTGAGATTGTGTCTCTCTCTGTGTATGAAGAATTTTTGCAGGTTCTGGGGGAGAGTTCTGTTTGATGCTTTGTACATCATTTGTGCTGTGCAATGGTTTATTAAATCATATAATTTGAGTATTTTCGATTCGATAAATAAGTGATTTGTGGGTGCCCTGTAGTTGGCGTAGTGTAAGATTCTCAAGGCTCTTTTTTGGAGAATTAACAAGGGCTGTGTGGAGCCTTTATGTGTGTCCCCACACCTCTGCACAGTATTGCAGGTGCGGAGAGACTAGTGCGCAGTATAACAGATGAAGTGCTTTTTTATTTAGTATTTTTTGTACTTTCCAAAGTATGGACACACTCCTGACCAACTTCCTTTTTAATTGTGTGGCTTCCAACTTAACATGTCATCGATAATCACTCCCAGAACCTTATTCTCACGGACCCTCTCAATATTAACTCCGTTTACTTGAATGTTGGGACTGTTGTTGCAGCCTCTTTTACCATATAGCATGTATTTCGTTTTTCCAAGATTTAATGATAATTTATTTATGTTAAACCACACTTGAAGTTTGGCCATTTCCTGATTTACTGTTTCCACAAGTTGGTTCAAGTCACTCCCCGAGCAGAAAATATTTGTGTCATCAGCGAATACTATTAATTTCAGAGTATCTGACACTTTACATATATCATTTATGTATAATATGAACAGCTTTGGACCCAAAAATTTACCCTTGTGGGACCCCACAGACTATGTCCAAGCTAGTCGATGTGTTATCACCTATTTTAACATATTGGGATCTCTTGTGTAGATAGCTCTTGATCCACTGCAGTGCTACACCTCTAAGGCCACATCTCTCCAGTTTAGCTATTAAAATATCATGATTAACAGTGTCAAATGCTTTTTTCAGGTCTATGAAAATTCCTATGGAATATTGTTTTTGGTCAATAGCGTCGGTAATGATTTCCACAGACTCTGCTAAAGCTTGAGCAGTCGAATGGTTCCTTCTGAAGCCGTGTTGGCTGTCATATAACAATTTATGTTTGTTGATGAAGTTGTCTAGCCTATTGTTGAATAGCTTCTCTAGGATTTTTGACAGTTGTGGCAGTATTGAAATTGGTCTGTAATTGGTAAACTCGTGTGTGTCACCATTCTTAAACAGTGGCACAACCTTGGCAACTTTCATTTTGGTAGGAAACGTCCCAGTTTGAAATGACAGATTGAAAATGTAGGTCAGGGGTGAGATGATTCCATCTAATACTTGCTTGATTAATCTCATGTCCAGGTCGTCAGCATCAGTAGAAGTTTTGGCTACGCATTTGTTGACTAGGTGTCTAATCTCTGTGTCCTTCACTGGTGTGAGAAACATTGAGCTGGGATTTCTGTCTCCATCCTTATCAAAATGACTCCAGGGCAGGGGTGAGTCAGGGATGTTACTAGCTAACTCTGGCCCGATGTTTACAAAGAATTGGTTGAAACTATTTGTTATGACCTCCAGGTAATCCTCCTGCGTGTTGTTATACTTGAAGTAGGGAGGGTAGTTTGGTTTTTTACTTTTATTATTAGTCACGTTGTTTAGAATATCCCATAATTTTTTTGTATACTCCATGTTTTCTGCAAGTAAATTGCTGTAATATTCTTTCTTGCGTTCATTTAGGATAGTGTTTAACTTGTTCCGATACCGTTTGTATCTCACTTCTGACTGGGCCGTCCTTGATTTAATGAACTGTCTGTACAGAGTATTTCTTTTTTTTCTGCAGGCGTTTATCAATGTTTTGGTGAGCCATGGTTTCTGCTCCTTATTCCGATTTGGGTGTCTTTTTTTCACAGGACAGTGTCTGTCATACAGTGTTTTAAATATTTGCAAAAAGGAATCATATTCATCATTCACATCTGTTTCATTGTAAACATTATTCCAGTTTTTTCTCAGTAGCTCATTTTTCAGTGTATTCATTCCTTCTTCAGTTCTGACCCTTATGTATAAGTTTTTGTTCGGTGGCTGTCCCACAGTAAATTTGCAGTCATAGATAGCAAAGATGGGTAGGTGGTCACTTATATCATTTATCAGGAGTCCACTTGCTGTGTCAGTACGTTAGTAAAGATATTATCAATCAGAGTAGCACTGTGGGTAGTGATCCTGCTAGGGCATGTGATGAGAGGTTGTAAGCTCATTGTATACATCATGTTAACGAACTCATCGATTCCCGTGTTTTGTTTTGGGTTGAGCAAGTCAATATTTATGTCACCACAGATAAAAACTCTCTTCTGGCTTGTTGCAGAGAATATTTCACCCACACATTCATTGAAGTCTTCTATTTTTGAGTCAGGAGCTCTGTAAACACAGCTTATAACTATATTTTTACCTTTCGTTACACAGATTTCAATTGTCACACATTCCAACAAGTGATCCACAGTTTTAGACATATTTTGTACTGTCTGATACTTGGTGTTGCTGTCAATGAATAGGGCCACTCCCCCACCGCCTTTGTTCCTCCTGTTAATGCATACAAGATTATATCCATCCAGGAAAAAATCTGTGCCTTTGTCTTCATTAATCCATGTTTCTGACACCGTGATGATGGTGAAAGGGCTTTTGAAGTGATTTAGATATTCCTTGATGTGGACAAAGTTGGTGTATAGACTCCTGCTATTAAAGTGAATTAGAGACAGTTTCCCATCCATCTCAATGCTATCATTGTATTGAACTGCAGTGTAGTACTGACATTTCCCAGTCATGTTGAAATAGAAATGGTTGTCCGGGTCAATTCCTTCATTCGGGTCAGATAAGGTATCAGATAAGGTATAATCCAAATGTCGATTTGTAGTGAGCTCCACACTTCCCTGCTCAGCAATCCTTTCAGATATTCCCATCAGTCTTTCAGTCCGTGTAAGAACCGTTGAACTTTGCTGTGCTGTAATTAGGGAGTGTTTATGAGCCATACGTTAGTTATCGTATGTCTCCAGCTCATCCTCACTCCTGATCTGGATTACTTTGACTTCTTCTGCTGATGCTCCCTTTGTTTTGATGTAGATTCTGCAGTTTGCCGTCCAGATGTGTTGTATCTTGCCATCCTTCCTCAGTTGACGAGCTCTTTTGGCGATGTCTGCGTTCTTTTTGGTGAGGTTCTCTTTGATGTAGACGTCCGAGCCTTTGAGCTTCCTGCCCTGCCTCAGCAGTGCAGTCTTGAATTTTCTGTTGGTGAATTTCAGCACAACAGCTCGAGTTGCAGTCTCGCTCCTTCGGGGTAAGAGGTGACATACCTCGACGTTGTTGAAGTTCACCTCGATGTCTTTGCCAGACAGGAACTCGGCCACCTGCATCTCCACAGATTTAATCTCAGTTTCATCCGGCTCCGAGGTTGCAGCCGCAACCGCCTTTGCGTAGGTTGGAGGCCTGATTTTGAGGCCAGTCACAATCACCTCATTCAGTTTACCCTGTTGGTCCAGCTCCTCCACTCTGTTCCCCAGCTCCTTTATCAACTCATCTTTCTCCGCAACCTCCTCCCGGAGTTGTTTGACTTCAGCCATCAACTTTTGGAGAGGTTCCATCTTTTTCTTCATGTCTTTCAGCTCCGCCATCAACTCTCCCTTTATTGCCTCCAGGCTTCCCTTCACTGCCTCCAGGCTTCGGTCAATAAGTCCAATTTAGAGTCAGTTTCAGCGTGGTTTTTCTTCGGCGGCGCCATTGTCACACTTTTATTTTTAAGAACAAGAAGAAGTTATGTCGAAACTTGTTTTTGTCTCAGCGCGCTCTCTGCTGCTGCTGTCTCAAGGACTGAATTCCATTCATTGAAGACTGTAAATTGCCCGCTGAGCAAAACTACAGTTGTTATTCTGCACAAAACATGTAATGTCATTTTTTCTTAACCCTCTTGCTCTATTGTGCCTTGATAGAGATATAAGAAAACAAAGTTTGTATCAAAGTGTTCTTCTATTTATTGACATCATTTAATATTTATTTTCACGTTTTCATCAGTAACCTTGATAGATTGTCAATACCTCACAGTTCAGGCCTGTTACTTTCTTCCCATTCAAATGTGTTGATGGTGAAACACATGAAGGAAGTTATGAGTTACTATCAACATTATCACCAACAATAGCTTACCGCTAAAGCAGCAAAACAGACAAACGGCTCCTCCTGAGCTACGTTGTTTTGTGCTCCGCTGCATTCACGCAGCAGTCAGTGACAGAATACCTGCTGGAAATCTGAACGATTAAGGTATTAATTAATTTAACACTAAGATTTTTTAAAAAAGAAGCTTTTATGAATTGGCAGCTGAGCAAAATATTTTTTTATGTAAAAATCCAACATTGTAACAATTTTAATCAGGCAAATAAAAAAACATTGAATTCACAAAACGTGTACATACACACTGCATTTGATTCACATTTATTTTTTACTTTCAATGTGACCGCTGTGATTCCAATGCATAATGCAGAGGGAAATTTCTGCTGGTGCAGTGCCTCGTGGTTTGTCCTTGACAACACTTGACAGAAACACCATCTGCTGCAGTGGACCAATTGCTCTGCAAATAGCCTCCAAGACTAGGCTGCCGAAAGAGAATGAAGTGGCCTTCTGGCTTAGCTCCAGCACCATGACACTGCTCACCGGTTTAATGTTTCTGATCCACCAGCAAAAACGAAGCAGAGAAATAGGCATTAATATCTGAAATCCATCAGACATCAGTCTCAGTCATGAAATTTGAGATGAACACATTTGTGTGAAAACTGTTCAATATCCTTTTTTCTGGTATTCAAAATGTTAGTAGCTCCAAACCTTTCCTAGCTATTAAAGCTGTAGTCTACGATTTGAAAGGTTTGAATAAAGCAACCCCCCCCCCACACACACACACCCCTCCCCTCTGTGCTCCTCCGAGCTCATATCCTTCTCCCCTCACAGCCTCCCACCTCCCTCTTATTTTACGAAAATAGTTCACCGAAATGTGTTTCTGAAAACATTTTAGGCAAGAAATACGCTATGCAGTTGCTGAATCTGTCTTTATTTTAGATCGACAACGGTCAGTTGATTTTCCAGAGCTTGCGGGAGGAGGCGACGTCTCTCGAAACTCGCCGCGACATGACGGCATTGCATGGCTTCTTAAGGCGGGCCCACACCGGACCGAAAATCGGCATCTTTGAGAGAATCGGCGTCCGTGACATGAGTCTGCTTGGTGTGGTCGCTCGACCGGCCCATGTCGCGTTCATTTCAGCCGATTCAAATGTGTAATCCGCCATTCGAGTCGGTCACTCTTTTACCATTCTGATTGGTGGAGGCTAGCAGCTTGACTAGCGAATCAGTGAAGCCCGGAAGTGACGATGGTAAACATACAAGATAACCAGTAGAATCGAAGAAGGTGGTCTAGAGAGGAGCACCTACTTCCGGTTTTCGGGTTTTTTGGCCCACAATACAGATTTTGTTGTTTGGGAGACATTACATCTCGCGCAAGCGCTGAACGTATGACGTCGGCTGTAGTTCCGTAGGTGTGAACCGCCCATGTCGTTGTTCGAGTCGGCCATGTTAAATAGCCCGACGTCATTTACCGACGCGAATCGGGCAGTCGGTCTGGTGTGGATCCGCCTTTACATAGACAATGAATGGGAACATTACCTCTGGGTAAAAGATGAACTCAGACAGGACACAGTTTAGTTTCCCGTGTCCGGGACTTCCACAACATGTACAAAGCAGTAATAGTGTTTATTACAGCCATGAATGATGACATATTATCGGTGTAAATGCAGCGGGTGCTGGTCGGATTTCTCTCTCACCCCGACTGCAGTACATTCCCGATCCCAAACTGCTCGGCGATCGCTCTCCACAATCTCCCCCTCCCCGCTGACGCTGCAGCCTCAGCCAAAATCTCACTCTGAACTCAGTTAAACACGTGAGAGCCCTGCTCCATGCCTGAACTGCTCAGGGTAACAAGTGTCTTGTCCACTCGTTGTTTCCAGTGTTGTGCTAGTTACTGAAAAATAGTAACTAGTTACAGTTACTAGTTACTTTGTAAAAAAGTAACTCAGTTAGTAATTCAGTTACTTAAACCAAAAAGTAATGCGTTACTGAGAAAGTTACTTTTTAGTTACTGTAAAACGTTTTTCCAATGCTCCCATTAAATAAAGGTTAATTGATTGAGTTCCCCTCTAGCTGTCATTTCAGTTCTGTACTGATGCTGAATAATACAAACTGTTGATTAAAACAACTGTTTCAATTAATTTGCATCCACATCACTGAATCTAATCATCCAAGCAATATGATCCGTTGTGCACCAACACAAACCTTGACACAAACACCAAAGTATTTTTTCAATTCCTATTTATTTCAGTCAGGCCATAAAGTCTGCCATAGGCTATAAACTGCAAGCCTATCTTTCTTATTTGGTATTCAAAAACAAACTGAATTAAAAAAATTAAAGTGGCTTAAAAGCAAATACAGACATTTTTATATAAATAACTGAAAATTATATTCTGATATAAATAAACAACCTGAATTATTATTCAGAATCAAGTTGGACAAATGAATGTGCTTTCACTCAGCACCTAAGAACTTCTGTTTAAGACAATGAAATATGAAAAAAACAACGCATTACATTATTAGTTACTGAATAAAGTAGCCACGTTACGTAACGGCGTTACTAATAACGCATTACTACCCAACACTGGTTATTTCAAACGCGGAAGTGAGTCGGGACGAGACGTGAGCAGGAGAGTGAGCAGATCGGAACATTAAGCCAATAGTAGCCATGTAACGTATTGATAAAGCGCTGGGAGCCATATTGTAAAGTACGAGTTTGTGTTGATGCTCCACCTCAGCCACCATATCTCTCAAAATTGTTGTTGTTTCAGTATTTGAGAGCGAGTGAGTATTTTGTGATTTTATGGAATTGTCCATGACTGAGTATGGCTTCCACTGTGTTCTTGATTTGGGTGTTACAGTTTTTTCCATTGCTCAATGACAGCGGGCACAAATGCAGCTCCATGTGTAAAACTCTAACCACAGTCTGCACAGCAGCAGTTCATGTGGACCAAACTCTAGCTCCTTTTTCATTGTTAGAACACAGTTTTATAAACTCTCCACACTTCTCTCCTTTAACCACAACCTGCACAGCACTGTGGATTTACAGCACGTTGTTCAAATGTTAACACACCGCTGTCTAAACTGTTAACCTCACATTCAACACAGGATGATTTCAGCCTGATGACTTTCAAACACTGATCACAGCACAGCTGATCTTCAGCTTAAAACCTCAGCAGGTGTCTGGTTATAGACGAGTTAGTGAACGCATGGAGATATAAGGAAAGACAGGTTGGTGGAGGGCGAAGAGTGGCAGGGAGACAGGTTGGTGGAGGGAGAGGAGTGGCAGGGAGACAGGTTGTAAATAGTGAAATATTTGTTTGTGATGACACTTTTCAATACATACTGGGTCTCTATTAAATCCAGTCTGACTAAAGCTGCCAAAGACGTAGGGTTGTTAAATAATAGAGACTTGGGTAATAATTGATACTAAAAAATAATATGTGATTAGATACATATCTGCAAAAGTATCAATACCAACAGTTCCGTCTTTGCCTCCTCCAGTTGACGCACTTCATCCAGCAGCGCTGCAGACAGACAGCCACACAGCTCCGTCTCTCACTAGCAGCTGAACACATGAACGCTAGTTCACATTCACAACACTGAACTGACTGAACACGCCAAGTCCTGCTGTTGCAGGGCCTTCAAAAAAAGTGCAGTTTAGAAGTATTTTGCATATGAAGCCAATGACAAGGGAAAGGCTAATGTATAAGGAGCTAAATTGACTAGCACAACAAAGCTGGCGAAACATTTTTAAGACTTAAGGTGAATTTAGAGATTCCATAAAGCTCCTGTTTCAACAACAGTTAATGTTACCAGCCGGCAACATTTGTTTGATCATATTCACTGAAGCCGACACTATGCTCCGATAGAACAATATAAATCATCTGGTTTTAGAAAAGAAAACGCGCCTCTACGTGCATGTAGAGCCTGTTGTTTGTTTTGCAAAAATCCACCGTGCCCGTATCATCCTGTCCACCAGCGCAGTTCATAGTTCGTGCACACGCCACAGATCCCACCTCCCCTCTCACGTATGTTACAATATCACAGGCACATGCCTCAAGCTAGGCATACGATAAATGAGGTTAGCAGTTGCTATCTATGAGTAAGTTAGCCAGCCTACCTCTGTGTAGCGTGTACTCCATGCCGTTTATCAATGAGAGAAGACATGGGCGCGTTCACAGAATCTGGTGCACGCGCACTGACAAGCACTCGATGGGAGGGAGCAGAGGACCTCGGTGGTAGAGGGGAAGGGGCCTGAGTGTTAGAAACATTCAAAATTTGACTGAGTCAACTCCATCTGCAAGACTTGCCGACTGCAGCTTTATACTTTTCACAGTTTATGTGTCTGAAAAGTCGACCAGCAACGAGACAGAACCAGTGACAACCTGCTCTACCAACCCTATTTGACCAGCAACGATTATATGATGCAGTTACCAGAAACACAGACAATAAAGAGGGCTGTAGATACATTAGCATGGACCAGATCTCTGTTTACACTGTGGAGAAACCCGACTTCCAACAATTTATTCACCAACTGAGTTTAACCATGGAATAATTTTATGGGCACAGAAATCCCTGAGCTATACAACACAATATAACAATCAGAGAATCTGAAAATATTTTTCATATATACATACAGTTATATTACTGTGTTTTTACAGTTGCCCATGGGTGATGTTGGGACTTTGAAATTGTATTGACTCTGAAAATCTTGAGCATATTCTAGTCCTGCTCAATGAGTTAAGTGTCCTGAGATGACTTCTGTTGTGATATGACACTATAAATAAAATTGGATTGAATTGTTTAGTTTTTTGCACATCAAACAATTTTTTAAAAGTGTTATTGATGTTGTTTGTATTGTTCTAATCTTTATTTTAAAAAATCTGCCTCCTATTTTTTTTTTGTCATTTTCTCCCAATGGTATCGAAAATGGTATCGAGTATCTAGTATTTTTCTGGGTATCAATATCAAGTTTGAAATTCTAGTATCGTGACAACCCTACATAGAGGTGCCTTTCTCTCAAAACTCAGTAAACATGAGGCTTTAACTGATACTTTGCTTTCTCTATACAAACTCAGTGTAACTTATAAACTGTTTTCTTGCTTCTTCTTCTACAGCTGCCACCAGCACCACCACTACAGCCAAGACGTCCAGTCATGTGACAGCGCTGCAATGACAGCCAGAGGAACTACTGTGTTAATGGAGGCGAGTGCTTCACCCTTGAAATCATGCCAGGCAGCACAAAGTTTCTCTGCAGGTATGACATGGACATAATACACCAGTTATTTATGGTACCTACTACACCAGACAAATGTATTATAGGTCTAACTTCTGTATAGTTATTAGTGCTTGTTATTTGAAATCATATTTGTCTTCCCATCGGACTTTAATGAGTGGCTAGCACAAATACCTTCACCAGACTGTCCAAACATATATTGTTAGTGACAGTCAAAAGCCAAAAATAGACACAAACTAGAAAGTTGACTCAATAGAGTGCAGATCTCCAACAGGTGTGTCAGCAACTACCCCTGCTGTATTGTGATACTGTTTTGTGATCAAACCCCCTTGCCTACACATCAATGGGCTGTAAGGAGTCTTTAACACACATCATTCAAAATCAAACACAAGGGGTGATAGATACAGGTAATCAAATTCACGTCATTGTAAAAGACATGTCATACAATCTGTCCAAAACAAAAATTAACTAACCGACTGGCGACATGTCCATGGTGTACCTCGTCTCTTGCTGGATTGGTGTCAGTTGGAATAGGCTCCAGCCACCCCATGACACTCTAAAGGGTAAGTCCCTCTACAGGAGGTAGTGCAATGAGGTGGGTCCAGAGCCAGTGATAGCCCAACAATATCTAACTGGTATCTTCTCCTGCATCAGCTTTGGTTCCATCCAAGATGTCAGGGATCAGCATGCTTAGGTCGCCATTGTCTGCTACTCAATGCACCCAACCCAAAAAAGTGGTGGGCACACAGGGCAGTGGCTCCATGTCATTGTTTCAGACTGTGACCGGCCACGCCCCACAGGTCAAAGCCTCGCCACAAGTGCTCCCTAGCTAGATCCCCTCTCAGGTAAGAAGGGTTCCTTGGTTTCCTTTTTCTGAGTGGGGTTCTCCAGTTACTTTTTTCGCCAATACATCTTGAGTCGTAGTCTGAGACCCCCTGAGACCACTTTAAAAATCCACTTTGGAGCATTTTCGCAGAGCATCTCATTATGTAGCAAATGGATTTACAGTGTAGTTACTGGTCTCATACAGGATGGGCTGTGGGCCTGACAAAGCATTGGTATTTGATGCCCTGGGAATGTGAATGGACTAGATGATGCACCTTGTGATCGATTTTAGGCTTAGGGTGTGTGCTATGCTCAAACATTGACAAGTGGCTACGGTCTCTGCTGCATAAGTCTATCGGAGCACAGAAAAACATGGAGTTCAGGAGTCCATTGGACAAACAGGTAACAGGAGACTTCAACAATGACAGAGGAGTCCACACGCAGAAAGTCTCTGAGGTTGGACTGATGAGCTGGGAGTGGTTGACTGAGCAGAGGTGAGGTGAAAGCCAGAGGAAGGGTGCGTTCACAGTACACACTTAGGTTGACGGTGCTAGACGAGGGAAGGCGTGTCTGGTTCATGGGGGAGTTGCCTTTTTGGATTCAGCCAGCAGCCATTGAAATCACTTCCCGCTAGCCGGCTAATTCAGGCTACTTCCGGCTTCTTTATTATTATCATGCAAAATGGATCTCGTTCTAGCCAGAAGAGCGCTGCTACTTGTTTTAGTAATTTGGTCCCTGTATATAAACAGAGGAACTGATCATAAAGAATCGGCCTGTTCCCAACTGCAATTATTAACCTTTCAACCTTACGCCGGGTTCACACTGGTCGCGGAAGCGCGGCGCGCTGATGAAAATCGCGCACGGTCCGCTGCGCACCTGTTCAGACCAGACGCGTATTTCTCCGCAACGGTCCACAAGCGCTTCTGCTCAGCTGTTGTTCAGAGCTATTTTTTTCATTATGGAGTAAATAACCCCATAAAATGAATACGCCATATTTCTGTAACCAAGAAGTTTGTACACTTCTTGTATTTATCTGTTCGACAGACAGAGAGAAAGAGAGAGAGAGAGAGAGAGAGACACACACACACACACACACACACACACACACACACAGAGAGAGAGTGTGTATGGCAGTGCAGATATACCATTGAAATACACATATTTGTTTATCTGCTCTTCACATTTATTAAATGTATTGTCTCTTCCGTTTCCCAGTGCAAGTTGAGATACACAAATATGATCGCATTTGCCAATCGCGGTATTTTATTTTGAAAATTGCTTTTATTTTGAAAATTGACCAGATTGTCTCGTGTTTCTCTGTGTGATTTCCTGCCAGAATTGATGCGTTCGCTCGTGGCACGCGCAAAAAATAGAGCAGACGCTGAAACGATCGCTTCACGGCGCAGGAGGGCCGCGCCTATTTGCGGCGCTCCGCGTCTGGTGTGAACGACACTATCGCTTAAAAGGGGCACCGAATGGAAGCAGGCTCCGCTACGCGCCTATTCGCGGCGCTTCCGCGGCCGGTGTGAACCAGGCGTTACATCGACTTTTTATGTGGGCTTTCACCGGTAGAACCAATACAGCGATTTTATTGGCCAGCGTGAGTAGTTTATTTGCATATTTTTGCATGACCTGATCTGATTGGCTGACGGATCCGTCGGCGCCTGAAAAGTTGAACTTTTCTAAATTTTTCTTTCACGCAAGCGATGCAATGGAGCACACCCACAATTCCTTTTGGCATAATGTGGTGCAAGCCCATGCAACATCAATGAGGTCTGTCAACAGATAGGTACAGTATGAACGTGGCCGAAATCAGCCTAACTCCATCTAGTTGGAGCCAGATACCAGAGTCCCAAGTCCACTTACCCAACTCAAAAAAGGGGTGGGCTCACAAACCAGTGGCTCGGCTATTGTTGTTCCTTTCAGACCTTGGCCACCAAATGCTCCCTCCCAAGTCAGAAGGGTGCTCTGGGTTCCCTTTTCTGGGTGAGGGGCTGCAGCTACTTTTTTGCCTATTCATGTGGTTTCAGTGAATTGGTCTTAGTCTGACCTTCCCTGGGGCCAATCTGACTTGGGAGAGCCTACCAGGAGCTTCTCTCTCAGAATACAGGTCCCAGGGACAATTAAATCCCTTCACAACTTAACAACTAAAGGAGAGTTTTTGGAGAGTAAGTGAAGTCAGAATTATTAACATAATTTAGGCAGTGATGTTTGGAGCTTGTTAAGTATGTTGTTCAACTATACTTATTTATCATTAGCCATGATTAGAGACTTTGCTTGCCAATAAAATAGGCGAAAAAACCTCTGGATCTGAAAAGGTAAGCCAAAGCGGAAGTTCCTTAAACTTGCATTATTTTTACTGACCATCAGGACCAACTGGTTGCAAAAAGAGGTCCAATTGCATGGAAGTCTGTGAGAAAGTGACCCTACTTCTCAATTTGATTCATCAGTAAACATTGTAAACATGGATTTATGATCTCAATCTCTAGTTTCAAGTCTGCTTCAATACAGCATGATGTTAATTTAGCAAATTATGGTCCCATTTAGTGTAAAATAGATGACAAAGCAGGTTATGCCTGTCTGATTGACAGGTCAGTGCCACGACCGTGCTACTGCTGCTACTAATGCATCTGAATTACACACTTAGCTGTTCATTTTTACCTCAAATTCTGGATCTAACTTTGTTAACAGAAGGCAGACTGAGCTAGATGAAGAAAGGTTTCCACTTGGGGTGTCGCTCTGCCACTTGGTCCAAATATGTTCACTTCCATTCACTGGTTACAACAATTCCAAGATGGCAGCAGTCAAAATTCAAGATGATGCTTACGTGGGGAGAAAATGCAAACTCCACACAGAAGGAACCCAACTCAAACCTGGGCCCCAATCTAAAGCCATTTGTGTATTTATACCATTTAAACCTGAAGCGAATTGGTGGGAGTCACAAATCCTCTCTCACATGTCATTTCAGAAGAAATCTGTTTGTACAAGTGGTTCAAACACTGCAGCATCATGCTCCGTGCATGAATTATAGTGACATGTATTAGAGTGAGATTGTATGGGGTGCAGCAGGACAGGGGAGGATCTTCTTTAGAGAATGGAGGATTTGGTGCTATGATTCTCCATAACCACAGAGAGCAATCATATACAGGAATTGAATGTGTTTTTATGGTCCACAAATTATTTTATGTGTGGGATGTCAGTAAACTTCCTAAAATGCTGCCTAAAATAATGATGAAGGCAAAGCAAAAGTAGGAATGGTATTGTATTTTGATAGTACAAGAGTTAAATATTTTTTTAATAAAAATGAATCAAATTAAATTGAGTTAAACAAGCAGTTAATGCAGACGTGCAGAAGGGGGCTAGCTGATTAGCTTTGCAGCAGCAGTGCTAGTTTAGTACCTCTATAAGCCAGGAAATGATGTTTATATTGGACGATCCTGCACCTCAGTACCATCACAGTAAGGGGCTGGATAATGGAACTATACGTAAGCAAGAAGGAAACCAGAACTTTGTGACTTGCCACAGACCTGCAAGTGCTTGCCATTTTACTCACTGTAACCCTGTTTCCCTGATCTTAAATGCCTTAGATGCCTAACCTTAAACATTGTCTATTTGCCATAACCACAATTTATCCCTCCCTTTATCCCTCACACTTGGCACAGGTGACAATTCACACCCTTCTGACCCCACGGAGGAAGCAACACAAATCACATAGATATTTACCTTAAGAAAAGTTCTGGCAGATATGGAAGACGATTAACATTGAAAAAACATTAAAATTGGACGTTAAAAGAGCTGATTTGCTTGGCATTAGGGGTTAATGGTTATCCTGCCATGCTCTGTATGTCTTTGTGTTTGTCAATGTGTTGTCATGTCTTGTGTGTAACATGTCAGTACTGTTTATCTCTTTCCTTTCTACCCATCAACCAGGTGCTTGGCGGGATTCACTGGTCACCGATGTGAACAAGCTGTGCTTAAGAAAGTCTCAGACCCAAAACGTATGTGAACATAGCTGTATTCAATCCCACATGTCATTGCTGGTGTTTCACCCCATGTTTTCCCCAACAATTGGTGGACAAATCCATGTTTCCCTGAAATGCAGGCATACAAATCTGATGATAAGCTGTAACTGAATTTCTGCAAGCTCAAGCAAAGCCCTCTAAATCCCTCTAAAGTCTTAAGCACGGTCTTCTCTGGAATAGTGCACTAAACTTTGCATGTACTTGACATCTCATCACACCCCATCCATGTTCAGAGCAGCGACCTGCCTCCATCTGGAGTTATCTGTCTTAGGTAAGACATACAATGTGTTGCTCCTCCCATTCAGCATCACCCCATCCCCGTAGACAACACTCTCATAACTCAGAGCATTTCCCCAATGATCCAAGGCTAGACTGACCAATTTTTGGTTGGTAAAGAAGTGGTGAATTGATGTTTCAAGTGAAAACTCAAACACATCGATGATACCAGGGTATCACTGTTTGGACTGCTGGCATATCATGACGAACAGATCCATTACCGAGAGGCCTCAATGCTTTTGCTTGGCATGCATCTCGGCCTATCTTGCTATTTGGATGGGGTCATGACACCCCCTATATAGGATTGTGTTAGTAAGCTTGTCCTGAGTGGCTGCATAAGTACATGCAAATTTCAGTCTGCTGCTAAGACAGTATTCACGGTTATAGTTAAACTAGAACTGTATGTTATCACCCTGAATGGGAGATCATGATAAAATGTACTTGTTTTAAATGTCTCACAGACTATAGCTAGACATGTTGGTCTAGCTTGCCCTTCCTGCCAACACCAGTGATGACTGACGTGGGTTTTGCACAGCTCTTGTATAAACTAACTCCCTCTCTCTTCTTGTCTGTTTCTTGTGTTTCCTGCTCAGGTGTCCAAATGAATTTACTGGGGATCGTTGCCAAAACTATGTAATGGCCAGCTTTTACAGTATGTCTTTTTCCTATTATATGTGTTTGATGCAGAATGCTCAATTAACAGTTCTTATGCTGTGTAGATGCTCTGTAGATTTACGGTTGTGCTCATATGTTTACATACCCTGGCAGAATTTGTAAAATGTGTACATTCTTCAAAATAAAACATGTGTTACACATTTCTTTTGTTTTTAATTTAATTCAATTAATGGCCCCTGATTGGCTCAGCCTGTGGTATTTCTTCTTCATCATATGCTGGTGGGGAAAAAACATTATAATTCACACATAGACAGACCAGCTAAATGTTAGGAGTACCAGTTCGACCAAGGAAAATGATTAGTCAAACATGTGTCCAAAATGGTTGCACTCTGTGGAGTTTAGCCCCCTTTAGCATCATTGACGGCTTGCAGTCTTTTATGATAATTGTGAATGAGGCCCTTGATTTTCTCAGGTGGTAAAGCTCAAAATTCTTAAATTCTTGTTTTGTGTAACAAGTTTGAGATCTCCCCAAAGCAGCTCATTGATATTGGGGTCAGGAGACTATGATGGCAAATCGAGAGCTTTCACTCTTTTCTGGGGTGTGTTCCAGAAAGCAGGATTTGCTGGAACTCTGAGTTTGTTAACCCTGAGAAGAGGGATACTCTGAGTTTTCCATTCCAGAATGAGAGTGAACTCAACCGTCAGGTCAGTTACCATAGTAAGTGGGTAGACTGTGGCTCAGGTGGTAGAGTCGGGTGGCCAGTGTTTGGAGGGTCGGTCCCTGCCCTTGTCACTGTGTCATGGTCGGTGTGTCCTTGGGCAAGGCACTTCACCCAGCTTGCCTCATGTGAATGTGTATGACTGCTGTATGTTTGAGGTGGTGGTCGGAGGGGCCGTAGGTGCTGAATGGCAGCCATGCTTCCGTCAGTCTGCCCCAGGGCAGCTGTGGCTACTATTGTAGTGACTAAAACACAGTGCCGGGCCTTTAGACTATTAGTTTTACAAGAAGCTAACACTAAAATACAGTGAAACACATACTTAGCAAATGTTCTCTTCTAAATCACAGTTACTTACCAACAAATATTTTCCAAATAGCGCTTCATATAAAAGCACAGGTAGAAGTGGGTGACTATTCCTCAGCCTTCCTTGGTGTTTTGGTTTTGACATACGCGCCCACACTGTCAAACCTGCCAGCTGAGGGGGGGTAGGCGCGGGGGACGCCCTGCCATGGCGACGGGGGGAAACAGAACATTGATGAGCCAAACCAGCCACGATGATTTGCCCTTATAATAAGCGCTTCTGCCCTCCTGTTTAGGCCTATCATTAGAGCTGCTAGTTAAGTCCATTTGCCCTGATAAAATCATTTTGGGCGAACAGCGAGACTATGGCGGCCGAAATTGGACTATGGCGGTGCGTCATAGTCTCGTCAATGTGTGGGAAACACTGGTGTACTTTTCCTCATAAACCTTGTTGACTCCTCTCCAAACATAGCGTTTATGCTTGTGACCATAAAGTTACATTTTGGTCTCAGAAGTTCTGTGGCTTGTCTAGGTGCTGTTTGGCATATTGTAAGCAGGCTGTTTTGTGGCGTTGACGCAGTATTGGCAACTCGACCATGCTGCCCATTTTTGTTCAAGTACCTCCTTATTGTGCATCTTGAAACAGCCATGCCACTTTTATGCAGAGAAGCCTGTATTTCAGCTGAAGTTATGTGTGGGTTTTTCTTTGCATCCTGACCAATTTCCTTGGTAGCTGAAATCAAACTGAGTAGCAGCTTGGTATCATCAGAACCACTCATTTTCAACTTATTTATCTTATTTGAGTTTGAACACTACTGATAGGCTTTGGATATCTTTTTTATATCTTTCTTCGGATTGATAAAGTTCAACTACCTTTTCTCGCAGGTCCTTTGATGCTTCTTTTGCTTCCCCCATGGCTCAGTATCCAGCAAAGTCAGTGCTGCCGGGGTCTCTCTAGCTAAAACACTCATTGAATACTTGAATACACAGACTCTAATTACACTCAAACAAGTCACAGGTGTGGAAACATACCCTGAATAGACATTTAAACCTGTGTATGTCAAGTTGTGGTATATGTTATCAGGCCAAACATTCAGAGGTATGTTAAAGTTTGGGCCATTTGGGTGATTTCAGTTATCATTGTTATTTTTCTTCATGATTAATCATGTTTTCCAAAGAATTAACAATATCTCAGAAATTCTGCCAGGGTATGTAACTTATGAGCACAACTGTATGCAGCTCAAAATGTTTTGCATGTTGAACTTTGTTTCTCTGTTTTTTTTTAAAGCTGCATGTGGTGTTGTAGAAGCAAATAGCAATAGCAAATGTGATTATTTCAGATAACCAAAACTGAATAAGGTGCAGATTTACAACTTTTAATTGGAAGATTTGTAAATGTAAATTTTCCAATTGTGATTGTTTGTATGTTTAACTATATACCTCTATTTATTTATAGAGCTGATTAAGTCTAGGGGCCCTAGTTTCGTGTCGCAGCGCAGGGTAGCGGAGCCGGCGTAATGCAAGTTTCGACCTGCGCAGCCTTGTGCACGGTCAGTTTGGCAGTTTGGTGGATCGCCTGCGCCAAGATGGGTGTGGCGGCGCAGCAGGGGGAGGCGTCACAGATTCAGCTTGGCGTAGCGGAAGTTTCGTGGCAAAAAGCCTCGCCGAGACTGCACCGAAAGCCCGCCAGCTCCAACCTGGTCTATTCTCGGCGCAAATAAAGTCCATTCATTCAAGGCGAATCACAGCTGGTGGAGTGGAAGTTTGGCTGGCGGAGTGAAAGTTTGGCTGACGGCGCGCAGTGCGCACACGTCACCGAGACCTCACAGGCAGGTTTCCACAGTTCCAGGCACATTTAAATGCTATACATAATCACAACAAACACTATTTAATGCAACTAATTGAATCAACACGTGAATTTATATCTATATAGATTGTCCCGTCACATCTGACGTCAGATCAAAGGCGGATGGCATGCTTAACGGAAGCTCAGCCTCTTGGACCAAAACATCTCCCTCTCTCTCTCCTGTTTTTTATAATATCGGCATTGTCATTATTATGATACGCACGCACAGCGCGTGATGCTCATGGTGGGAGTGGCGGCGGAGCTCATTTGATTGGTGAAGATCTGAATCGGCTGTATTAATCCCAGTCCCACTTGAAGGGTGGGAGTGACGGGAGGAGTGCCTGAGCGAGCCTGCGCAGTGCACGAAACTTGCAAAGTCCAGGCGGACACACCCCGTCGGCGCATATGGCAAGCTGTTTTAACATTTAATAGCTAGACTAGATATTTATTGCATCCATCCATCCATCCATTTTCTTCCGCTTATCCGGTACCGGGTCGCGGGGGCAGCTGCCTGAGCAGGGACGCCCAGACTTCCCTCTCCCCGGACACTTCCCCCAGCTCCTCCGGGAGGACCCCAAGGCGTTCCCAGGCCAGCCGGGTGACATAGTCACTCCAGCGTGTCCTGGGTCTTCCTCGGGGTCTCCTCCCGGTGGGGCATGCCTGGAACACCTCCCGAGGGAGGCGTCCAGGGGGCATCCGATGCAGATGCCCGAGCCACCTCAACTGGCTCCTCTCGATGTGGAGGAGCAGCGGCTCTACTCCGAGCTCCCCCGTGTGACGGAGCTCCTCACCCTATCTCTAAGGGAGCGCCCCGCCACCCTGCGGAGGAAGCTCATTTCGGCCGCTTGTATCCGGGATCTTATTCTTTCGGTCATGACCCAAAGTTCATGACCATAGGTGAGGGTAGGAACGTAGATTGACCGGTAAACTGAGAGCTTCGCCTTTCGGCTTAGCTCTCTCTTTACCACGACGGACCGATACAGCGACCGCATTACTGCTGCCGCTGCACTGATCCGCCTGTCAATCTCGCGTTCCATCCTTCCCTCACTCGTGAACAAGACCCCAAGATACTTAAACTCCTCCACATGAGGCAGGAACTCCCCCCCGACCTGGAGGGAGCAAGCCACCTTTTTCCGGTCGAGAACCATAGCCTCGGATTTGGAGGTGCTAATCCTCATCCCGGCTGCTTCACACTCGGCTGCAAACCGCCCCAGGACATGCTGGAGGTCCTGGCTCGAAGGAGCCAACAGGACCACATCGTCCGCAAAAAGCAGGGATGAAATCCAGTGGCTCCCGAACCAGATCCCCTCCGGCCCACGGCTGCGCCTAGAAATCCTGTCCATAAAAATAATGAACAGGACCGGTGACAAAGGGCAGCCCTGCCGGAGTCCAACATGTACCTGGAACAGGTCTGACTTACTGCCGGCAATGCGAACCAAGCTCCTGCTCCGGTCATACAGGGACCGAACAGCCCTTAGCAGAGGGCCCCCGACCCTGTACTCCCGAAGTACCTCCCACAGAATGCCACGAGGGACACGGTCGAATGCCTTCTCCAAGTCCACAAAACACTCATTGAATACTTGAATACACAGACTCTAATTACACTCAAACAAGTCACAGGTGTGGAAACATACCCTGAATAGACATTTAAACCTGTGTATGTCAAGTTGTGGTATATGTTATCAGGCCAAACATTCAGAGGTATGTTAAAGTTTGGGCCATTTGGGTGATTTCAGTTATCATTGTTATTTTTCTTCATGTAATCATGTTTTCCAAAGAATTAACAATATCTCAGAAATTCTGCCAGGGTATGTAACTTATGAGCACAACTGTATGCAGCTCAAAATGTTTTGCATGTTGAACTTTGTTTCTCTGTTTTTTTTTAAAGCTGCATGTGGTGTTGTAGAAGCAAATAGCAATAGCAAATGTGATTATTTCAGATAACCAAAACTGATAGGGCAGATTAGGTAACTTTTAATTGGAAGATTTGTAAATGTAAATTTTCCATTTGATTGTTTGTATGTTTAACGTATATACCCTATTTATTTATAGAGCTGATTAAGTCTAGGGGCCCTAGTTTCGTGTCGCACGTCAGGGTAGCGGAAGCCGCAGATAATGCAAGTTTCGACCTGCGCAGCCTTCGTGCACGGTCAGTTTGGCAGTTTGGTGGATCGCCTGCGCCAAGATGGGTGTGGCGGTCGCAGCAGGGGACCTCACCAGATTCAGCTTGGCGTAGCGGAAGTTTCGTGGCAAAAAGCCTCGCCGAGTGCACCGAAAGCCCGCCAGCTCCAACCTGGTCTACTCTCGGCGCAAATAAAGTCCATTCATTCAAGGCGAATCACAGCTGGTGGAGTGGAAGTTTGGCTGGCGGAGTGAAAGTTTGGCTGACGGCGCGCAGTGCGCACACGTCACCGAGCCTCACAGGCAGGTTTCCACAGTTCCAGGCACATTTAAATGCTAACATAATCACAACAAACACTATTTAATGCAACTAATTGAATCAACACGGCAATTTATATCTATATAGATTGTCCCGTCCCATCTGACGTCAGATCAAAGGCGGATGGCATGCTTAACGGAAGCTCAGCCTCTTGGACCAAAACATCTCCCTCTCTCTCTCCTGTTTTTTATAATATCGGTTCCACGGCCAGGACGAAAACCGCATTGTTCCTCCTGAATCCGAGGTTCGACTATCGGCCTAATTCTCCTCTCCAGCACCCTGGAATAGACTTTCCCGGGGAGGCTGAGAAGTGTGATCCCCCGATAGTTGGAACACACCCTCCGGTCCCCCTTTTTGAATAGAGGGACCACCACCCCGGTCTGCCAGTCCAGAGGCACTGTCCCCGACTGCCACGCGATGTTGCAGAGACGTGTCAACCAAGACAGCCCCACAACATCCAGAGACTTGAGGTACTCAGGGTGGATCTCATCCACCCCCGGTGCCTTGCCACCGGGAGCTTCTTAACTACCTCGGTGACTTCAGCCCGTGTAATGGGTGGATGAACCTCTGAGTCTCCAGCCTCTGCTTCCCCAATGGGAGACGTGTCAGTGGGGTTGAGGAGATCCTCAAAGTATTCCTTCCACCGCCCGACGATATCCCCAGTCGAAGTCAGCAGCTCCCCACCTCCACCGTAAACAGTGTTGGTGGAGGGCTGCTTCCCCTTCCTAAGGCGCCGGATGGTTTGCCAGAATTTCCTCGAGGCCGACCGATAGTCCTCCTCCATGGCCTCCCCGAACTCTTCCCAGACCCAAACTTTTGCTTCAGCGACCGCCCGTGCTGCAGCACGCTTGGCCTGCCGGTACCCGTCAGCCGCCTCGGGAGTCCTCCGAGCCAACCAGGTTCGGTAGGACTCCTTCTTCAGCTTGACAGCATCCCTTACTTCCGGTGTCCACCACCGGGTTCGGGGATTGCCACCACGGCAGGCACCGGAGACCTTACGGCCACAGCTTCGAACAGCCGCGTCAACAATGGAGGCAGAGAACAAGGTCCATTCGGACTCAATGTCCCCAGCCTCCCTCGGGATCTGGTCATAGCTCTCCCGGAGGTGGGAGTTGAAGACCTCCCTGACAGAGGGTTCCACCAGATGTTCCCAGCAGTCCAGCTTCCTCCCCTGCCAGCGGATCCAACTCACCACCAGGTGGTGATCAGTTGACAGCTCAGCCCCTCTCTTCATCCGAGTGTCCAAAACATACGGCCGGAGGTCAGATGACACAACCACGAAGTCGATCATTGACCTCCGGCCTAGGGTGTCCTGGTGCCATGTGCACTGATGGACACCCTTATGTTTGAACATGGTGTTCGTTATGGACAAACCGTGACCAGCACAGAAGTCCAATAACAGAACCCCACTCGGGTTCTGATCGGGGAGGCCGTTCCTCCCAATCACGCCCCTCCAGGTAACACTGTCGTTGCCCACGTGAGCGTTGAAGTCCCCCAGTAAAACAATGGAGTCCCCGGTTGGAGCACTCTCAAGTACCCCTCCCAAGGACTCCAAGAAGGCCGGGTACTCTGCACTGCCGTTTGGCCCATAGGCCGAAACAACAGTGAGAGACCTATCCCCGACCCGAAGGCGCAGGGAAACGACCCTCTCGTTCACCGGGGAAAACTCCAACACATGGCAGCCGAGCTGGGGGGCTATGAGCAGGCCCACACCAGCTCGGCGCCTTTCACCGCGGGCAACTCCAGAGTAGAAGAGAGTCCAGCCTCTCTCAAGGAGTTGGGTTCCAGAGCCCAGACTGTGCGTGGAGGTGAGCCCGACTACCTGTAGCCGGTAGCGCTCTACCTCCCGCACTAGCTCAGGCTCTTTACCCCCCAGTGAGGTGACATTCCATGTCCCCATGGCTAGAGTCACCGTCCGGGGATTGGGTCGCCGGGGCACCCGCCCAGGACAGCCACCCAAATCCCACCGCACCGGCCCCTTCTGAACCCTCCTGCGGGTGGTGGGCCTACAGGAGGGCGGGCCCACGTCGCTCTTTCGGGCTGTGCCCGGCCGGGTCCCGATATTTATTGCAGATATCTGTAATTCAATTCTTCCTAGTCAAAAAGAACATTTCGAATATCCAATTTACATTTACAATTACATTTTGATTAGGAGAAATGCTATTATGGATAGAAGATTAAACTAGAAAATTCCCCCGCCGGGAAATTTTGAAAGGGCCACGGGGGCTACTGCCGGAGTTTATATACTTTACAATGAGAATTCGAGATTTCAAACGAGACGGAGTTGTTTTAGAGGCAAATACAACTACAAATACTTTGCACTCAACTGTTTGCCAGTACATGTCACCGAACTCATCTGTCACTCAGGTACTACCAAGTACTACCGAGTACTACCGAGTACTACTGAGTACTACCGAGTACTACTGAGACTCAAGTACTGAGAACTACTAAGTACAATGTATTGTCAAACAGTTGAGTGGGAAGCACTCAACTGTTTGCCAGTACTTGTGTCTCATTTTAAAGTTTAAATGGAGTTTCTAGGTGAAAGTATGGCTGAGCTGAAGTCGTTTTACTAAAAAAACTACATTTCCCATTACTAAATGTAGTTTTGAGTACATTCCTGTCCACCAATCAGAGCACACCACTCGTGTCTCCATTTTAAAGTTTAAATGGTGTTTCTAGGTGAAAGTATGACTGAGCAGAAGACGTTTGACTAAAAAAACTACATTTCCCACTGACTGCTCTTTCCTGTCCACCAATCAGAGCCCACCACTCGTATCTCCATTTTAAAGTTTAAATGGAGTTTCTAGGTGAAAGTATGGCTGAGCTGAAGTCGTTTTACTAAAAAAACTACATTTCCCACTACTAAATGTAGTTTTTAGTAAATTCCTGTCCACCAATCAGAGCACACCACTCGTCTCTCCATTTTAAAGTTTAAACGGACTTTCTAGGTGAACGTATGCCCGAACAGAAGACATTTGACTGAAAAAACTACATTTCCCATTACTAAATGTAGTTTTAGTACATTCCTGTCCACCAATCAGGGCACACCACTCGTGTCTTCATTTTAAAGTTTAAACGGAGTTTCTAGGTGAAAGTATGCCCGAGCAGGAGACTTTGACTGAAAAAACTACATTTCCCAATACTAAATGTAGTTTTTAGTACATTCCTGTCCACCAATCAGAGCACACCACTCGTGTCTCCATGTTAAAGGTTAAATGGAGTTTCTAGGTGAAAGTATGCCCGAGCTGAAGGCGTTTGACTGAAAAAACTACATTACCCACTACTAAATGTAGTTTTTAGTCCCACTGACTGCTCCTTCCTGTCCACCAATCAGAGCACACCACTCGTGTCTCCATTTTAAAGTTTAAATGGAGTTTCCAGGTGAAAGTATGCCTGAGTAGCAGGCGTTTGAAAAGCTACAATTTCTGCTTTTTTTTTTTCGCTCGTCCCATTCATTTCAATGGGAAAATTTTGTTGGTTTTTCTCGACTTACGTCGCGAAAAATTCGTGTTCGGCTAAGAAAAGCAATAGCACGCCGATCCCGATCGAACCGCACGTTTTGATATATCATTTGTCCTACAACTTCGCCCCGAGCACTGGTCCCTTCAGCTTATAGCTGTAGGGGCCAGTGCTCGGTGCGATTGCCCCGTGGCCCTAATAAAAACTAGGAAAAAATCCTATGAATTGCCCCGAGCACTGGTCCCTTCATCTTATAGCTGTAGGGACCAGTGCTCGGTGCGATTGCCCCCGTGGCCCTAATAAAGATTATAACAGATGCTTTTTTTATAATTGTCAAAACCTGCAATAAGGTTTGTACGTGCATACTGCTACATACATCCAGTGTTACTGATATGAATCACATACAATATGCCGTATTGTATAAGTGGAAGGGCTGTGCAATGAAAAGGAAAGAAAAAATGACCTGATCAACTGAATATGTAGTCATGATGTCACAGCTATCTTATCTCACAATAATTACCACACCATAACAAGTGCAAACAGTGTCTAGGCCAACAGCCAGCATGCTCATATTTGAACCCTGACACATTCCTAACTCAGTACAACAAAATCTGGGTGTGGTAGCAATACTGCAACTTAATGCCAGAATAGCTTAACAATATCTCATCAAATAGCGTCACTTGGTTGGTGCTCCTCGGCATCTGACACTGATCTATGTGATGCACTGGGAATCCAACTATTCCCAATGTAAACACATCCGTGTCGTCACTACATGCTCAGAGGAGATGGCAGGTCAAACAAGCAGGACTTTCGGAGATCACTGTTCATGTCTCCTGAGAAACTAAAAGTAAATATTTGTTTTTTTGTTGTTCGTCACATGAGTTATTGGTGTCATCAGTGAGTCTTAGATAGATTTTCAATTGGATTCAAGTCGGGTGATTGACTCTGCGATGTGAGCAGCTTTATTTTCTTTTTCTGAAACCAATTGTTTCCTTGGCTGTGTGTTTGGGATCATTGTCTTGCCTCATTTCATCTTCAGCATCCTAGTAGATGGGAACAGATGTTTATCAAGAATGTCTCGGTACATTTCTCCATTCATCCTTCCTTCAATTCTATGAAGTCTGCCAGTACCATATGCTGAAAAACCGTCCCACACCAGGATGCTCCCACCTCCAAACTTCACTACTCTTAGAGTGTTTTTGGGTTGTTGTGCAGCAAACTTTAATCAAGCTTCAACATGCTTTTTCTTCAACAATGGAGTCTTGCACGGTGAACATTCATTGAGGCCATGGCAGTTGAGTGTATTACTTATTGTTTTCTTTGAAACAACTGTACCTGCTAATTCCAGATCTTTCTGCAGCTCTCGGCTAGTGGTCCTCGGTCCTTCTGATTATTTTTTTGATTCCTCTGTCATCAAATCTTGTGAGGAGCACCTGGTCGTGGTCGTGGCAAGACCATTGCTATCATTGAGTGTAGAAATGACTTGAAACAGAAAGTTCATCATTGATGAAAACCAACACTTACTGTTGGGTGTAATGAGGTTGGGAACCCACTGGAGGGTGACCCGGGGACTTCTGGAGGCCAGCAACGGGAGTCTGGGCAGGAGACCGCCAAATGAAAGCATAACTCTTGGTTGGTGAAGACTCCTGACTGCTGAGAAGTTAGCCCAGGAGGAACAGTTGTAGACTACACCAGCGACTGGGAACCAGGAACAGATATCAACTGGACTGCCGACTGAGAACCAGTATTGGCCGAACACAGAAACTAGCAAGACACAGGGCATGGCTTTATCGTCTGAGAACCCTGACACAGGGACATCTATGATGTCATGAGTCACTGGATGGGACCGCCGACTCAAAGATGTTGGATGAGACCCTCGATGAAGGATATCATGAGTCGTCGTATAGGACCCTGACTCGGGAACTGATGCCCACAAAGGAAATGATGGAAATCAGATGGGACTCCTGACTCAGGAAATTACAAGATGTCGGTTGGGATCCCTGTCTCTAGGAACTGCAAGTCGTCAGATATGACCTCCCAACTCAGAGAATGACAAGATCCTGGATGGGATCCCAGACCTGATTTTTTCATTTTTTATTAGCAAAAAACCCCACAAAAACGAATTATTTTCCCTATAATAAATAGTAGTTGGATGGGCCTTTGGTGGTGATTAGTATGAGTATTGGATATATATATTATATATGGATATTTATTAAATGGAAAATAAGTATGTTACATTATAATAATGTATAAAAAGTAATTAAAATTATTAAACTGGCATTTAAAGGGTTAGAATTCTGAAAATGATTGAATGTTTGGCAGATGTGAGCAAGTCTGAAGTTGTTAAAGAGCTTGATGAAAAAAAGTAGAAAAAACATTGATGTACGAGGATTTTGTGTGTGTACATTTTTGTACACAAAGGTGTCCAGAAGGAGTATCTCGCACTACATAAAAAATACTGATGCAATCAAAAAAAAAATTGTTGCTAATCTTTGACATATCCAAACCTCTAATCCCCACCAAACCCCCATCCACCTACTATTTATCATACGGAAAATGATTCACTTTTTGTGGCTAGTTTTGCTCATGGCAGATGAATGGATCATACAGTTTTGACCATCAGCACAGCTTGTGTCCCATTTCAACCCGTCTCCAATAATGCAGCTTGTTCAGTGCTCCTTTAAGCATGTGAGCATTTGTATGTGATGCAGCCACAGCAAGAAATTAGCTGAGTGTGCCCAATGGGTACAGCAACAGATGTTAAAAGAGAGAGATAGTCCACAGATGGAGGGAGGGGAGGAGGACTCACGTCAGTTGTTGGTTGGTATGCTTTAACAATGGCTTGGACCCAAGTGCAGACGCAGACGGTTTGAACAAGAAAATGGATTATTTAAAGAATGCACATGGATTTCGGAGGCTTCTGGGTGCTCTGAGAGGTCTGGTGTTTCCAGCCAGGTGATGTCTGTGGGTCCAAGGCTGAAGGCAAGTTGGGCAGGCTGGAGATTACTTTGTTGGCTGGCAGACCGGATCTGGAGGCAAATGGCCCACTGAGAGGGTAAAAACATGGAAAAAAACTGGTTCACTACACTGGTTCAAAAATCAGTGCTTTTGTTTTCTAAACTTACTTCCTGTGAAAGAGTGGCGCAGGGTGGTGGAGCCGGCATAATGCAAGTTTCGACCAGCGCAGCCTTGCGTATGGTCAGTTTGGCAGTTTGGTGGATCACCTGCGCCAAGATGGGTGTGGCGGCACAGCAGGGGGAGGCTTCACAGATTCAGCTTGGCGCAGCGGAAGTTTCGTGGCAAAAAGCCTTGCCAAGACTGTGCCGAAAGCGCGCCAGCTCCAACCTGGTCTACTCTTGGCACAAGGCGAATTACAGCTGGCGGAGTGGCAGTTTGGCTCACCGGCGCGCAGTGAACACACGTCATCAAGACCTCACAGGCAGGTTTCCACAGTTCCAGGCACATTTAAATGCAATATATAATCACTATTTAATGCAACTCATTGAATTGACACGTGAATTTATATCTATATAGATTGTCCCGTCACATCTGACGTCAGATCAAAGGCGGATGGGACGCGTAACGGAAACTCAGCCCTGACTGAATTTACACAGCTGAAACTTGGACCTCTCGGACCAAAACATCTCCCTCTCTCTCTCTCTCCTGTTTTTCATATCTATCCACTGCTAATAAAATGCGTCAATGCCTGAAAAAATCTTTAAAAAGATATAGCAGCTCGTGCCTGGTCTTGCGTCTCGGCAGCCTGTCTGTGTCCGGAGAAACGCACAACTTTGCCGCAAGCTGGAACCGGAGTTGGGGCTGCAGCTGGTCTTAGCGGCCTGCGAGGTCCCGGTGTCCTGCCGTTCTGGTGTTGGACGGGGAATCCGGAGCAGCTGTGGAACGCAGATGATGAAGACGGTGATGATGATCATAAATTGCCCGGCCGGCTCGTGCAGGCCCCGCCACTATTATGTCTACTGCTGTGCGCCCTGACCCTGTTTTGTGATAGACATGCCTAAAATGTGCCTACAATTTCTATAGTGCTATAATATCGGCATTATAATTATTATGACTATACGCACACACAGCGCGTGATGAGCGTTGTGGGAGCGGCGGCGCTGCTTCTGTCATTGGGTTGTCAAGGGACGAAACTTGCACTGAACCTCGCCTGGCACATTAAAGGTGAGGAGAGGAGCTCATTTGATTGGTGAAGATCTGAATCAGCTGTGTTAATCCCAGTCCAAGCCTTGTCTCCTCCTCGTCTCCCACTCACACCTTCTTCTCCTCCCTCTTTCCCACTTGCGATGGTGGGAGTGACGGGAGAAGTGCCTGTGCTAGCCTGCACGGTGCACGAAACTTGCAAAGTCCAGGCGGACACACCGCGTCGGCGTGGCGCAGGTGCACTGCGTGCTGACTACACCTGGTCTACGAAACTAGGGCCCAATGTGACGTTCAGTTAGCTTTGCAAAACATAGCTAGTAGAAATTCCTTCATATGGATACCTTGATTACATTTAAGAGCCTGTACTTTTTTTTTTTTACTTTTAATTTAATCAAGAAGTTGAATCAGTACTTCTACTTCTTTTGAACACAAGTATCTGTACTTGTATGTGTATAGCTTTTGACTGATTTAAAAACTACTGCATGGAGCCAATTGGGTCCTTTCAGCTACTCCACCATGGCTGACAACATATTCATCAAACCATTTTCGGCACTAGCACAAATTTAAGAACCCCTCTCTGAAGCTGCTTTATGTAAAACTGATACTTATTTTTTTAGTGAGCAGTTTGTTTTTTGATTGCATGTAGGCCCACACTCCCATGGTAAAGTTTATTTATGCTAGTGAATCTAAATGGGCTCATTAGATAAGATAGGTAAGCTTCTGTTCTTATATAAAGAGCATTTTAGCTTAGTGGTATTCTTATTATATTGTTTGATTTGAAAAAATAAGATTTGGTGCATAATATCCAAATACACATTCTGTTTGCATGGAGGACAGTTCGGGAAAAAAAAGAAAAGGGGAGGGACCAGGCCAATGGATGAGATCTCACCTGAAAGACATCATGTGACCATTATACTTAGTTGTACCCTAAGATAATGTACTAATGAAGTATGAAAACTTCTGTAAGTGGTGAATCATTCCTGAAGAGATGATATTTGACGAGAAGCAGGAATCATGAAAGTTGGATTTTGGTGTGTTGTATGTTAGTCAACAATTAAAAAGGCGTGAAATTCGAGCACTAGCCTTCACAACCTGCTGTTATCCAGTGACATATACACAACAAGCACAAGAGACCGCTAGTTATAATACAATAAGATTTATTAAAATCAGTAATAATGATCACAATCAATAACACTGCAATTAACAAAGCCTTATTACCTAACTACCTAACGCACAAAGCTAAGCTAAACAAAGGAAGAGACATACGTGGAGTGCGGGTGTGTGTGTGTGTGTATGTGTAGAGAGAGAGAGAGAGAGAGAGAGAGAGAGAGAGAGAGAGATATGGCCGGGCGCGACCACCAGATGGAGCTATTCCTCACAGCGCTCAGGGGTGGAGCCACTGGCATCAAATGGAGTAGCGAGAGAGGGAGAGATAGCCGGGTGCAGCCACCAGATGGAGCTATTCCTCACAGCGTTCAGGGGCGGAGCCACTGATGTCAGATGGAGTAGCGAGAGAGGGAGAGATGGCCGGGTGCAGCCACCAGATGGAGCTATTCCTCACAGTGTTCAGGGGCGGAGCCACTGACGTCCGACAGAATCGCGCGAGAGAGCGAGCGAGAGATGGCCGGGTACAGCCACCAGATGGAGCTATGTCCTCAGCGTCCGGATACGGAAACAGCTGGCGTAGGATACGTATGGGGGGCGGTGTATGTGTGCGTGTGTGTGTTAGCGGGACACAAACAAAGAGAGGGGGAGAATGCGCGCGCAATATTCTAAGGGTCAGGAGGCGCGTTACTATCACACAGGAGCTCGTGAATGAAGTGGCGTTCGTTCAGCGGGACCTAGGCCTTTTAACTGATAGTAGACGCTTACTGAGCTCGCGAATATGGCTGAGGTTAGTCAAAACACCATTACAGAAATCAACCCAGTGGCGTGGGTACACAATCAGCCTTTGAATACAACAACACGGAAAGCAACGGATTCGGCGGTCCGTGATCAAAACTTAAAACACGTTAACAACAATTACAAGCGTATCCTACATTATCAAACTTATGTCCCTGCCCAGACTGATAGCCTCTTTCTGGTGTCGTTGTGTAGGCTGCGAGTCCATCCCGGCGATGGCGGGCGGCGGCTGTAGTTCGTGGGCCCCGGCGTCAGCGGCTTAGTCCAGACGAGAACGGGGCGGTTTTCCTCTCGTTGATCAAACTCGAATAAAGAAAACAGTTTGTGTTTCTTCCTTCCGTGGGCAACAATATAATCGCGCAGTTGTGGCGATCTCTCAGGATCCAAACGAGTGAAAGAAAAACAGTCTGTTGCTCGTCCAGCGAGTTTGGGGGAAAGACTGCGGCCTAAGACAAAGGAAATGCTGCAGCCGTTATAAGTTGGTCTCCTGTTGCAGCGGTGTGCTGCGGTGGACGAGTCCACCTCCTGTTGCAAAGTGGTGTTGCGATGGAAGGGTGTGTTCTTAAGGCGTGTTCTCTATATAGCTCACGGCTGCTCCCGGGACCCCCTGGGGTACCTGCGGTTGTCAGCCAATAGGGAACCAGTTGTGTGACATTGCACTTCGCACCTAGGTGAGAAATGTAACTAAAATGGCAGTTGAAGTTTTTTATCTCCTTTGTCCCTTTGTTCTGACCGCATGTGGAGGCTTTTGTAGGCCGCATTGTGTAGTGCTAATGGTGAGGTCCCAACACATGTCTGCTATGAATGAATGCAATGTAGATTCAATCATGTCAATATCATATATAGTATTACTTCTAACACAAGGATGCATTTGGACTGTTGGTAGATGGCAGATGTAAAAACGTCCGCCCAACAAGGACTTTTCTTATGGCTCGGGTCTTCATGTATGTATCTGTCTGTATGTGTTCCCCTGAAGTTTTAAGATTGGACTGTTCTCTTTTTCAGAAGCTGAGGAGCTGTATCAGAAACGCATTTTAACAATAACAGGAATCTGCATTGCACTCCTGGTCGTTGGAATCATGTGTGTGGTTGCCTACTGCAAAACAAAGTAATTAATGTCACATTTTTCAATGTCATTTATGATTTAAAGATACACTCCCCGATTTCATTAAGGTGCCCAATAAATTCCCCCAAATCTCTTCAACTATTAACTGTGTTGTGTTCCAAAATATCAGTCATGGTTAAGTAAAGCAAGTACATGATTTAAAAGTAAATCAAATGTCTGTAAAATGTCTAATAGCTGTTGAAGTTACACTCAACAAAAATATAAACGCAACACTTTTGTTTTTGCTCCCATTTTTCATGAGATGGACTTAAAGATCTAAAATTCATTCCAGATACACATTATTACCATTTCTCTCAAACATTGTTCACAAATCAGTCTAAATGTGTGATAGTGAGCACTTCTGCTTTGCTGAGATAATCCATCCCACCTCACAGGTGTGCCACATCAAGATGCTGATCTGACATCATGATTAGTGCACAGGTGTACCTTAGACTGTCCACAATAAAAGGCCACCCTGAAATGTGCATTTTTTTTGCTTTATTGGGGGTTCTGGGGACTCAGAACCAGTCAGTATCTGGTGTGACCACCATTTGCCTCATGCAGTGCAACACATCTTCTTCGCATAGAGGTTATCAGATTGTCAATTATGGCCTGTGGAATGTTGGTCCACTCCTCTTCAATGGCTGTGCGAAGTTGCTGGATATTAGTGGGAACTGCTACACGCTGTCGTATACGCCGGTCAAGCACATCCCAAACATGCTCAATGGGTGACATGTCCGGTGAGTATGCTGGCCATGCAAGAACTGGGACATTTTCAGCTTCCAAGAATTGTGTACAGATCCTTGCAACATGGGGCCGTGCATTATCTTGCTGAAACATGAGGTGATGTTCATGGATGTATGGCACAACAATGGGCCTCAGGATCTCATCACGGTATCTCTGTGCATTCAAAATGCCATCAATAAAATGCACCTGTGTTCTTCGTCCATAACAGATGCCTGCCCATACCATAACCCCACCACCACCATGGGCCACTCGATCCACAACATTGACATCAGCAAAGCGCTCACCCACACGACGCCACACACGCTGTCTGCCATCTGCCCTGAACAATGTAAACCGAGATTCATCCGTGAAGAGAACACCTCTCCAACGTGCCAGACGCCATCGAATGTGAGCATTTGCCCACTCAATTCTGTTACGGCGACGAGCTGGAGTCAGGTCAAGACCCCGATGAGGACGACGCGCATGCAGTTGAGCTTCCCTGAGACGGTTTCTGACAGTTTGTGCAGAAATTGTTTGGTTATGCAAACCAATTGTTTCAGCAGCTGTCTGAGTGGCTGGTCTCAGACGATCTTGGAGGTGAACCTGCTGGATGTGGAGGTCCTGGGCTGGTGTGGTTACACGTGGTCTGCGGTTGTGAGGCCGGTTCGATGTACTGCCATATTCTCTGAAACGCCTTTGGAGACGGCTTATGGTGGAGAAATGAACATTCAATGCACGAGCAACAGATCTGGTTGACATTCCTGCTGTCAGCATGCCAATTGCACGCTCCCTCAATGCTTGTGGCATCTGTGGCATTTTGCTGTGAGACAAAACTGCACCTTTCAGGGTGGCCTTTTATTGTGGACAGTCGAAGGCACACCTGTGCACTAATCATGATGTCAGATCAGCATCTTGATGTGGCACACCTGTGAGGTGGGATGGATTATCTCAGCAAAGCAGAAGTGCTCACTATCACACATTTAGACTGATTTGTGAACAATGTTTGAGAGAAATGGTAATATTGTGTATCTGGAATGAATTTTAGATCTTTAAGTCCATCTCATGAAAAATGGGAGCAAAAACAAAAGTGTTGCGTTTATATTTTTGTTGAGTGTATGTTCTGAGAAGCTACCTGGACTCTATTGATTGATTGGTTGACTGTGAGACGCCCACGTATTATCCTCCTTAAGACAATCATAAAGTAACCAGATAAGAAAAAGATTCAGCCGAACCAGATGAGCCGAGATGTTAGGGTTAGTAATTACAACATTGTTAATGTCCCAGTCGGCAAATGCGGCGGATCCCCCACGACCACCGAGCTCCTTCCCCTCGACTTCGTGCCCTTTGAAATCCCTTCACGCCACCTTTGAAATGCGGGTCCGATGTTGACTCTGATTTTATCACAAGCACTGGCGCAATCTTGCTTTTTTTCCTTCTTTTCCACCGGTGTTTTCCTTGGTTGTTTTGGATCTCCTCGTTTCGGTTTTTAACGAGGAATTGGAAGCTTGTTGCTACTTCCCTCCACCTCCCCCCTGTGACAGTGGAACAATCCGAGGAGGGAGGGGCTCTGTGTGTGCACGAACACAGCCCTGCGTGATCCTGGCGCTGTTGTTTTTTTGCAAAAAAAACAACAGGCTCTACGTGCACATACAGGCGCGCTTTTTTTCTAAAACCGGATGATTTAAGTTGTTCTATCGGAGCAAAGTGTCGCCTTCAGTGACTATGATCAAGAAAACGTTGCCGACTGGGACTTTAAGTGTATGATTCTGACCTGAACATATAAAAACTATCAATCACCATGACTACAGTCAAGCCATAATATTAGATGAAATCAGGGTAGATGACTTCATTCAGGTACTTTCCCCTCAGACATGTTGTCCTTCTGAGCTGCGTCACAATCTTTGTTTCTTCACAAACAGGAAGCAGAGGAAGAAGCTCCATGACCGTCTGAGGCAGAGCCTGAGGAATAAGAGGAACAACAATACAAATACGGGAGTTGGCCCCAACCTGACAACCTCAGCCAGAGGACGTCAGATTCCTAACTTGCCTCTTCGAGATTTACAACGTATCAATGTATGCGCTAACTTGTTCCTATTATATAAAAGGTGTCACAACCTGTTAAATCTGCACATCAATTGTCAAACTGTTTTCTCCTCCTCTTTTCATAGCAATGTAATGGGACAATTTTGCATCATACAGCTAAGAGGGAGACTGAAACAACCTTCTCTACAACTAAAAGTGCTTCATCAGCGCATGAACCAACCACATTCACCGACATCTCCAGCCAAAGGTAGGAATGAACTTCAAACAGATTGGGTCATTTTTCTGATCAGTAAGTGATTTGATTTGAATCAGTCAGGAGATGCAACCATATAAACACAAAACAAATGATCAAGCTCTTTATAGATGGAATATTTATTTAACCTTTCAACGACACACTTAACCACTAAACACACAAAGGAGTAAATGAGGAGCAAAAAAAGAGGAGTACAATGATTTATGATGAACCTTGTATGAATTAAAGGATTAAATGTGAAGAGCCTAGCCACACACAGCAGCCCATTTATCTGTTCACACAGCCACAGAAGTAAGAGAAAGAAAACCACTCATTCCTAGGTCCTGTTCCATGTTTTAGTGTTGAATCAGTGGTGATGCACCGCTGTTCAGGACACAGGTGTCCCAACTCGTCAATGCCCCTCGCCATCTAATGCCAACTCACAGATGCAGCCTTCACATCCGTATGCAACGCAAATCTCCAGCTTTCAACCGAATCCAATGTGAACCTACCTGCTTCATTAGTAGAAGGTCACTGGTGTAGTATCGAAGAGTGAAACAGAGGACTTTCACCCAGGAGTCCGCTATTCATGTCTCGTATGAAACTAAAACTCAACTCTTTCTTATTTTCTCTTATGATGGTCAAGTTTCGGTCGACCATGCTCTTTTCCTCAACTATTGCCTAAAAAATGCATGAAACAACCATAAATTCACCCTAACTGACCCTCGATGGGAACGTAGAGAGTCATAACTTGACGCCGATGGGCAGTAACCAAGCATCACTTTTGAATGAGTTGGGAGTGAGAACGTGAATAAGCCTTTACCGACACAAGCAACCTCTCTAGTACTCTTTACTACTCTTTATTATACATGCTAACTGGAGTGTAGCGACTAATTGTCCCTTTAATTAGCCGCTTGGAGGCTCAGTGAGGTCCTGTCCGACGCGCTCGTAAAGAATCATTCTTTCCCGACGTTAGTTTTTCAGTGTTTATTGAACTAACAAATTATATATGACAACAAAATTTTAAGTCATGTAAATTAATGAAAAGCAAAGAAACGAAACGTAACGAAGCGGTCAACAAAATTATACAACCCCACTCACCCCCCATGTCTAACCAAGTGCGCCGTGAAACTGAACAGGTGAAATACTGTGAAACCACACCCAGGTGATAATCACCGTAAATGCTAGGAACAAAAGGGGCGTGTGTAAGATAAACAAATAATAATAAAGGCCATACCATTTTTGGCTCCTACGTGGAGTAAATGTGAGCCAATGAAAAAAAACTCAAAAACCTCTATTGTCATATATAACAACAAGTTATGTAACTAATTTAACAAGAAATGATCTTTAAAAATATACATACTTACCAGTAAGGCTGGGTACCGTGAAACGTACCATCAAGCACTGACTGAATGTAGCTGGTTCTACCGGGTATCGAAACAGACACACGATTCCCAGTTTTGGTTCCTACAAATGAAATGCAACCAATGCGCTAACGTCAAAGAGGATGAAGCCGTTAATACTGCTTGGCGCTGGACAGCTGCTTGGACAAGACGCCCTCATCCGAGGCTACGTCATCAACGCAATTAACGCAAAACTTCCCCTGACAGCGGCAACAAAACATTTGTTGTTGTTGTTGTTGTTTTCCAAGTTTAGGTTTTTGTACTTTTCAACTTTTCAGCTCCACTGTTGCTGTCTGGCTAATGTTAGCAGCATAGACTGTAGATTCGAAGCTAGCTACTCAGACACATGATGCAGTGAACCACAACAGCTCCACTCTTACTGGGTCTCTCACATGTGTGATCCAAAAAAAAAAAACACTTTACACCAACTCTACCTTAGCATTCGGATATACAATTCAAGTGTGTATGTAGAAATCCCAAATATCCCGAATAAAGTATATTATGTGTGTGTATATAAAAACATACTTACACTTATATGTGTCAGATATATAAAAAAGCGAAATAAATAATGTTGATTGCATGCACCGTGGTGTGCATAGCTGTTGTTTTTGTCCTGGGTTTTGTACAATATTATCAGTTAGTCAGTTGTATACACATGCTGCAAAAGACCTGTACAGAGAAATGTACTTTTAGTTTTGTCATAAGCCCCCCCCCCTTGCTTAAAGAAATTAAAGTAACAGTACTTTGCTTGAGTACACCTAAAACTACATCAAGGTAAGATGGCCTACTTCGGACACTCGGATCTCTGACGAACACATTTTCTTAAAGTCCCAGTCGGCAACGTTTTTTGATCATATTCACTGAAGCCGACACTATGCTCCCATAGAACAACATGAATCATCCAGTTTTAGAAAAAAAAGCGCGCCTCTACGTGCACGTAGAGCCTGTTTTTTGTTTTGCAGAAATCGACAGCGCCCGGATCATCCTGTCCAATCAGGAGGGAAGTAGCAACAGGCTTCCAATTCCTCGTTAAAAACTGAAACGAGGAGGTCCAAAACAGCCAAGGAAAAGAAAACACCGGTGGAAAAGAAGGAAAAAAAGAAAGATGGCGACGGTGCCCTTGATAAAACCAGAGTCAACATCGGACCCGCGTTTCAAAGGTGTCGTGATCTAAGGGATTTCAAAGGGCATGAAGTCGAGGGGAAGGAGCTCGTAGAGCGTGAGAGTTGTAAACATTCAAAATCTGACAAGAGTACCCTCGATCCGCCGGCCTTGCCGACTGGGACTTTAAATAAAAATGTCACACACTTAAAATATGCCAAAGAGAATTCAAAGATCTGCTGTTCAACAGAGCAGACTTCCATTACATGGAACTATTTTCTGCCTCTGGATGGACAAGCTCTTAATCTCAGTTCTGTCAGAGCACAACTCCAGTGAGACATTTGCTGCCATTTGCTGCATAGTGACTATGTTGCACCAGGACTCCTACTGAATAAAAACTATTGAAAGCATGACAGGATCTTCATTGGGTCTACTTTCTTAAATGTTGGCTCATTCTAGCTCAATACTGGAAGGAGTTCCAGTTGCTAATTATATATATTGACTGCTGCATAAATAAAACAGAATTAATGGGGATCGAAACAAACTGGAATAAATGCAATGAAAGGCTCAGGGACATGAATTTGACCCTAATATATTCATGCGATGGTCCAGAGGCCTGTCTGAAGTTTGTCTCCATCTAAACCACCACCTCCCTGTCTCTGCAGCTGGACTAATGACTGGAGCACCACTGTTCTGTCTGACACTGAGTCTGTCTTGGTGATGTCATTGGCGGAGAATAGTGCCACACAGGGCAGCCGAGGTCGTCTGAATGCCACCTGTGGCAGCAAAGACTTAAGTGCCTGTTCAAAGAAGTGCTGAGACACATCCAACTTCGACAGGGACTTGCCTTAAAGAACAAGGTAATTTGTTGATAAATTTGAACCTTGAGTCACAAAAAGAAAAGCTAGAGTCGGAGTAGGATATGATGCCACTGGCCACTGTTTTCTGGCTTAATTCAGACAAAAATGTATCAGTGCTATTTAAAGCTCTGAAGTCAAAATTGTCTCAATTACAGTTAACAACAATGCAGTAAATCCTCCACACATCCACAACAGACCCAGAAGGGTGGAATATCATTCTAGATCAGCACCGGTCTTCAATGTTTTTCAGGCCAAGGACCCCCTGGCTGATAGTGACTCGGTGGAGGGACCCCCTATCATCATATAAAATTGTGTTGCTTATTAAACCAGGCCGATAATAATCATAATGTGTAGTGCAGCCTATCGTGTCATGTAAAATAGTACTTTGTAATCATAGCTTGAATTACGGGGAAGCTAAGGGGAGCCTGAAAGCCTCCCATCAGACCTATAGGGGGAGCTCTAAAAAAATATTCACTTTAATTTATTGGCTCATACGTTCCATTTTCCAAACATCTGTCCACACTAATTAACACAAATCTGTGTTTATTCCTACTGTGGCAATCCATAGATTTACATAGCCACCTGAACTCCCCATCATTGATCAGTTTGCCATTTTCTTGTTGTTGTTTGTCCACAGACAAAAATGAAATGTGAGGAAAGTGAAGGGAGAGTGGAAGAGCGACACCGGGAGAGAGAGAGAGAGAGAGAGAGAGAGAGAGAGAGAGAGAGAGAGAGAGAGAGAGGGTGGGGGGGGGTGGCAGAGAGAGAGAGAGGCATTTTATTTTTCTGTGGTTAAAAACAAGTTACGGTGCTAAATAATGCTCAGTGATTCACCCGGCCAGACCGGAAGAGTGGACTCGCTCGCATGGATTGCTCAAAACTCCTATTGTTGGTTTGTAAATGTATTTTCTATTACATTATCCGTAATTATCTTGTGGGAAGAGTAAGAAATTGTTTTCTCTCTGATTAGCACTTTCCTTCCAGGAAGGAGGCCATTACAGAATCATTTAGTTCCATAAACAATGGCCACCCTTTCTCAATGAATGTGTTGAACTCACAATACTCAAACAGGAATCTGCTGAAGCGGGTCTACCGACTGGTTGATGGACATAATTGTTATTTCATTGAACCTCGGGTTCAGGTTCCTTCTGTGTGGAGTTTGCATGTTCTCCTCGTGTAAGTGTGGGTTCTCTCCGGGTTCTCTGGCTTCCTCCCACAGTCCAAAGACATGCAGGATGGGGATTGATGACTCTAAATCGCCTGTAGGTGTGAATGTGAATGTGAATGGTTGTCTGTCTCTACATGTTGGCCCTGTGATAGACTGGCGTCCTGTCAGCCCCCCTGCGACCCTGAATACAGGATAAGCGGTAGACGATGGATGGATTGATGGATGGATGGATGGATGGATGGATGGATGGATGGATGGATGGATCACATCACAGTCATGCAATACTACAAAGGTTGAATAAAATGAGGAAGTAAGGGATGTTGAGAGTGCATGGATAGATGTGAGGAAGGGATGAATGTGGGGGAGGGAGTTGTCCATTTAGGCTAGTCTAGGATGGATGTATGAAGGCCAGGGAGGAGGAGACTCAGTGTGGGGGAGATCCGAGGCAGGTGGCCTGACAGCCTCTGCCATCAGTGTATAAAGTTGTGTGTGAATGCTATATGCAGACTAGAAAAGCGCTATACAAATGCAGGTCCAAGATACAGTGACTCCCTGTCAACTAACCTCATCCAGGGCTATGCCAGAGAGGATAAGACTTAGCCTTTAGAATAAAAAAAAACCTCATCCTCTAACAACAATATGAGTCTTCACTCTTCCCAAAGTGAGCCCTCTTGCACCACAGTGTTCTGTACCTCCTTCCTGATGGCAGTGGGAGGAGGTGGGTGTTTAGTGGATGTGTAATGTCCTGTTCTATTGAGATTGCAATGCATGCCCTGCTGTTCAGTTCTGTTAGGTTGGGTGTAGAGTGATGAATTATTCTGACAGCTGTGGTTGTAATGTAAAGATAACCACCTTGGGTTTACAGTATTGCAAAGACAGAGGAAGATAACGACAATGAGGCCTCCCTGAAGATAATGGAAGAAGTGCTCAAAAAGGATGATACCAACACTTTGGTAGCCCCTCTACCCTTCAAGGCGCCGCCTTCCCAACAGTAGGCACTAAAACATATCTCTGCCCTGAGACACAACTTCAACCGAAAGCCAGAGATGAGCAACCACCTTCATTCATGGGAAAATATATGAAAATTTAAAATATTCTATTCTTCTTTTTCTTCTTTTTAACCACATGTAAAAAACAGATTAGATTTATGTTGTATTTGATTCATGTGCTGGCACAATATGAAGGAGTTTGAGGAGTCCAGACCTTAACAAACTCCCTTGATGTGGTCCTAGTTTGTTGCAGGAAAGAGTATACCACACTTTCAGCTGGAGATTACAGCAAGTGTTCCCTTCTTTCTTGATTAGAGGAGAGGGTGGGAACTTGTGAATATCCCTTTGGTTGGGGGATAATTACTTCAACAAGGACATCATTGAGTAATATATGAATATTACTCTTGCTGGAATGCCAATGGCAGTGCGCACAGGTAGCGAGGCAGGTGCGACAGGTGCCGTCTCCACTGTTCCTCAGTCAAACAATAAGTTTGGTTTGTGTATTAAAACTAACGCAACACACAACGCAGACTTGATTCAGGCATTCATGTTCATAGGCTACATTGTTATCCTTCTGGTTTTATCTGTATGTTGTTGGGCAACAGATAAACCTACAGCAACAGAGAGAAAGCAGTGTTTTTACCTGTGATACACGGAGTCAGCTCATCACCTATTCCACGATATTGAACGACGGAAAAGGGACTGCTCCTACAAAGCAAGTCCGATCCACGGAGAGAGACAGACCATCCAGGCAGCTGGGGAGATCGGTTGGCTACCTTGTTGTCATACTCCTGCTGGCTGGCGATGTCCACCAAAACCCAGGGCCTAACTCCAGCTGTAATGGTGATCCAAGGCGCACTATTGCGTCCATCAAAAATGGTACTGTTGATCCTGCTAACCTTGAGTTGCCCCAGCGAAGTGACAATAATCCACCTTCCTCTAAACTTTCTGTCACACCGACAAATGTGAATGGAGTGCTCACGGCTATGTCCACCATGTGTAGTAAAATTCCCAATCACAAACAACGCAACTTCATGGGGGGCATTTAAACATCTGAAATATTGCTTCCAAAATGGAGCAACTCGAAAAACTGCTCAAGAACTCAAATCTCAATTTTCTTTGTTTGTCAGAATCATGGCTGACGGACTCATCACCTGACACGGCATATATTGTACCTGGTTATAATGTTTTTAGAAAAGATAGAAAGACTGGTAGAGGAGGTGGGCTACTGATGTATGTCAAAAACCACATTAACTGCAAGGAAATTGAACTGAACTGTCTGTATGGACATGGAATGTATGGCAGTATGAATGATCCTATCTACCAACATGTCTTACTGTCATTTGTATATACAGACCACCTTCATCTAATGGTAAGTTTTATGACTACTGTAAACTGGATGATGAAAGAAAAAAGAAAAAAACTCAAAGATATTACAAACCAAACAACACAATAAGTCCAAGGCCCCACTAGAAACACTCCATCCTCTCAAACAGAGATTGATATAATATTTAGTAACAAGGCAGAGAGAATAATTAAACCATTCAATTTTCTGACTGGGCTATCATATCACAATTTGACACTGATCTCTAGGAATCTAACTAAACAAAGGTTTAAGTATCAACAGGAAAGTAAAAGGGTCTTTAACATCATACCAAAGCAGCTTATCAATTAATTTCTTGGAGTGAGTTGCTTGACATAGAAAATGTTGATTATGCTTCCGAGAGCTTAATGACCATGATTAACAAAGTTAAATGTGAATTCAGTAAAAATATCACTTACTCCAAGAAAAAGCAAAACTTGCCCTGGCTTAGTGAACAAGTATGGGCTTTAATGAGGCAGAGGGACTATGCATTAAAAACTGCAGTTAGGTCTGGGTTAGCCCACGATAGGAGAACCTTTCGACAATTGCGTACAAATATTGTCAATATCTCAATATTGTAAAATAATTGAGAAAGTCTAAAGCAAATGTCTTTATCAACATTATCAAGGACTCTAAAGGAAATAGTAGGCAAACTTGGAAGAACATTAATATGGTCCTTAAAAAGGAGCAGATATAGAGCATAATAGAGATAAGGGGCCCTAGTTTCGTAGACCAGGCGCAGTCAGCACTCTGCGCATGTGCGCCACGCCGACGGGGTGTGTCCGCCTGGACTTTGCAAGTTTCGTGCACCGCGCAGGCTCACCTCCCGTCTCGCCCATCTGCGCTAGTGGGCAAGAGGGAGGAGAAGAGGCGTGGACTGGAATTAATACAGCCGATTCAGATCTTCACCAATCATATGAGCTCCTCTCCTCTCCTTTAATACGCTAGAGGTGGTTCAGTGCAAGTTTCATCACATGACAACACAATGACAGAAGCAGCGCCGGCGCTCCCACCACGCGCATCACGCGCTGTGCGTGTGTATCCTAATAATAACAATGCCGATATTATAAAAACAGGAGAGAGAGAGGGAGATGTTTTGGTCCGAGAGGCTGAGTTTCCGTTACACGTGCCATCCGCCTTTGATCTGACGTCAGATGTGACGGGACAATCTATATAGATATAAATTCATGTGTTGATTCAATTAGTTGTATTAAATAGTGTTTGTTGTGATTGTTTATTGCATTTAAATGTGCCTGGAACTGTGGAAACCTGCCTGTGAGGTCTCGGTGACGTGTGCGCACTGCGCGCCGGTCAGCCAAACTTCCACTCCACCAGCTGTAATTCGCCTTGAATGAATGGACTTTATTTGCGCCTTGCGCCTTGCTTTGAGAGTAGACCAGGTTGGAGCTGGCGGGCTTTCGGCGAAGTCTCGGTGAGGCTTTTTGCCACGAAACTTCCGCTATGCCAAGCTGAATCTGTGACGCCTCCCCCTGCTGCGCCGCCACACCCATCTTGGCGCAGGCGATCTACCAAACTGACCGTGCGCAAGGCTGCGCAGGTCGAAACTTGCATTACGCCGGCTCCGCCGCCCTGCGCTGTGCCACAAAACTACACGTACAGGGCACTTTAACACAAGACAAAGTCAAAATCTGTTCTGAGTTTAATAATTCATATTGATTCTGTGCAAGACTTAGTGAAAGGATTTGGACCCAGAGAGAAGTGCATTACACCGCCTAATGATAATCTCCCACATTTTAACATATCTGAGGTCACAGAACCCTCTATAGTTAAATCCAGCCATCTTAAGAACTCTAAGGCTAAAGATGTTTTTGATTGTGACTGTGCATTTGTGAGGGAGTATAAAAACATCCTCTCCACTCCAATTACACATCTGGTCAACTTGTCTATTAAATATAGTTTTTTTCCCCCATGGCATGGAAGACAGCAGCGATAACTCCTGTTACCAAGGCTGGTGATGTAACTGATGTCACCAACTACAGACCTATCAGTATGCTCTCTGTTATCTCTAAAGTAACTGAAAGGATAGTATGTGACCAGTTGATTGACCATTTAAATCAGGGCCATTTTCCACTGCACCCTATGCAATTTGGTTTTAGAAAAAAACACTCAACTGATTCAGCAAACTGCTACTTTATTGAACAAATTAAATCCAGCCTTGATAATGGGGGTGTTGTTGGTGCTGTTTCCTTGATTTGAAATAAGCTTTTGACACCGTAAATCATAATGTTCTGTTGTCAAAGTTATCCAAGTTTAATTTTTCCTCTAAAGCTCTGACATGGATGGCGTCTTATTTAGATTCAAGGAACCAGTGCACCAGAATTAATGATGCATGCTCCTCCTTTGCCAATAGTGCCATTGGAGTCCCACAGGGATACATTTTAGGACCAATTTTATTTAGTTTATATATTAATGACCTGCCTCTGATTTGCCCAGATGTTCATATCCAAATGTATGCGGATGATACAGTAATCTATATGCATGCCAAGAATAGAGAACAGGCTTCATCAAAACTTACTGCAGTGCTAAGCAAAGTGTCAGACTGGCTAACTAGTAGCTGTCTGACTCTCAATGTAGGCAAAACTGTTGGTATGTATTTCTCCAACAAGAGAAATGAACAGCAACAGCCAGACATCTTGGTTGGACATCTTGTTAAAAAGCATATTAAGAAGATATCCATGTGTGTAACATGAAATGTTACAGCAAGTTTGATTACTTTTAGACATATTAGACATCAATCACCTTTAAGGCGAGTCCACACCGGACCGAAAATCGGCTTCTTTGAGAGAGTCGGCGTCCGTGACATGAGTCTACTTGGTGTGGTCGCTCGAATCGGCCCACGTCGGCGTTCATTTCAGCCGACTCAAATGTATAATCCGCCATTCGAGTCGGTCATTCTTTTACCGTTCTGATTGGTGGAGGCTAGCAGCTTGACTAGCGAATCAGTGAAGCCCGGAAGTGACGATGGTCTTCTTCCAGAATAAGTGCGAGAGCTGACAAGGCCAGTGTCTCCGTATCGACATCATCCAACATTTTAGATTTTTCCGTTCAGAGAGTAATCACAACTACAGTCTACAACCTCACTCTGCTGACAACAGTGACTGGTGAGGTCAGCGTGCTCTGTGTTATGGTCTAGAGTCGTGTGTTTTGGCCCACAATGCAGATTAGCACCGCCTGTTGTTTTGGAGACATTACATCCCGCGCAAGTGCGGAACGTATGGCGTCGGCTGTAATTCCGTAGGTGTGAACCGCCCATGTCGTTGTTCGAGTCGGCCATATTAAGTCGGGCAGTTTTTCCGGTGTGGACTCACCTTTACATGCTGCTAAACTGTTTATGCATTCAATGATTCTTTGCCACTTATCCTATTATGCTACAAGCTGGTCCCAGGCAGGTGTGACCACTCTGAAACGCTTGTACTCTCTACAAACAGGCTGTGAAAATATTTGATAAAAAAAGTTTTCTTTGGTTCTCTGACATGTGCCTGATGTACAAATTGACCCATGATCTTGCACCACCACCACTTAGGCAATGTGTGTCATTCTGCAGGGACAATGTAAGGGTATTTAGGGCTGCAATGAGAGGTGACTGTTACACTAAATTTAAGAAGACCACCTTTGGCCAATCAGCATTCTCATATCAAGCAACTGGAAATGGAACTCAATTCCACTCCATATCAGAGACTCTACAAATCTTAACAGTTTTAAAAAGTCTCTGAAGACATGGCTGAAAGACAATCAATCTTGTGATCATTGATCTTTTTTTTAACTTAGTTTTTACTGTAATGTTAATCCTGCTGTCTTTTAATTTTGTCTGTAATGTCTAGTTTGTGTGTTTTACTGTGCTTGAACATCCTGCCCAGGGACTACAGGTGCAAATTAGCTATTTAGCTAACCCTGGTAGAGAAGCTATTCTACGCATGGTCCTTGTCAAACAAAACTAATAAATCTAAAATATGCATGCCTTTTGCAACAGTCCCTCTCCAGCCGTTGCCATCTGCAGCCTTAAAAGTTTGACTTCAGGTCCAACATCAAGCAGTTCATAGATTGGGATTGCTACGTGGCTCACAGCCTGAAGTCACTGCCCACCAAAAAGCTGCCATCAGCTTTTTGGAGGGCAGTGACTTCAGGCTGAATTGCTTGTCTTCTGAAACCTCAGGTCGCATAAGATCGTGTCAAACAGTAGGAAGGTAATGAAAGCCTTCCCCTCTCAAGATCAATATGCAAACAACCTGACTGATCTTGAGCTTGGTATAGACGCGTTGCCTGTGCACCATAACCTTGATCTTAATTGGAACCTGCAGGCGGACCCATTTCCATTTCAGGTCACAGAAATATGACCTGAAAGAACATATGCTCCAGTCTCCCTCTCTGGGGTTCAACAGCGAGGCCATTGTATCTTCTGCGATGCTTCCACCAAAGCAAAAGTCATTGATTTTGAAGAGGAACACCACGCATGATTTGTGTGTAATTTGTGTGTACCTATGTAAGGAAGACACAATTCCAAGTTTGGATCTGTGCACTGCAGTCTTGCCAGTGGAGTTAGCCAAGTTTCTCACTTCAGAAATCGATGACGACCTAGAATTCACAAGCTTCAACAGCAAGGTCATGTTAGGCTACATCTACAATGAGACTAGGCGGTCCTACATCTACAGTAGAGTGCAATGCACTGTGTGCTTAAGTAAGAAACCCCTAAAGACCTCAGACTTCCTCAGGGTTCAGTTCACTTCGAGTCTGTGTTTTGCGGTCACTGTGTTGGGTGTTTTCACATGTAGTCCTCTTTAAACAAAACAAACTCAGTCCCCTTAAAGTGGACTAACAGAAAAGGGACTCAGTTCTATTTTGTTCATTTTGTCAGATCATTTGAAAGAGGACTGTTTCTGGTCCACCTCAGCTCTGATGGGGACTCAGTCCTGTTCCTGTTCACACTATAGTTCTTTAAAGTTAATTATTTCCCCTTCATGATGTGACGTTTAGTATCGCTTCCACACAGAAATAACTCTTTTTCTCATTCATTCCCTCTAAAGATCTATTTTATTTTCATGTGAAAACTTCTTCATACAACTGGGTTTATCTTTGCCACAAACTTCATTTTACAAGATAACATTCGAACACAACATGATAACATAAAAAATATCGCCCAATGCTATTTGTTACTGAACAGATCCTGAATGCATCATAATGTCACTCAATGCGACCTCCGTGAACGTGGTTAGCTGTTAGCTCCATTATTTAGCCAATCAGGAAACAGCATCTCCTGTCGACTTCAACACATATTTGCTGTTCACATTGTGGTTCGGCAAGTAGAAAGAGTTCAGATTTCATATTAATACTAAATGCATCAGTGGGTGATTTGACGCTGCGTCGTTAACGGAAAGCTCCGAGGGCTAAAATACGATGTCAAAGGGTAAAGCGAACATAGAGCGCTTTGTGTTCACAATGACCAGGTGACGCCGACCGCAACATGGACTTGAAGCTAACCACACTTGAATGCTGAGGAGGCTTACTCTATATTTTATAACGTTTCATATATTTCAAATGTGGTACATCAATATTTCACATGAACATCTTTGGAGTAAATAAGCATTGTGATTGTAATTATACTTTTGTTGTAGGTGTATACCTGCCATGACAACCCCAACTGAGCTGTCTCCGGTGTCCCGGATCTGTCCTGCAACGCCAGGGTCTCCTCCATCAGAGATGTCTGCCCCTCTGTCCAGCATGGGCATGTCCGTCCCCTCTGTGGCTTTAAGTCCCTCTGGTGAGGAGGAGCGCCCCCTGCTGTTGTCAAACACACGACAGCCACAGGAGAGGACCTCTGCCCACTTCAACCATGGCCATGAGGCACACAGCTTACCACCTAGCCCGCTGTTTACTATGGAGAATGGTTACTACCAAATCATAGGTGACCACAACGCCGCAGCGGTCAGCCGCATGTTCTCAGCATCACCTGATAAGTTATTGAATACAAACAACAACATTAACAACTGCAGCACCAAAAGAGTCACAAACGGCCATGTACAGCATGATGTGGAGTTCAGTGGTGACAACATGGTAGTGAATGACACAGAGGAGCCTCAGAGGGAACATACATCCTTCTTTACTACAGAGAGCACTACAGCTATGTTGCTTAGGGCTATGGACTGCATCAGGACTAACCCAGTATCATTAAATGATGACCTGCAAGACAAGCCAACAAGTTCCATCACCAAACAAGATCCGGTTGCTGTCTAAAGTAAGAAGTAGTCATAAGAAAATATGAAATTGATGTGAATCATTTATGTTGAGGAAAAAAAGGAATAGTTGCTATTAATTCTTTATTTTCTATAAATGATTTGTTGTGCAAAGACTTTTAAAGATAAATGAAAAAAATGAAACTTTTATTTTAGTGAATTAGTAAATAAAGAGTTTTATAAAAAAAATGTACAAATGTGTTCATATCTTGTAGGTAAAGTGCCATACACTAGTATGTAGCAACGGTTCACAGTATATTTCAGTGCAGAAAAATATCAATGGTGCCTTTCTGTTTAATATGCTTAAAGGAACTGCAACATTGCATAGCGGGGCCATGTATTCACCATCTTAATCTTCTAGTTCACAATCAGAAATAACTTGTTGGCTGCTTTAAATGTCCTGCAGTTGGAAGTGCCCACTAACATGACATGTTTGATGTTAAATTTATACCAGGTGCATGCTACATCCTTGAATGCTGTAATGGAGTAATGCACAGTTTATGTTTTTTACCCTCTCCAGCCCTCATACTGAACTTCAACACCTGGACCAATGTTTATGAATCGATTATTAATCAACTCATTACCTGCATTTGATGAGAGATGGAAAAGATGTTACACATCATAATGATCATCACCGTCTAATCCAGAATCCTGCTGGTGAACAAATATTATAAAGGTGCAATCACTTTAAGTCTTGCTCTGTAGTGTTACTGATACTGCCTCTTATATGCTTAACATAACCCCGTAGATTTTCTTGTTATTAATTATATATCAGGATTTGATCTACATATTTCTACTATTTCCATGTAAAATGGGTACTGGCCTGGTGCATTATTATACTTACATAATATTTGACAAGTGTCAAAGTTTAAAAGAGAGGAAAAAAAAGAGAAAAAGAATGGTCATCAGAGGCCTAAATCTCAGTCAAGTGTGAGTCAAGCTTCATGTTAGAAGTGCTTGAAGAGTGACTTATTGAAAGTAAATGTTCTCGTCTTTCTATGCTGGCAGGTATCTACATCTTGCAAACTGTGGTGCCATCAAAGAAAATAACTGCTAGCTATGATATTACTGTTCTTTTGCAGAAGATCTACAGTGTGTAGAATGAAGAGTGCATATATAGTTCATTCTGTCCTTCCAGAAGAGATCCATGTGTTCCTAATGCATTTTGAGGATTAAAACAAAATTGCTACATATATCCACTGCGTTAATTTGTTCCGTCTTATCTCTGTTTGACATTTTTTTTAATTGAACTTGTTACAATCCTAAAAAATTATTGCATACGTATGCTCTTATTTTTCACACTACCCCAGCTTGTGTTCACATTGTTGTGTATGTGTGAAGACTGTAACCACTTCTACCACTTTTCCACCTATTTTAGAAAAAAAAAAAACTGATTTACTAAAGGTAAATTAAAATAACCAATATTGGGCTTTGTAATCAATCATAGTTTTAAAAAAAAGGTATGTATGATGACATAAACATTTTGCTCCATGATTATTGTTTTAATGGTGATAATACGTCTGTAATTTATATTATTTAAGGATCATTTATTATTCATGCTGTAATGCTTGCTCATTACAAGCATTGAGGACTGATTTGAGTATATACATTTATACTTTAACAAACATGATTTAAAGATGTAATATATCCAGCTGTCACAAAGTAGAACATAACTACTTACCTGTTTGGTCACTTGTATGCTTAACATAACACACAATGCATTGCTTTTAGGTTTAGGAGTGTCTTCAAATAATGTAAATACACCATGAAAACCTTCAGCGCTGTTGTTTTTTTTAATTAATATTAAACCTGTTCTGTATCTGGTTGAACATTCTTTTCAGCTCTTCTTCTAAAGAATGCAATGGAAATCTTGTAAGGTGTCACGATAAAGAAAATGCATTTAGTTTTGTGGAAGAAAACTCTTCAGGTCCAATTCTGTAGCTGGTTCAAATGAGGTTTAATCACTGACAGTGGAGAAAAGAAATTCACAGTGTGTCTATGAAGATCCAGTCTGTGGAATGGCCTGGCTGAGTTGGATTTATACAGAACAGTTTGAGAGAACAAAAGGGAAGGCGTCATGAGTGGATTTGCATTGAATCAGCACATGTCTCTCTGCAGAGGAAGAGACATCTGTTAAGGTGTGACCGTTCTTGGGAGAGCTAGACGATGTCACTACAGGGGTCACTCATCGGGCCTTGATCAATGTATTTGAGACAGAGACCATTCAGGAAGAGGGAAAGATCAAAGAGTCTTTTCATCAAGACGGCAAGGGTTAACACAATGGAAAACAGCTCAGCAGGACATTTGATGTTTAGAGAGAAAGGAACATTATACCAAAACCAAATAAGAATTGTAAGGTAACGCAATTTCTTCTACAGTTTCATATTTCATTTATATACCAATGTTTTCATGAACAGCCGAGGTGTGCGGCACTTTAAATGTTGCTGATGCAAGGTATTGCGGGTCGGCGTGATCTCCTTTCCTTTCATATAGGAAGGTCTGTTGCATCCTATGCTAAAGGAGCTCTGAAAGGAAGCATTGGAGCTCTTTTCCTTTGCATTTAGAGAATTTGAATGGCTCTTATCATGGCGGCCACTTGTTTACTTCTGGGTCACTTCTTCAGTTAGGAACCTTCCAAAGAGAAATAGACTATTCCACTGCAGCCATGGAAAAGGTGTTAGGAATAGGAGTTACGACCTAATTTTTTGACTACTCGACCGCAGCCCGTGAGTAGTTCCACCTGCAAACCAAACACTGCTGACTGACGGAAAAAGCTAAAACTCATTTAGAGTTTAGTGGGAATGTGGCCACAGACACGGAGATCCTATTTCTAGGCAAAGCAGCAAGTACAAGCACATTCATTAGTGGGTCACATGATCAACCACCATTATTTTAACTCACTTTTTAATAGATAGGAACTTAAAGACAGATAGATGAAAATGTTACAGACTGCCACTTTAAGATTCCAGAGTGATCATTTTCTGTGATGTAGTAAGAATAGTTGAACTACCTGCAGTCTCAAAGAAAACACAGGAATGATCAGAAAGAGCAACGTCAATCACAATAACTTTAGAAATGCTAACATCTTTGGACTTGATCATGTCCAGGGTGTGACCATTGTTATGAGTGGGCTCTGTCACATGCTAATCAGTCCATAGTTATCAATGACACAACACAGTTCTTTAGTCCCTCTGTCATAGAGTTTATCAACATGAATGTTTAAATCACCGACAATAACCACACAGTCAAAGTAAATACAGACAGTACAGACAGTAGTTCATCAAAATCATCAAAAAAGGTTCACAGTATTTAGGTGGCCTCTAGACATTTAGGAACATAACTCGGGAAGAAGAATTCAACTGAAGAGCCACGTATTCAAAGGATGCAAAGTTTCCATAAGATATCTGCTTGCATTGGAGGGAATAATTCAATGTCCCATGTTCTGAAAAGCAGGTTTTCTCTGGTCTCTACACTTATAAACTGGTCCTGCCTGAGCCTGTCAACTCCCAGGATGAGGAAAACAAGCGACTCCTGCATGGTCTCTGCAGCCCCCCACTGGTACAACGGTGCTCCTACAGGCTGTTTAGATTCAGCTCCCGTTGTTACGTAACGAAAGGAGTCATTTACATAGACCAAACTCCTCTGATGATAGGAGATATCCGAGAGGGGGGGGTTCATCACCGAGGTGAAGTTCCGTGTGTCCTGATAGGCCGAACTCCTCTGATGAGATATGATAGATCGTGTCGGGGGGGTTGGGGCGGGTGGTGTTGGGGCTGTTGGGATTGGTGGTGTGGGCGGTTGGGGCGGAAGGGTAGGGAGGTTGGAATGGTACTCACTGGGTCTCAGGCTCACTAAGGTACTGAGAGTGGTGCTGGGTCTTCATCACATGATGTGTTAGTTGATCTCCACTCTCAGCCGCCCAGGAGAGCCAAAACCACAGAGGAGTCCTGCCCTAGGAACCAGATCCACCAGAGTTGAAAACCACTGAACTCAACTACGCATGGTTGCTAGTGTTGAATGTGGCCACCAATGATGACTATATTATAAACAATGGGATAATATTCTAGAAGGCTCCTGTAATCAATATAATCCACAAAAACAAAGTTAACATTTATCTGTTATCCATACTACAAAGCTGTTTTCTGCTGATTTGAACATGGTGGTGTGTCTTCATAATGTACACACATAATGTGGGACACACATTACCCTCTCTGTGGTATTATGCTATGGCCCAATAACAACGTTAAGGCTACTGAGGAGCTGAGGGCTTTTAATTAGCCAGGTACAGTAAGGCCTGTGCAGATGCTACCTACCCGGTACTGAGGGACGAGGGAAGGCGTGTCTGGTTCATGGGGGAGTTGCCTTTTTGGACGGAGCCAGCAGCCATTGAAATCGCTTCCCGCTAGCTGGCTACTTCCGGCTACTTGCGGCTTCTTTATTATTATAGTGCAAAATGGATCCCGTTATAGCCAGAAGGGCGCTGCTACATGTTTTAGTAATTCAGTCCCTGTATATAAACACAGGACCTGATCATAAAGAACCGGCCTGTTCCCAACCGCAATTATTGACCTTTCAACCTTACATCAGCTTTTTATGTGTGCTTTCCCCGGTGGTACCAATACGCCCAATTTTATTGGGCAGCATCAGAGTAGTTTATTTGCATATATTGTCATGATGCGATCTGATTAGCTTACTGATCTGTTGGTGCCTAAAAAGTTGAACTTTTCTCGATTTTCTTTTTTTCACGTGAGCGATGCAAGCGATGCAGCGAGGGGACCCACAATTCATTTCGGCATAACGTGATGCAAACCCATGCAAATTCAATGGGGTCCGTCAAGGTAAAGGTGTAGTGTGAACACAGCCTGACTGCAGCCTGCAGATCGGGGCACTGCTCACTACGGGCAGAGTCAAACGACGCTTGACTCCGCCCATACTCATTTCCTCAGATAAAGGCCTACTCAAAGGCACCACCTGGTGGTAGAAAGAGTGCAACACATTCACAAACAAGGCAGACCACATATTTATTACACAGGCATATTTTTTCAATATCATAAACAATTTAAATATGATTGCATTCATGTAAAACCTGTGAGAAGTTCGCTCAATTCAAACATAACATATTTTTAAAATGTGTTCTCTTATAGAAATGGGAGAATGTTAAAATTGTATTTAATACATTCTTAGGAAGAGTTGTCTAATGTAATGAATAGCGAATAAGTTATTCATTTTAGTTTTTTTTACAAATGTTCAAACTATTGTATTGTCTTTGTTACTATATAATAAAATATTAGTCTATAATCCTGATTGATAATGCTATCTTGTTACATTTTACCAGAACATTTTCCTTTTTTAGACATAATGACAAGCTAAATGTGTTTTGCACATTAAATTCTATAACTCAGGAGGCCCCTCAATCCTATTTTTATTACAACAGAAAATATAGATAAACTATGAACGGAGAAGAAATACACATCAATAAAAGATAATATTTACAGAAAATAAACAGAGTAAATGCACTGTATTGTATCCACCATCACTTACATTGAAAGTGCAAGATGTCTTCATGTCCAATATGAACAGAGGGCAGAGATTACAGCATGACAAAACTGTTTATATGGGCACCTGAGTATTGTTTCAAGAAACTATTCGTTTGAAGAAAACTTAAAACAAATGGCACTTCATAAAGGACACAAATAATTTGTTTGAGATGTAAAAGTAGACAGACTAAAGGAGAAGACATTCATTGGCTACACAGGTCAAAAAGGTGGGGAGGAACTGTGGTTTAAACTTTAGCCCTCCCTTAGGTGCACAAGCTGGTCCCAGCTCCATGGCAACAAGATGCCTTTGTTACCTGGAGACAACACCATGTTGAAAAAAGATCATTCCTCTCCTGTCTGCCTGTTCATGCTCATCTGCTCTTGTTTTATGTTTCTCGGCTGACTCCCTAAACAATGAGTAAAACAGTGTTATCTCTTGACCTTCATCACCTCTTTCATATGCATTTGTTAGGACCTCAGGGTTTGTGTCTACGAAACAATTCATGGCTGCAGATTGAATTGTTTCTGAACATTCATATTGGAGGGTCCTCTGTTACCCCTTTTCCACTGAGGCATTTTGAGGGCCGGTTCAGGGCCGGTGCCCAATCGCGAACCAGTTCTTCCTGTCCTGTTTCCACAGACAAAGAACCGGCTCTCGGCCAGGATAACTGGTTCCAGAGCGGCCCCAACTCTTTGCTGGGCTAGAACCGTTCGCAAACCTACGTCAGGAGCTGGGGGTGGGGTTTAACACTCGAGGTGACGGGGGGAAATACGCCGCTGCAGCGTTTTAATAACGTTAGTGTTCCCGGTAAGTTTCACTTTTAAAATATTTCACCTCGTTGCAAACCAACGACACATTTCTGTTTAGTTCACCAAGCTAGTGATTACGTTTGTAACAGCAGCAACTAGTGGTTCTATTTCGTCCCTACTGACCGCCAGAGGCGGTGCTTTAAGCACTGGAAAAGCTCCGCCCGCGGTAGCGCATGTCAAGTACGAATAACAACAATGTCACCTGTGACTCCTGCATGAACCCCGGGAGGCTATATCTTCTGGTGTCAGCGGGCAATCGGCTCCTTCATTCTTCTCGCGACCAAGTGTCGAGGTGTGCGTAAGTATAGCATGGCCGTTTAAATGGCCGGTACAATTATTACTGGCTTTGTGCAGTCTTGTTCCTCCGTGGCAGGAATAACGGGCTGAGGCTCGTCCTCCGAGATGCTGTCGCCAGCGTTTTGCACATTGTATGTTGTACCTGCTCTGGTGGCTTTGCTGGGTTGGTGGCGTTTCCGCCCCTCACCTTCCAGCATTGCACACAGCTGCTGAGGGCTGTGTTACTAGCAAGTTGATGCTGCTTTGAATGCTAATAACTGTTTTGTGTTTCTCTGTTTAGTGTGCATAGTATTATTGAAGGATTCAACTGGGTTGAGGTAGGGTTTCAGTCCCTCTTCAAGCTTAGTTGTATTTGTGCTAAACTTATAATCTTGTTGGTGAAGGTTACCTGCCCCCTCTCCCAACTTGGTATTGTGTTTCAAAGTGTTGGCGTTCCCGTCCCGGCGGCGTCACACTTTGTGTTGTTTGTTGTTTACTTGGTTACCTCTCCACCTGGTTCCGGATGGAGCATGCCTGTGGCAGCTGTATGGCATCCCTGGAGCCTGAGGATGGCCATGACCGGTGTGTGTCCTGTCTTGGCGTGGATCACCTGCAGGAGGCTATCACCGACGAAGCCTGCATAAATTGTAGCATTATGCCGAGGTCAGTAAGGCTGGCCAGGCTGGCCCAAATGGATCCACTATCCTGCCTGCCTTCATTGCAGCCTGAGACCGTGTCCCCGCAGGAAAACGGCGGAGGAAGGCAGACGACTAGCTCTCCTCTAAGGTTGACCGTATGGCTGCTGATATGGAGGAAATGAAGGCACTTCTTCTTAGCCTGCAGCCTGCTGGGGGGATGACACATGCTGCTGTTGCGGCTGCCCAGGGGTCACCGCTGCCACCGGACGACGCTATCTCCATTGCAGCTTCATCTAGCCAGTTTAATGGTTCCCAGGTCGGGTTGACGACTCCGACTGCACCAGGCTCCTCACATTCATCAGCCTCGGATTCACAGCGAGGATCTGATGACTCCTCCATGGGGGCAATCATCCGGGCGGCCCTGGCACACCTGCAGCTTGACGCTCTGAGTCAAGAAAAAGCTCCTAGCGCTTTCTACAGGCGCAACCCCCCCAACTCTCCTGAATTTTTGAAGGAGCTGCATTCCTGCTGGGGAGACTCGTCAGCCCTCACCAGGCCTGGGTTGGATGAGCGAGCCTTAGCTGCCACGGAGGGTGCTGAGGCAGTTGGTCTTCTCCACATGCCAGCGGTGGAACCTGCAATTGCTGCCCTGATTGTTTCTCCAGAGGAGGCAATGAAGTGGGATCCCGGGTGCCCTTCTGCCCAGTGTAAGGTCACTAATGACTATGTCTGCAGAGCTTACAACACGGCAGTGCACATCGGCCGCCTTGGAAACACCCTCTCCCACTTCCTTTTGACCCTCCCTTTTCCCTGCAGGATGCTCAGGTGGATGACTCCATCCGTGACATCTGCGATGCCTCACTGCAGACTTTTGCCTGTCAGTCGAGAGAGTTGGGTCGACTTATGTCGATGCTTGTCCACACTCGTCGTGACATGTGGCTGGCCCAGTCACCCCTGACGGAGGCAACTCGTGGGGTCCTTCGCAGGGTGCCGGCGGAACCTGGTGAGCTGTTTGGCTCTGCAGCTCTGCAGGCATTGGACCGCACAGCCGAAGCTGATGAGACCAGGCGGCGGCTTGCAGGCCTTCACAGGAGGGGGCCTACCTCCAGCGGGCCGAGAGCCTTTCCATCTGCCCCTGCACGTCCTCCACAGCTGCCTCCCCAGAGTGGTCAGTAGCCGTTGTGACGGGATCCTAAGAAGCCGGCAGACGACTTTCACTCCACCTTGCACCGCTCACCACGTCAGCCCCAGGCCTCCAAGCCTGACCGCCGTCCTTCCGGTTCCTTCAGGGGCCGGGGGCCGGGGGCAACGGCGCTAGGGCCACGGGGCCGGTCGTCGGCTGCTTTTCCCAGCAGCAGCTCAGTCACTGGGCTGCCTGCTGTCCGGTCCCCTGGGTAGTTTCCACCTTGACCCGAGGCTACGAATTGCAGTTCCGACGCCGGCCCCCAGCCTTCGGCCATGTGAGAGTGACATCCATCGGCGACCCGGCCAAGGCCCAAACCATAGCCCAGGAGCTGTCCGCTCTCCTGGACAAGGGTGCCATCGTAGCGGTGGACCCCCCTCCTTCATCGCGGGTGCTTCTACTCAACCTACTTTCTCGTTGGCAAGAAGGATGGCGGACTACGGCCCATCCTGGACCTGCGAGGGTTGAACAGGTATTTAAAAGTTCTGCCATTCCACATGCTGACTGCAGCAGATGTTCAGCGTGTGGTCAGTCCCAACGAGTGGTTCACCTCCATAGATTTGAAGGATGCCTACTTTCATGTCCTGATCGCTGTTCATCATCAGCCCTTTCTGTGGTTTGCCTTCCAGGGTCACCATTACCAGTTCAGGGTGCTCCCCTTTGGACTCTCCCTGTCCCCAAGAGTGTTCACCGGTTGTGGTGCGGCAGGTCCTGCCCTATCTCGATGACTGGTTGTTGTGCGCACATTCCCGTGCCAAGATGGTCCGGGATACCAACCGTCTTCTGCTGCATGTGGCCCAACTGGGCCTCACTGTCAACATTGCAAAAAGTCGGATTGCCTATTTGGTTCTGGATCTGGACTCGGTCGCCATGAAGGCCTATCTGTCGGAAAAACGTGTGTGCGACATCCTCCAACTCCTATCTTTCTTCAAGAGGGGCAGGGCGCTACCTTACATTAATTTCCTGCAGCTCCTGTGCAAACTGACGGCGACATCGACTGCCATACCTTCCGGCCTCTTGCTACTTGCCATCTAGCCCCGAAGTTTCACAGGCACAAGCTGATTGTGGTGTCTCAGGTGTGCATCTACACTCTGGCACCATGGCAAGACAGGGCGTTCCTACTGGGGGGGCTCTGGGGGTCCCCCCTTCCTTCCGAGACACGGTTGCCACAGAGTGCTTTTATCACTTAAATGTGTTGATATCGGTGGGACATTGAAGAATGCAGCTTATTTGACAACTGACACTGCAATAGTGGCTAAAACGAATGTTACCTGCAAATAACAGCTTAAAAACCTTTTCTTGCCTGAAACAGCTATTACAGCCTTTTCCCCACATTATAGTTGTAAAACCATTGTTTTGCACTTATTTGATGTTTAGACGCCATTTTGTGTTCAAAGACACTGGATTCACACTGAAACGAAAGAATATCCACTCCAGAGTGCTTTTATGACGTAATATCGGTGGGACATTGAAGAATGCAGCTTATTTGACAACTGACACCGCAATAGTGGCTAAAACGCATGTTACCTGCAAATAACAGCTTAAAAGCCTCTTTCCTGCGTGAAACAGCTATTACAGCCTTTTCCCCACATTAAACTTGTAAAACCATTGTTTTGCACTTATTTGATGTTGAGACGCCATTTTGTGTTCAAAGACACTGGATTCACACTGAAACGAAAAGAATATCCACTCAAAAGTGCTTTTGTGACCAAAATGTGTTGATGTCGGTGGGACGTTGAAGAATACAGCTTATTTGACAACTTACACTGCAATAGCTATTTTAGGCAAGAAAGAAGCTTTTAAGCTGTTATTTGCAGGTGACATGCGTTTTAACCACTATTGCAGTGTCAGTTGTCAAATAAGCTGCATTCCTCAATGTTCCACCAATATAAACACATTTAAGTCACAAAAGCACTATGGAGTGGATATTCTTTCGTTTCAGTGTGAATCCAGTGTCCTTGAACACAAAATGGTGTCTAAACATCAAATAAGTGCAAAACAATGGTTTTAAAAGTTTAACGTGGGGAAAAGGCTGTAATATCTATTTCACACAGGAAAGAGGTTTTTAAGGTGTTATTTGCAGGGAACTTGCGTCTTAACCACTATTGCAGTGTCAGTTGTCAAATAAGCTGCATTCTTCAATGTCCCACCGATATCAACCGATATTAAGTCATAAAAGCACTTTGGAGTGGATATTATTTAGTTTCAGTGTGAATCCAGTGTCTTTGAACACAAAATGGCGTCTCAACATCAAATAAGTGCAAAAAAATGGCATTACAAGTTTAATGTGGGGCAAAGGCTGTAATAGCTGTTTCACGCAGGAAAGCGGCTATTAAGGTGTTAATTTGCAGGTAGCATGCGTTTTAGCCACTATTGCAGTGTCAGTTTTCAAATAAGTTGCATTCTTCAATGTCCCACCAATATGAACACATTTAAGTCATAACAGCAACCTGGAGTGGATATTATTTAGTTTCAGTGTGAATCCAGTGTCTTTGAACACAAAATGGCGTCTACACATCAGAGAAGTGCAAAACAATGGTTTTACAAGTTTAATGTGGGGAAAAGGCTGTAATAGCTGTTTCACGCAGAAGAGAGGCTTTTAAGCTGTTATTTGCAGGCTACATGCGTTTTAGCCACAATCACAGTGTCAGTTGTCAAATAAGATGCATTCTTTAATGTCCCACCGATATCAACCGATATTAACCGATATTAAGTCATAAAAGCACTCTGGAGTGGATATTCTTTCGTTTCAGTGTGAATCCAGTGTCTTTGAACACAAAATGGCGTCTAAACATCAAAGAAGTGCAAAACAATGCTTTACAAGTTTAATGTGGGGAAAAGACTGTAATGGCTGTTTCACGCAGAAGAGAGGCTTTTAAGCTTTTATTTGCAGGTAACATGCGTTTTAGCCACGATTGCAGTGTCAGTTGTCAAATAAGCTGCATTCTTCAATGTCCCGCCGATATCAACCGATATTAACCGATATTGAGTCATAAAAGCACTCTGGAGTGGATATTCTTTCGTTTCAGTGTGAATCCAGTGTCTTTGAACACAAAATGGTGTCTTAACATCAAAGAAGTGCAAAACAATGCTTTTACAAGTTTAATGTTGTGAAAAGGCTGTAATGGCTGTTTCACGCAGAAGAGAGGCTTTTAAGCTGTTATTTGCAGGTAACATGCGTTTTTACCAACATTGCAGTGTCAGTTGTCAAATAAGCTGTATCTTCAATGTCCCACCGATATCAACCGATATTAACCGATATTAAGTCATAAAAGCACTCTGGAGTGGATATTCTTTCGTTTCAGTGTGAATCCACTGTCTTTGAACACAAAATGGCGTCTAAACATCAAAGAAGTGCAAAACAATGCTTTTACAAGTTTAATGTGGGGGAAAGGCTGTAATGGCTATTTCACGCAGAAGAGAGGCTTTTAAGCTTTTGTTTGCAGGTAACATGCGTTTTAGCCACTAGTGCAGTGTCAGTTGTCAAATAAGTTGCATTCTTCAATGTCCCACCGATATCAACCGATATTAACCGATATTAAGTCATAAAAGCACTCTGGAGTGGATATTCTTTTTCAGTGTGAATCCAGTGTCTTTGAAAACAAAATGGTGTCTTAACATCAAAGAAGTGCAAAACAATGCTTTTACAAGTTTAATGTTGTGAAAAGGCTGTAATGCCTGTTTCACACAGAAGAGAGGCTTTTAAGCTGTTATTTGCAGGTAACATGCATTCTAGCCACTATTGCAGTGTCAGTTGTCAAATAAGCTGCATTCCTCAATGTCCCACCGATATCAACACTTTAAGTCATAAAAGCACTCTGGAGTGGATACTCTTTGGTTTCAGTGTGAATCCAGTGTCTTTGAACACAAAATGGCGTCTAAACATCAAATGAGTGCAAAACAATGGCTTTACAAGATTAATGTGGGGAAAAGGCTGTAATAGCTGTTTCACGCAGGAAAGAGGCTATTAAGGTGTTATTTGCAGGTAGCATGCGTTTTAGCCACTATTGCAGTGTCAGTTGTCAAATAAGCTGCATTCCTCAATGTCCCACCGATATCAACACTTTAAGTCATAAAAGCACTCTGGAGTGGATACTCTTTCGTTTCAGTGTGAATCCAGTGTCTTTGAACACAAAATGGCGTCTCAACATCAAATGAGTGCAAAACAATGGCTTTACAAGATTAATGTGGGGAAAAGGCTGTAATAGCTGTTTCACGCAGAAGAGAGGCTTTTAAGCTGTTATTTGCAGGTAACATGCGTTTTTACCAACATTGCAGTGTCAGTTGTCAAATAAGCTGTATCTTCAATGTCCCACCGATATCAACCGATATTAACCGATATTAAGTCATAAAAGCACTCTGGAGTGGATATTCTTTCGTTTCAGTTTGAATCCACTGTCTTTGAAACAAAATGGCTCTAAACATCAAAGAATCAAACATTTTTACAAGTCATAAAAGCAGGGAAAGGTGTAATTTGTTTCAGTTGAACAGCTTTTAACAAAAATGGCGCTAAACTAAAGAACAAAACAAGCTTTTCAATTAAGTGGGAATGCTAATGGCTATTTCACAAACGAGTTTTAACTTTTATTTCAAAAAATCGTTTTGCACTTGTTTCGTTGATCAAATATTATCTTAATGCCCCCAAATCAAAAAACAAAAAATGAATAAAAATTGGGGGAAAGTCTATGTTTTAATCCGAAGGGTTTAACAAATGGTCTCAATACATAAGTTAAAAAAATTTACAAGTATTGGGTCAAATGGCTTTAATTTTCACGCATAAGAGCATTTAAGGTTAATTCCGAGGTTTTAGCCTTAGTGTGATCCAGTGTTTTAAATAAATGTTCTTCAATCCAAATGAAAACAATGTTATAAAAAACTGGGAAGGTTAATAGTTGTAATCCAGAGTGAACAAATGTGTTCAGCTAAGAAGTTTAAAACAAATGTTCATTATGGGGAAATGTATATTTCCACCAAACGAAGGTTTAATGTTAATTGAAAGCTTGGTTTTCCAATAGTGTCAGTTTCAAAAAAATGTCTTTAACCACCGAATCAACCGATATTAACGAATAGTAAAAACATTGGGGGAATTTTTGTTTTCGACAGGTCTTTTAACAAAATGTGCGTAAACGATAACACAATGCTTCAGTTTAATAGGGAAATTTAATGTTTCCGAAAGAACGTTTAACGTTTGATCAGTAAACTGCGTGAATTCGTTAGTTCGTAAATAAGCTGCTTCTTAAAAAGCGTTCAAACCAATTAACGATATAGCTAAAATACTTTGAGTGAAATTTCGTAGTTGATCCAGTTCTGAAGCAAAAGGTGTTTAACAAAAAGTGCTTTTACAATTAGTTAAGTTGTAAAAAGTGCTTAATGGCTTCACGAGAAGAGAGTTCTTAATTAAATTTGAGTAAATCTTTCTTCAAGGTGAAACAAGCTTTACTTCAAATCCCCGTAACACAAATTACGAAATAAGCTAAAAGTTATGGGGGAATTTTGATTTCATTTACAAGAATGTTAAAATTTGGTTAATAAAGAGGTAACAACTTTTCAAGTTTAATGTGGGGAAAAGGCTTATGTCATTTCACCAGAATAAGTTTTAACCTTTTTTGATAAAGCTTGGAATCTTCAGTTGTAAAAAGTTGCTTTTAAATAACGTAACAACGATATAAACAATTAAGTTAAAAGTAATTGGTGGATATCTTTTTGTACACAGAGGTTAAAAAAATGTTTTTACATAAATGAAAACAACTTTTAAAGTTATAGTTGTAAAAGGCTGTAATCCTGTTTCACCAAACAAGCTTTTAAGCTTAATGCGGAAATGATTTACCCTGTTCAGTACAGTGCTATAAGACATACTATGTCCACATCAAACTTTAAAAAAGCTTTCTGGATATTTGGGTAAGGTGAATCCTGTTTCATGAAAAAGGTTAAATAATTGAGCAAACATTGCTTTCAAGTTAGTGGTGAAAAGGCTGAATACTTTTAAGCCAAAGAGCAAATTAGTTATAAAGACGGGTGTACCATTTCATGTAGTTGCAATAATGCATCCAAATGCCCCAAATCAAACTTTAGCAAAAAGCACTCTGGATGGTATCTTTCGTTTAGTAATCCAGTGTCTTTGACAAAAAGGCTCTCAATCAAAATCAAAACAAGGCTTTACAAGATTAATGTGGGGAAAAGGCTGTAATAGCTGTTTCACGCAGAAGAGAGGCTTTTAAGCTGTTATTTGCAGGTAACATGCGTTTTTACCAACATTGCAGTGTCAGTTGTCAAATAAGCTGTATCTTCAATGTCCCACCGATATCAACCGATATTAACCGATATTAAGTCATAAAAGCACTCTGGAGTGGATATTCTTTCGTTTCAGTTTGAATCCACTGTCTTTGAACACAAAATGGCGTCTAAACATCAAAGAAGTGCAAAACAATGCTTTTACAAGTTTAATGTGGGGGAAAGGCTGTAATGGCTATTTCACGCAGAAGAGAGGCTTTTAAGCTTTTATTTGCAGGTAACATGCGTTTTAGCCACTAGTGCAGTGTCAGTTGTCAAATAAGTTGCATTCTTCAATGTCCCACCGATATCAAACGATATTAACCGATATTAAGTCATAAAAGCACTCTGGAGTGGATATCCTTTCGTTTCAGTGTGAATCCAGTGTCTTTGAACACAAAATGGTGTCTTAACATCAAAGAAGTGCAAAACAATGCTTTTACAAGTTTAATGTTGTTAAAAGGCTGTAATGGCTGTTTCACGCAGAAGAGAGGCTTTTAAGCTGTTATTTGCAGGTAACATGCATTCTAGCCACTATTGCAGTGTCAGTTGTCAAATAAGTTGCATTCTTCAATGTCCCACCGATATGAACACATTTAAGTCATAACAGCACTCTGGAGTGGATATTCTTTAGTTTCAGTGTGAATCCACTGTCTTTGAACACAAAATGGCGTCTCAACATCAAATAAGTGCAAAACAATGGCATTACAAGTTTAATGTGGGGCAAAGGCTGTAATAGCTGTTTCACGCAGGAAAGAGGCTTTTAAGCTGTTATTTGCAGGTAACATGCGTTTTAGCCACTATTGCAGTGTCAGTTGTCAAATAAGCTGCATTCTTCAATGTCCCACCGATATCAACCGATATTAACCGATATTAAGTCATAAAAGCACTCTGGAGTGGATATTCTTTCGTTTCAGAGTGAATCCAGTGTCTTTGAACACAAAATGGCGTCTAAACATCAAAGAAGTGCAAAACAATGCTTTAACAAGTTTAATGTGGGGAAAAGGCTGTAATAGCTGTTTCACGCAGGAAAGAGGCTTTTAAGCTGTTATTTGCAGGTAACATGCGTTTTAGCCACTATTGCAGTGTCAGTTGTCAAATAAGCTGTATCTTCAATGTCCCACCGATATCAACCGATATTAACCGATATTAAGTCATAAAAGCACTCTGGAGTGGATATTCTTTAGTTTCAGTGTGAATCCAGTGTCTTTGAACACAAAATGGCGTCTAAACATCAAAGAAGTGCAAAACAATGCTTTACAAGTTTAATGTGGGGAAAAGGCTGTAATGGCTGTTTCACGCAGAAGAGAGGCTTTTAAGCTGTTATTTGCAGGTAACATGCGTTTTTAGCCACTATTGCAGTGTCAGTTGTCAAATAAGCTGCATTCTTCAATGTCCCACCGATATTAACCGATATTAAGTCATAAAAGCACTCTGGAGTGGATATTCTTTTTTTTCAGAGTGAATCCAAGTGTCTTTGAACACAAAATGGCGTCTCAACATCAAAGAAGTGCAAAACAATGCTTTACAAGTTTAATGTGGGGAAAAGGCTGTAATGGCTGTTTCACGCAGGAAAGATGCTTTTAAGCTGTTATTTGCAGGTAACATGCGTTTTAGCCACTATTGCAGTGTCAGTTGTCAAATAAGTTGCATTCTTCAATGTCCCACCGATATGAACACATTTAAGTCATAACAGCACTCTGGAGTGGATATTCTTTAGTTTCAGTGTGAATCCACTGTCTTTGAACACAAAATGGCGTCTCAACATCAAAGAAGTGCAAAACAATGGCATTACAAGTTTAATGTGGGGAAATGGCTGTAATAGCTGTTTCACGCAGGAAAGATGCTTTTAAGCTGTTATTTGCAGGTAACATGCGTTTTAGCCACTATTGCAGTGTCAGTTGTCAACTAAGCTGCATTCTTCAATGTCCCACCGATATCAACCGATATTAACCGATATTAAGTCATAAAAGCACTCTGGAGTGGATATTCTTTCGTTTCAGAGTGAATCCAGGGTCTTTGAACACAAAATGGCGTCTAAACATCAAAGAAGTGCAAAACAATGCTTTACAAGTTTAATGTGGGGAAAAGGCTGTAATGGCTGTTTCACGCAGAAGAGAGGCTTTTAAGCTGTTATTTGCAGGTAACATGCGTTTTTACCAACATTGCAGTGTCAGTTGTCAAATAAGCTGTATCTTCAATGTCCCACCGATATCAACCGATATTAACTGATATTAAGTCATAAAAGCACTCTGGAGTGGATATTCTTTAGTTTCAGTGTGAATCCAGTGTCTTTGAACACAAAATGGCGTCTAAACATCAAAGAAGTGCAAAACAATGCTTTACAAGTTTAATGTGGGGAAAAGGCTGTAATGGCTGTTTCACGCAGAAGAGAGGCTTTTAAGCTGTTATTTGCAGGTAACATGCGTTTTTACCAACATTGCAGTGTCAGTTGTCAAATAAGTTGCATTCTTCAATGTCCCACCGATATCAACACATTTAAGTCATAAAAGCACTCTGGAGTGGATATTCTTTAGTTTCAGTGTGAATCCACTGTCTTTGAACACAAAATGGCGTCTCAACATCAAATAAGTGCAAAACAATGGCATTACAAGTTTAATGTGGGGCAAAGGCTGTAATAGCTGTTTCACGCAGGAAAGATGCTTTTAAGCTGTTATTTGCAGGTAACATGCGTTTTAGCCACTATTGCAGTGTCAGTTGTCAAATAAGCTGCATTCTTCAATGTCCCACCGATATCAACCGATATTAACCGATATTAAGTCATAAAAGCACTCTGGAGTGGATATTCTTTCGTTTCAGAGTGAATCCAGGGTCTTTGAACACAAAATGGCGTCTAAACATCAAAGAAGTGCAAAACAATGCTTTAACAAGTTTAATGTGGGGAAAAGGCTGTAATGGCTGTTTCACGCAGAAGAGAGGCTTTTAAGCTGTTATTTGCAGGTAACATGCGTTTTAGCCACTATTGCAGTGTCAGTTGTCAAATAAGCTGTATCTTCAATGTCCCACCGATATCAACCGATATTAACCGATATTAAGTCATAAAAGCACTCTGGAGTGGATATTCTTTAGTTTCAGTGTGAATCCAGTGTCTTTGAACACAAAATGGCGTCTCAACATCAAATAAGTGCAAAACAATGGCATTACAAGTTTAATGTGGGGCAAAGGCTGTAATAGCTGTTTCACGCAGGAAAGAGGCTTTTAAGCTGTTATTTGCAGGTAACATGCGTTTTTACCAACATTGCAGTGTCAGTTGTCAAATAAGCTGTATCTTCAATGTCCCACCGATATCAACCGATATTAACCGATATTAAGTCATAAAAGCACTCTGGAGTGGATATTCTTTGTTTCAGAGTGAATCCAGGGTCTTTGAACACAAAATGGCGTCTAAACATCAAAGAAGTGCAAAACAATGCTTTACAAGTTTAATGTGGGGAAAAGGCTGTAATGGCTGTTTCACGCAGAAGAGAGGCTTTTAAGCTGTTATTTGCAGGTAACATGCGTTTTTACCAACATTGCAGTGTCAGTTGTCAAATAAGCTGTATCTTCAATGTCCCACCGATATCAACCGATATTAAGTCATAAAAGCACTCTGGAGTGGATATTCTTTAGTTTCAGTGTGAATCCACTGTCTTTGAACACAAAATGGCGTCTAAACATCAAAGAAGTGCAAAACAATGCTTTACAAGTTTAATGTGGGGAAAAGGCTGTAATGGCTGTTTCACGCAGAAGAGAGGCTTTTAAGCTGTTATTTGCAGGTAACATGCGTTTTTACCAACATTGCAGTGTCAGTTGTCAAATAAGTTATATTCTATGTCCCACCGATATGAACACATTTAAGTCATAACAGCACTCTGGAGTGGATATTCTTTAGTTTCAGTGTGAATCCACTGTCTTTGAACACAAAATGGCGTCTCAACATCAAATAAGTGCAAAACAATGGCATTACAAGTTTAATGTGGGGCAAAGGCTGTAATAGCTGTTTCACGCAGGAAAGAGGCTTTTAAGCTGTTATTTGCAGGTAACATGCGTTTTAGCCACTATTGCAGTGTCAGTTGTCAAATAAGCTGTATCTTCAATGTCCCACCGATATCAACACATTTAAGTCATGACATCACTCTGGAGTGGATATTCTTTAGTTTCAGTGTGAATCCAGTGTCTTTGAACACAAAATGGCGTCTAAACATCAAAGAAGTGCAAAACAATGCTTTACAAGTTTAATGTGGGGAAAAGGCTGTAATGGCTGTTTCACGCAGAAGAGAGGCTTTTAAGCTGTTATTTGCAGGTAACATGCGTTTTTACCAACATTGCAGTGTCAGTTGTCAAATAAGTTGCATTCTTCAATGTCCCACCGATATCAACACATTTAAGTCATAAAAGCACTCTGGAGTGGATATTCTTTAGTTTCAGTGTGAATCCACTGTCTTTGAACACAAAATGGCGTCTCAACATCAAATAAGTGCAAAACAATGGCATTACAAGTTTAATGTGGGGCAAAGGCTTTAATAGCTGTTTCACGCAGGAAAGAGGCTTTTAAGCTGTTATTTGCAGGTAACATGCGTTTTTACCAACATTGCAGTGTCAGTTGTCAAATAAGCTGTATCTTCAATGTCCCACCGATATTAACCGATATTAAGTCATAAAAGCACTCTGGAGTGGATATTCTTTTTTTTCAGAGTGAATCCAGGGTCTTTGAACACAAAATGGCGTCTAAACATCAAAGAAGTGCAAAACAATGCTTTACAAGTTTAATGTGGGGAAAAGGCTGTAATGGCTGTTTCACGCAGGAAAGATGCTTTTAAGCTGTTATTTGCAGGTAACATGCGTTTTAGCCACTATTGCAGTGTCAGTTGTCAAATAAGTTGCATTCTTCAATGTCCCACCGATATCAACACATTTAAGTCATAAAAGCACTCTGGAGTGGATATTCTTTAGTTTCAGTGTGAATCCACTGTCTTTGAACACAAAATGGCGTCTCAACATCAAAGAAGTGCAAAACAATGGCATTACAAGTTTAATGTGGGGCAAAGGCTGTAATAGCTGTTTCACGCAGGAAAGAGGCTTTTAAGCTGTTATTTGCAGGTAACATGCGTTTTTACCAACATTGCAGTGTCAGTTGTCAAATAAGCTGTATCTTCAATGTCCCACCGATATCAACCGATATTAACCGATATTAAGTCATAAAAGCACTCTGGAGTGGATATTCTTTTTTTTCAGAGTGAATCCAAGGTCTTTGAACACAAAATGGCGTCTAAACATCAAAGAAGTGCAAAACAATGCTTTACAAGTTTAATGTGGGGAAAAGGCTGTAATGGCTGTTTCACGCAGGAAAGAGGCTTTTAAGCTGTTATTTGCAGGTAACATGCGTTTTTACCACTATTGCAGTGTCAGTTGTCAAATAAGTTGCATTCTTCAATGTCCCACCGATATCAACACATTTAAGTCATAACAGCACTCTGGAGTGGATATTCTTTAGTTTCAGTGTGAATCCACTGTCTTTGAACACAAAATGGCGTCTCAACATCAAATAAGTGCAAAACAATGGCATTACAAGTTTAATGTGGGGCAAAGGCTGTAATAGCTGTTTCACGCAGGAAAGAGGCTTTTAAGCTGTTATTTGCAGGTAACATGCGTTTTTACCAACATTGCAGTGTCAGTTGTCAAATAAGCTGTATCTTCAATGTCCCACCGATATCAACCGATATTAACCGATATTAAGTCATAAAAGCACTCTGGAGTGGATATTCTTTCGTTTCAGAGTGAATCCAGGGTCTTTGAACACAAAATGGCGTCTAAACATCAAAGAAGTGCAAAACAATGCTTTAACAAGTTTAATGTGGGGAAAAGGCTGTAATGGCTGTTTCACGCAGAAGAGAGGCTTTTAAGCTGTTATTTGCAGGTAACATGCGTTTTAGCCACTATTGCAGTGTCAGTTGTCAAATAAGTTGCATTCTTCAATGTCCCACCGATATCAACACATTTAAGTCATAACAGCACTCTGGAGTGGATATTCTTTAGTTTCAGTGTGAATCCACTGTCTTTGAACACAAAATGGCGTCTCAACATCAAATAAGTGCAAAACAATGGCATTACAAGTTTAATGTGGGGCAAAGGCTTTAATAGCTGTTTCACGCAGGAAAGAGGCTTTTAAGCTGTTATTTGCAGGTAACATGCGTTTTTACCAACATTGCAGTGTCAGTTGTCAAATAAGCTGTATCTTCAATGTCCCACCGATATCAACCGATATTAACCGATATTAAGTCATAAAAGCACTCTGGAGTGGATATTCTTTTGTTTCAGAGTGAATCCAGGGTCTTTGAACACAAAATGGCGTCTAAACATCAAAGAAGTGCAAAACAATGCTTTAACAAGTTTAATGTGGGGAAAAGGCTGTAACAGCTGTTTCACGCAAAAAAGATGCTTTTAAGCTGTTATTTGCAGGTAACATGCGTTATAGTCACTATTGCAGTGTCAGTTGTCAAATAAGCTGTATCTTCAATGTCCCACCGATATCAACCGATATTAACCGATATTAAGTCATAAAAGCACTCTGGAGTGGATATTCTTTAGTTTCAGTGTGAATCCACTGTCTTTAAACACAAAATGGCGTCTAAACATCAAAGAAGTGCAAAACAATGGCATTACAAGTTTAATGTGGGGCAAAGGCTTTAATAGCTGTTTCACGCAGGAAAGAGGCTTTAAAGCTGTTATTTGCACACTGTAAAAAAAAAAATCGTAAAAAAACGGTAATTTTCCGGCAGCTGGGGCGCCAGAAAAATACCGTGAAATAACAGAAAATTACTTTCTCATAAAAATACAGTTATTTTCCATAATAAAAATACAGTTTGTAGTTGTAATTTTAACAAGATTTCCCTTATTTTCAGGTTGCTTTTAACGTTTAATTACAACCATTTTCACATTTTAAAACAATTAAATTCCCTAGAAATATAGTAAGTACACGTTGTATTACAAATAATAATGCTTAAATTTACAGAAATGTGCCGTTGTTAGTTGGTTTTATAACATTATTTTATAGAAAAAGGTTGTATAATAATTTATATTTGATGTAATATAGCTATATATGACACATGAAATAATGTGATTCATCTTTCAAAACATGTCAAAAAACTGTTGAAAAACTAGATATTGGGTTTAAAATTACAACAATTTAATGTTAATTTTAGATCACATCAAATGTATATTTAGTTATTTTATGTTGTTTTTAACATTTAATTACAAACATTTTAGGTTTTAAAACAGTGAAATTACCCATAAAGATGGTAAATAAACATTGAAACAAGAACAGCTACAATTTTCCCCATTCTCAGTATTTTTATTCAACTGTAACAGGTAACCATTATTACAGCAATATTCAAAAATCAATTACATTAAAATGACTCTGAAACAAACAAAAAAATCGATTGAATTGGAAATGAAAAAAAAAAAAAGTTGAGTTACCAATTTACAGTATTATTTCTATCCAAGGCATCCATAACTCCATAACTGAGCACTTCCTATTCCCTCCACTTGTAGTCTGAAATTTTGGTCATCAGCGTGAAAACTTTTGGACTGACTGCAGGTTGTTTTTGGTGGTGTTCCACTCCACTTTTGATCCCTTGTCTCGATTTCTCTTGAAGAGGCACCTGTCTAATGAAAAGAAAACAATTTTAGTAACTGTGGACTGTATATTTGTATACTTTTGCAAAAAGGTTACACAACAGTGCTTTGGGTGCCTTGAAAAGCACAATATAAATACACAAAGAGGCATAGTGACTTTAAAAGTCTGCTATAGAACATATTACACACCATACATGTAAATGTACTTCACAAAAATCCTTTTAAAACTTACCCATGACTGCTGCAACGCGGCGAAACTCCTTCCTGAAGTGATCCTGGACATCCACGTCGACCGACAGGCGAGGAACAAAGTCCAGGACGAACACCTTCGACACCGACTGCAGGCACTGGCGATGAGCGCACGGAAGTCCTCCCCTGCCTGCTCCACCGTCCTCCTGGCCGTCAGGTTGTTGCTGGGGGCAAGAACACAGACAACATCTGGTGTACGTGGCACAATAGCACTCACCAGCTCGACCCTCAGGTCCCTGGTGCAAGCCCCCGGCGTCGCCATGGCACCAAAGGAAAGGCATCCCTCCGGCATCGTGACAAACCCATCCACGATGCTGCGAAGGTGGGAGTCCCCAACAAGAAGAACAAACTGGAACAACACAACGGAGAATTATTATCATGCAAACAAGATTATGATCAACATCAAACATCATTTGTCAAATGACTTCCAAAACAACATTACCTGTTTGTCTGGAGAATCTGGTGGGATGACCAACTTGTGGCTCCTGCCGGTACAAGCAGAAGTTGGCCACTTCCTCACGGCATGGCGATGACCAGTTCCATGGGCTAGTTAAAAAGACAAAATCAGTCAGAAATGTCATTCATAATTTATAATAATTATATAAGCATAGCTCTTTCCACTAGGTCAGGTGTACAAATATAGTGAGAAAACACCTAACAATTAAAGTAAAACATTCAATGATATTAAAAAACGTTTGAGTACAAACCAGAGGGTCTGCCGGAGAAAGAGATGACAGGCTCCTGCCTGTCACACCGATCCTCCATCCTCTGCTTGGCAGCAACGGACAGCCAGTGGTTTTACCCGTGAGGCATCCTAAATGAAAAAAAGGCACACTGGACAAAAACGTTATCAGGAATATAACAGTGAAAACTTGTATTGAATGCAGTCAAACAAATAGAAACCCATTCCTCTGGTACTCAAAGTGTCCACTGGTCTCCTCCCTCTGATGATTTTTCCACTGCAAAAAAAAAAAATAATAATAATTGTGGTTATTCATATAACATCAAGTCATATATCATATCATTAAAATGTAATCTCAGACCACTTATCATACAGAGCTGGAATCTAATCTCTATAATATATAAACGTTCTTAAACATACGTCAGCAGTGGAAACAAAGTGTAATATTATATATATATATAATATATATATATAATATATATATATATATTATATAATATATA